>CM076580.1:1489135008-1489558575 GCA_034641835.2 Pinus albicaulis
AATAATATAGTGAAGAATATGTCAAGAACATTCAAGTAAGTACTATTCACATTCTCTATTAAACAAAGAAAAGAAGGATTGGTGCCCTTGGAGTAGGAGATCCTAAACACAAGGTTGGTACCTTGAGAAGATAGGGTCGAAGCCCTAGAGATCAGAGCCTCATCAAAGTCCAAGTTGGTGCTTGGCAACAGGTTGGTGCCTGATTCATTGAAGGGTTGGTGCCCTCACACATTTATTTTACTCAATTATTTGAAAAAGGATTGAAGTTATTATTAATCCTTAGTAATACTATTATTATAAACCTCTCTGTTTTTAATTGTGAAGAATCTAACTGGAAAAAATTAAAAATTGAAAAGAAATACTGATTCACCCCCTCTTAGTATTTTCAACACGAATGCCTTGTCACGGATGCCAAAAACATTGTCTTTGATGAGCCTTGACATAGATTGGAGAGCCCAGCTGTTGGTGGAGTATTCCAAGGACCGTTTTTCTTGTGAGGCCCTGGATAGAAAAGTGACAGATGATAGGTAATCTATTACTTGGACATGATTTATTTGACATGTAACTCCTAGCTCAGGGAGAACATTTTACTTGCAGCCCATGGCTCGCCACTTTCAAGTGATCAGGGGTTCACCAAGACTTACAAGGACATACATGAGAGGTTCTCATGGAGGGGCCTCAAGGAGGACGTAATCCGGCATATCAGGGTTTGTGAGGTTTTCCATAGGAATAAGGGAGAGTTGAGTCACCCTGCAGGTTTGCTACAACCGCTTCCCATTATAGAGGGCAAATGAGAGATCATTTCCATGGATTTCATCATAGCGTTACCCACGGTGCAAGGCATGGATTGCATCTTTTTAGTCATGGATCGAATGACAAAGTATGCACACATTTTTTCCATATTCACATGATACACAGCTTCACAGGTGGCCGAGTTATTCTTTCGGGATGTTTTTAGGCTCCATGGTCTCTCAAAGACCATAGTCAGTGATCGGGATAACCAGTTGATGGGAAGATTTTGACAGGAGTTGTTCTGTTCGGTGGGTACCGAGTTAACCCCTAGTACTATTTATCACCCACAAAAAAATGTAAAAACAGAGATAGTGAACAAGTGGCTGGAGGGTTACTTGAGAAACTATGTCTTGGGGAAGCAGAAGGCATGGTTGCGTTGGATCCACTTGGGGGAATATTTCTACAACGCGACATTCCATATGTTGACTGGTATATATTTGTTTTATGATTTGTACATATATCATGCTCTAATTTTTTTTTGATTTTATGTTTGGAGAAAGAAAGGACCTAAGGGCCAAATATTGGATCCAAGAGAGCCAACACATCCTTCAGGCTCTCAAGGATAACCTGGTCAAATTGAAAAACCATCAGAAGTTATATGCATATAGAGGTCGCGTAGAAAGGAAGTTTGAGGTAGATGATTTGGTTTACCTCTGTCTTGAGCCATACAATGTTGTGTAACCAGCTCCAAAAATAGAAGAAAAGAGATATGAACGCCTTAGAAATAAGCCACTTCGAGGGGGCAACCTCCAATACATTACATAAATGAACAATTCTTGGATGATACAAATGAACAAGACCTCCTTCTATATATAGGAGTCCATGGGGCCATAATATAATCCCAATGGGGCCACAATGTAATCCTAGCCGACCTAACAATAATAATGTAAGGGCACAATAATAACAATATGGGGGTTACAGGGGTACAATAATAGCAATAAGGGGGGGCTACACTAACCTAATAAGGGGGATACACTAACCTAATAAGGGACTACACTATTAATATAGGGACTTAACATGCCCCTCTCCTTCAAACAAGTGTTGTCCTCAACGCTTGATTATTTCTTGATGCTTCTGTATAAAATTCTCATCCTCCCATGTGGAATATTCTATAGGAAAGTTCTTCCACTTGCTGAGATACTCTGAAATTGATCTTACTTGTCGAGTAATTTTTTCTGTGACTGCTTCAAAACTTCTTTCGATGTGATGTTGATATTCTTGTTGTTTCATTAGATTCTGCACCAAAGTTAGGTTATCCTTTGAGAGTTGGAGAACTTGTTGTTGATGCTCGATGTCATCTTCCACTAATTTATCATCCATATTAGCTATTATCTTATCCTTCAAACCATCCAACTTAGCCTCCATTTCTTCTTTTAAACCATCTATAACCTTCATCTTGAGTTACTCTTCGTAAGATCGAAATTTGTTACTTAGTAAAGTAATTTTGATATCTCATCTTTGCTGATTTTCCACTTCATACATCTCATAGTAGAGACTTATGGAGGCTTAATGGGTGTTGAATTCTTTTTAGGAGGCATTTCAGAACTCAATACTGAAATATATGCTCAATAGGCCCTTGGAATCACTTCAAACTAATTTTTCAAACAAGATTTATGCAATTCGGGAAAAACAATACACACCTTTTACTTGCTTTGAGGAGCTCGATATTGAAATTTTATTATCTCTATGATTGTAGCACTTCAATATCTGAATTTCAACACTGAAGTAGCCCTATGAATTCTCTTTTGAATGCCATAGGTCTTACCTAATTTGGATTCTCCAAGACAAATTTGTGTCCAATCTCCCACAATGACCTAATTTTGGACTGGTTCAGTAGAGTGAACTTGTACGACTTGCCACGTGTCACTGTTTTGTTCTTTGTCTCTGAAATTGATAGCCAAGAAACTACGAGGCCTATGTAGTATCATCTTTTTTTTACGGCACTCCAATCCGATGCCCAGAGAGAAAGTTATTGAACTTTTCCCACGATCACCTCTTTGAGATGAAGTCGAGAACTGTGCTACTGCAGATGTATCTCCATGTTCAGGAACTAGAGATCTGAAATTTTTTTGACGAATTTCGAGTTTCAGCCGCTGTATGTATTTCAGATTACACGAACCTTGGTAAAAATATTTTATAAACAAATTCCACGATGAGCACAATTGAACTGAAAAAATACCTAACTTCCCACGAGATGAAGTAGTGGGGTTCCCTCTCCCTATACGCTCGAAAGTTTTAGAAAATCTTCCTCAAAAAGAAGATTTCAGCTACTTACTAAAATTTCAACCGACATAAGTAGAAAAAACGTTATAGCGAAAATACCACGATGACCTATTTGGAGCAGCGAAACCCTAGAATCCAAAGCTCTGATACCAAATGTTGTGTAACCAGCTCCAAAAATAGAAGAAAAGAGATATCAACGCCTTAGAAATAAGCCACTTCGAGGGGGAAACCTCCAATACATTACATAAATGAACAATTCTTGGATGATACAAATGAGCAAAACCTCCTTCTATATATAGGAGTCCATGGGGCCACAATATAATCCTAGTGGGGCCACAATGTAATCCTAGCCGACCTAACAATAATAATGTAAGGGCACAATAATAACAATATGGGGGTTACAGGGGTACAATAATAAAAATAAGGGGGGCTACACTAACCCCATAAAGGTTTCCTAACCTAATAAGGGACTACACTATTAATATAGGGACTTAACATACAAACAGTCAACGCTGAAGCATAAGGGAGCAGAGAAGCTCAAACCTCACTTCTATGGGTCATACAGGGTGATTAGAGGAGTTGGTGAGGTGGCATATAAGCTAGAGCTACTAGTAGGGAGTCAGATCCATAATATCTTCCATGTCTCATGCTTGAAGAAAGCTCTGGGGCAACAGATGATTGCCACTATGGAGCTCCCACTTGTTGGAGGAAAAAATACCCTAACGTCTAGGTCGAGGGACCTAACAGAGTGGAAGGCACACAAAAAAAAGAATCAATCAAAATAAAGGTCCTAATGCTTAAACTAGTAAACTAGGGAGAGATGACCTTACCCTTATGTCTTACGTTTGAGGTTGTTCTTGCATGGTGAAAACCCTTTGCTTCTCCACGTGATTCAAGACTTGAAACTCACTCAATACAAGGCACATAGACTAGTTGTACAACATATATATACTAAATGTTAGTATGTTAGATCATATAAGCTTATAAAAGATAACATGAAATTAACAATTACAAGATCATTAACAGGTACAAAAAGCATATAATATCATGACATCAGGAATGGGTCAGAGCTTCTTTATTGATGTATCTAAAATATGTGGAGATATCACCTAAAATCAGCCACAACTCCAAGAAAAACTATCCTCCGAATCTGTCCAGCCCAAGCCTCAACAATATTCTTCCATAAAAGGTGCACAAGGATGCCACATAAAGGAGGTGAGCATATCAAAGAAGGAAACAAGTGTTTGCTGAACCTGGAAAGTGCAGAAGGCACATGGATAATCAGACTTTATCTGGGATATAACAGGCTATAGTATCAATTCCTTTCTCTCTCCTCCCTTAGGGCTTCCTAATGAGGTGTATTTATACTTCCTCAAAACTATTTTTTTAGTTGGGAAATAGTTTGGCCATGGGCTCCTGTTGGCGGGCTTCTGGTGTAACCCATAAACCCCGCCCAAAATATAGGGAGTTATATATGTTTTTAATATTTTAAATTATATACACAGGTTGAATATGAGTGGACCCGCGTCTGCACGCATGTAAAATAAGGCAGAGTCACATATGGAATTCAAAATAATATTTTTTAAGAAGATGACCAAGTCTGAATGGAAAGGGCTAGCCAAAGCCAATACATAGATCATCAAGTATAGAAAGGTGATAAATTGTGTTATAATATATGCCCCCTAATATATGAGGTCAGAAGGGGTACATGCTGTCCGAAATGTATTATGTGCATAAGAAATAATCTTGTGAGGAATTCAGATGACTTCACCAGATTTCAACCTGCCAAAAACCAGTGAAAGAAATTAGAAAGTAAGCTCATGTCTTAGGCGGGCATACCCATGCTCAGTGAAAGTAAAGCATTTCCGCATAACAAGTATGGAGCGGATCCAATATGTATACAAGTATAACAGAAACTATAAAGTACATAGTGAATCATCTAATCATTGCCTGGAAGTGTATATCAAAGTCATGTTAAAGTATCACATGTAGAAGACTGATCAATGATGCTGCAAATATATCTTATCACTAAAGTCACAACTGAATCTCCAAGTACCAAATCATAAGTGGTGGAAAAATTGGTACTGCGCGCAGATCAGGTTCCAACATATATAATTCTTCTGTATTGAACTGAAACATATAAGGGTGGATGGTGTCACTGGCAGAAAACTGAAGGAGCTATCAAAGTTAACCAAAGCATGCTGATGCAAACCTGAGTCTTCACCGATAACTATGGTACAATTCTACACAATCGGAATAAAGGAGCTGAAGTTGACCATGTGAGAAATTGTTTGATTACCGTCATTGATGTATACCGTTAAAAAATGCAAGACAACTCACCAACAATCATGATGAGAGTCAAGGTACTCTGGTAAAATCTAACAAGTGCGAATGAATGAGTTGAAGTCGAACACTTGATAGAATCTAAAAATAATGAGACATTGATGTATTCTTAATGTCAATAGCGAAGGAATCTGCCACTAATGACTACAAACCCTAAGGTACTGACAAAAATAATCTAGACCTTATTTCCAAAGAAATGTGTCGGAGTCGATGGGAAAATATCTGATGGAAGGAAGGCATTAAGTCATCCCACATCAATCTAGCGCGAGCGTAACCTGCAGGAAAAAATTTAGAAGGAATTAGATGAAGAAAATTGAAGTAACCAACTCGAAGCACGTTTCTGGCATGCACAAAATGTAGCTAGTGCATGATAGAAACCCTTTGAACCAAGAAATAATGAAAGTTGAAAAAGAGGCGAGGAATCCACTGATAGGGTCAAATGGAAACCAAGGTACTGCACGAATCCCAGGTGTGATAATGAAAGCTGAATTTGAACACAAGGGAAACCATTCAGTCAAAGACCCATGGTATTGATTAAATGGTGACCACAAGGTCACCTATCAATAATGTAAATAGGGCCAGGGTGCACCTCTAGGTTTACTCCTAGAGAAATTTGTTGAAGTTGATAAGAGAAAACCAACCGAAAATAAGTCAATGGAGACCTTCTCAAACCAGAATGAGCAAAGGACCAAATAGTTGATGTGATAGAAAAATATGTTGATAGACCGGGGATGGCCTAATGAAAAATGAGTCAAGAGACACTGCAGAAAGGCAGACTCAGGTTGACTTCCCTAAAACAAAAGCAAGACTCATTTTGAATATATATATATTTTTTCTAAGTGAGACTAATTCTATTAAGAAAAAACATATGGTACAATCAGGGCTTTGCAAAAAGAAGAGCATAAAATCAGGGGAGCCGGAAATTATAGATTATCAACCTCGGTCCCAGAATGCAACCTTGGAAAAAGAAAAATATTACAAAGATAACAGAAAAAAAAATAGAGAGCGAGACAAAGGGATCTACCTAGAGTGGGTATAAAATTCCAAACGACATTTTTTCACTTTCTTCTTACTGAATTTGACCTAGCCATTGTGACTTGGCTGGACAGGAACCAGTTGTTGACTGTTTTGTGCTGAAGGAGGAGTTTCCTTATCTGAATCAGAGGAAGAGGGCGTATGCGTGCGCTTCTGCGAGATCGGAGGTGCAGAAGGATCCTCAGGGCTGGCCAAGGGGGTGTCCCTCGGGTGCTCATCATTTTCTTCTTCCGCTTCTATTTCCTCCTCATTCGAGCTGAAGGAGTCTATGTCATCCATGGGGGGTGGATCACATGGTTTCCAACTCTTGGATTTGGATTTACATTTTTTATTCTTCTTGTTGTCGAGGAATGTGGCACATGAGTTCTGTATATGCCCTGTCTGATGGCAGTGGCGACACCAGAAGGCAGTGTTCTCATAGTCCAAGGTTTGAGTCCAATGGAAGTCCCCAATTTTGAGATTGATCTGATCAGGTAGCCCTTTTCTAATTTCTATTTCCGTGCATATTCTGCCAAATTTGTATAATCCTTTCTCCCCCCCTTGAGGTATCTGTGGCCAGGAAACGGCCTAAGGTATCCCCAATCCCTTGGAAGTATGAGAAGTGCCATAGATGCGCAAGGAGGTTAGGAAGTCTAACCCAAATGGGAAGCTTAGTGATGACATTTGTGGAAGGGTCGAAGTCTGGAAACCATGGAGAAAGGAAGAGCCCCACCGATCCCCAGAACCAAGGGCCTTCTGTTAAGGCTTTCTGATAATATTCATTGAAGGAAAATACCACAATGAAGAAGTCTTTTGAGCAAAAGAAGACCTTGCAGTTGTTGGTCCAGTTGGAATGGATCCACTGGTATAGATCTGTAGATCGAGGCCATAGTCCATTAAACCTGCAAATGATGGCTGTTTTTGCAAACTTCTGGTATTGATCATCCAACGATGGATGATTTATTTCAATGGAGGTGTTTCCTCCATTTTTTCCACCAGGAAAGGCTTGGGAACCTCAACTGGTTTAGCAGCTCTCTTGGAGGGCTACGCATGAACCACATCCTTATATGAAAAGGCGGGAGCCGAGGAGGTTTGCCCATATTTTCCTCCTCTCAAGCGTAGGGAGAGCCCAACTGAAGCATATTTTTTAATATTATAATATGACAGGGGTAGAGGGTCCTCGAGTTGTTTAACTTTGTAAAGAAATCTTAGGAGATATGAGGGGATCCCTAGTCTGAGTTTGAGATCTTGCAAGAGGTCCTGTACTAGATCCGTGGCGTGCACCCAGAGCAGCTTCGATCCACCAGAAAGAAGAGAGATCTAGATCTGATATGCAGAGGGTATGTGATTTGAAAACCTATGCTCTTCACTTCGGATCTGTGTCTGAACTGTGCATAATCCTTGTATCCCCAGATATGGAAGGCCTTTGGTAGTGAAAGCAATTGGATGAAGATCGAAGCCCTCTTGAAGCTGGGAACTTTCGATCATCGGTAGTCTCCTTTCCAGCATGCCCTGCCTATCTGTGAGGCTGAGACTGAGCCTCTGGAGGGACTCAGCGATGGTCGATCCTGCAAGATTTCTTGAGCCTACAACCTTGTTCTGGCTAGCGTTGAGGACTTGTGCTGGAGTAACAGCTCCTGTACCTTTTTTTCTTACAGACGTAGGCAATAGCTTGTGTGTTTAGCATTACTGTAAGATCTTCATAAGCGCTTATGGGAATGACCCTGAGACATTCAACTTGGGAAATTTCGGTGGCCATTTGGATGGGAAGAGTTTGCGGCCAAAGCCGATTCAGGCATGGGAGGCTGCAAGAAGCTGTGGTGGTGAAGATCTCAGAGCCCGCTAGACCTGCTGTGGTGTCGGCGGTGACGGAAAAGCCGAACAAAGAGGAGGCATAATTAGCGTTGGTGGCCAGGCCTGAAGAAACCCTAGAAGAGGCCATATCTCCATCATTAATTATTATTATTATTTAATGATGACTCATTTTGAATATTACAGCATATGATAACTTTGTATTAGTTTGTCACGCAGGAGACACGAACAAACCCTCCATATGATTGGAAGAGATAACCAACCTGGGGAGTACTGACTCGATAAAAAGGTTATGGATTTTCCTAAGTCAAACTAAATCCCATCCCAAACTAGAGAAAAGACTTATCTTTTTGTGCTTTGTTCAAGGGCAATGCAACTGACTCTTAGCTGCCATGAAATATGGAAGTAATGTCCCAATCCTGCTCTTTTTGGGATATTTTTTTTTTTGTATTTTTCATATTGAAAGCCTAAAAAATAATAAAATAATTCCTATATTACAGTGGATATAATGAGATTTGATGAACAAATTCTCTAGTTCCTCGGATAGGAACAATCCTATGCTTAATGCAAGGTAGAAAAACTGGTAAATGACACTAAGAGGAATGTTTTGCCCACGGGCAAAAGGTGTCGAGTTACAGAGGCTAAGTGATTGCAAGGCTGACTTTGCAGAAAGGCATGGTAAAAAATATGGCTTATACACTAGTCCAAATGAAGTCGGCTTAAGGCGAAGATATACAAATGGTTAATATGAAATGCAGAAAAAAAACTAAAAAATGGGAGCCTCTAAGGTATAAATCCAAAAAGATGGCGAAGAAGAAGAATAACAAAGCTTCATCGCATAAGTCATGGAGGGACTAAAGAGGACTCCCGAGCCTACACAATTTGTAACATGGGCGACATATGCTAGTGAGGATCTAACTAAGAAGCCCATGTAAAGGATGGCTCTACCATCATATCATGATTTATAAGTTGGCAAGTGAAAATGGTATAATAATAATAACATGATGGGGTTGACCCTATGGCAAGATTTCAGTATGGAGGCTAGTATGCATAAGTGCAACGGAAAGTGAATTCCCTAACCTATATGAAAGTTCTGAGCACAATACCTCCCATGACAGGTAAACAACGATGGAATCAAAGCAGAGATGGAATCATTTCGAAATTGTCAAATGGACCTGAAACAACCTATCACAACACTTACAAGCCAAAAGGTCATAAAGTCTTGGACAAATCCAAAAAGTTAACATAAAACTTTAGATAAGTGGGTTTTGAAGTTTTTTTGAATTTTTGACATAAATAGGCCTTTTGGACTCACATTTGGTCATTTGTGCATTGAATAATTTGAGAAAGAGCTCCGGAGAAAAAAATCCCCAACTTCAATTTGGACCAATTCTCAGCCGAATCAACCCAAATATTCTAGGTAATCTTCTCAATTAGCTTAGTAATCAATTTTTATTATCAATTCAAGTAATTTTATGTGAATTTCATCACAGGATGTAAGTTTTTTGAGAAAACCTCTGCGTATACGCGGGTTCATAATTTTGAACCCATGTCTAGACATGACTGTGTAAGAAGGAACTCGTGTATGTGCATAATGAAAATTTTAAATAAAAAAATAATGGGTTTTTTGATGAATTGATTCAGGATGACCATCAGCTGGAGAGAGAGGGAGCATAACACAATTGAAAATGAAGTAATGGAGGACCAATTGTTCTTAGATATACTTTGAGGATGTGGTTTTCTCATGTTTTATAAGATGCCAAATATGAAAACGAACACCAAATATCTTGAAGTATTCGTCAATTATTGGGACCCAGAGTGTAAGAAGGAACTCACGTATGCGAATAATGAAAATTTAAAATAAAAAAATAATGGTATTTTTGATGAATTGATTGAGGATGACCATTAGCTGGAGAGAGAGGGCGCATAGAAAAATTAACAATGAAGTAATGGAGGACCAATTGTCCTTAGATATACTCCGAGGATGTGGTTTGCTCAAGTTTTTTAAGATTCCAAATATGAAAACGAACACCAAATTTATTGAAATACTCGTCAATTATTGGGACCCAGAGGAGGACTGTTGCATGATTGATCAAGTGCCTTTAAGGATTGATATTAAAGTCATATATTTTATAATCGTACTCTCTCAAAGAGGGGAACCAATAAATTTACAAGGCAAGCTAACATGATGGCTCAATGTGGAGGATTACATTCACATATATTGTGCTGAGGGTACTCATAAGGTTGGGACTTAGATCCCAATTAGAGATGTGCAAGGGTTGCACATGAAGATTCTTCTTTTCACCATAGTCAGAGTAGCTGGATCGACTTCATTGCACCAAAACTCATGCAGGAACATGAGTTTGGTAGTTGAATTCATAGCTAATTTATATGATTGGTGCACTGCCTTGATAACCAATTTCAAGAAACAATTAACCTCCATCTAGAATAATAAAACTAAACATTTTGGTTATGGAACCATTTAATGCAGATTCTTATTTGAGAGGATTCTAGAGCTTTGACCTTGTTGTAGACAATTGTTGTCCCTCCTAGAGACAACCTAGAGTTTCCATAGACCAGTGCCTGGGACATCTTATCATAACAAGGAGCACATAATATAACTTGGGTGTCAATCCAAAAGCTCTCCTGCTATCTCTTGTAAAACAAGGAAATTGATTTAAATGGGACCAGGACTTACAGAAACTGCCACAGGGAAAGTAATGTTGCAGAGACAAGATGCAAAACTCCAACACAAAAGCATCAGACAGTTAAGAGACAATTTACTGTAAAGAAGGCCGATTCAAATAATATGCCACAGAGATCAAGTATCAGAAGGTGTATGTAGTGAAAGAAATATAAGAAGATATTAGTTAACTTTGGTCTGATACCCAGATTCACAACAGAACCATGTATGGGCTTATCAATCTAAGAATCCATACATGACAATGGCGTTTTAAAAGCACCCTCCCAAAGCAACTAATATAGTAGAAAGATGGATGAAATGAACATGAAACAGTATATCATGCCTGAGCCATATTTAAAGCGCTTGACTAATCCAAGTATGGGCATCAACTAGGATGAATCCTTACCTAAAATCAGTGAGCCACTCGCATTCCAGTACATGATACAAGAATATATATGAAATGAAATGTTGTATTAATCACATAAGAGAAGGTTACATATTGTGAAATACCAAAGACCAGAATCCTCCTTACAGATAGAACTCCTCCTCATTGAGACCCTAAGGGCTCTGAGCCTTCATACAGAAGCTTTAAAAAATGTATACAAACGTGCCTTTCACTGCAGAATTTTCTGATACAAGTCTGGAACCCTTACAATGTTTTTCTTTTTCCTTTTATAGAGGAAGGAGAGGAGAAACTAATAAAAGAAGTAGGTGAAAGCAATTAATTGTTTAATTTGAAAAAAATGGCGGAAACATTCGCGCCCATGTGGCTTAATTAATATGATGAGCTATAGGTACTCTGAGGCCAGCTCCATGAAGTAAATGCTGTAGGTGCAAATTTCTCCAGGGATAAGACATGAAGAATAAAATATGTAACATTCTTGTACCTTCCTGAGGGAAAATGTTGGAAATATGATGCAGAGTGTTGTCCTTGATGGCAACCCACTGAATGGAGATGAAGACATGCGACTGTTGACATATGTTGTCCTTGATGGCAATCCACCTGATGAAGTTATTCTTGACTTGATGGACTTGGTAAATGATGTAAATCTGATGTTTGTTGACAATATGATGCCCCACTTTATGAAGATGAAGACAACTTACTTGATGAAGTTGTACTTGAGAGAATAGTTTCCTGATGAAGAAAATATGATGTTTCTACAGTGTGTACAGAAGGCAATGAAGAAAAGAATTCAGAATGTGCTCAAAATATAATGAAAAGAGTATGTCTCTTTGTATACGCGGATTGGCCTAGGGGAAGTCGCGTATGCACGCGGAAAATAACGTGCCAAGTCGCGTATGGGCTAAAGCGCTCAAAAAGTGCAAAACCAAGGGTAACCACCATGGTATTGACCCATTGTATTGGGTAATGACCCGCCTAATTGACCCCGTCCAGGTAGTTTTGGGCTCATGGTATTGTTTTGGCCCATGGTATTGAAAAAGGGGCTCATGGTATTGAAAAAGGATAAACCTATATAAGGAGAAAAAATTCATTGTGCATAACATGAGTGTGGGTGCAAGATGTCTGAGCTTGAATGAATACTTCTCTCTGAAGTATATCTGAATGGAAAGGGTTACACTTGAATGATAAATCTGAATGTATGATGCACCAATGATGAAGAAGGAGATCTAGATCTGAATTGCTCTGGTATTTGCTAGATCTGATTATGGAAGGCTTAGATCTGTGATGAGGCGAGCATCTAGGCGAACATCTGTCTGAAGCAAAAGGGTAAATCTGAACTGAATATCTGATCTGATGAAGTATGCTGCTCTGTAATGATTGAAGATCTATACGCTACTTCGCCACGGAGGAAGCGTGTATATACGCGGCTTCAGCGAAGAGAAAGCGCGTATGCGCAATAAAATATACACTGAGGTATACGCTGTTTTGTGTGGACTAAAGCGCGTATATACGCGACATCAGTAAAAGGAAAGCGCGTATGCAAACTAGAGTTTGCTGAAGACTATGGTAAGAAATGTCTGATCTATTCTGCTGTGTTACTGCTATCTGTATTCTACAGTGCCGAGTTGTCTGTATCAGTTTTTTCTGTATTTTTAAGCATAAAAGTATGGAAAGGGTTCCAGTTTGAAAATATGGTGAAAAGTGGCCTGCAAGTGTTATTCTATTGAAGTGGTTGGATCCAGTGTGAAAATTGATGAAACGTGGTCCAAGGTGGTGCTGAGGGTTGTAGCCTTCAGTCAGGGGGTTGTAGCTCCCTTCCAGGTGAGGTTGGTAAACGAGATCGGGGGGTCGTAGCTCCCTTCCAGGAGAGGCTGGTAAACGAGTCAGGGGGTTGGAGCTCCCTTCCAGGAGAGGCTGGTAAACGAGCGCAGGTGGGTGCCTGCGTGCTGGTCAAGTCTGCGCCAGCACATATGTTGTAAGATGTTTTCTCTATAATAAAATGTTGAAGGCTGAGCAACTGCAGCGGTGGTTTTCTCCCGATTTGGGTTTCCACCTAAAAATCCTGGTGTTCATGTGTGATGCTCTATGTGATGGTTTATTCTGTTCTTACTGCACATGTTTACTGCTTATTGAATATCTGATGAATAAATGATGGAATGGTTTAAGTGAAGTTTAATGACATACCTAGATCTCTGTGTATACGCTAGTTTAATAAAGGTGATCCGCGTATATACGCTAGTTTACTGAAGGAAAGTAGCATATGGGTTTTAAGGAATGAAAAAGTAAAAAGTTTTGATTATGCAGTAAATACTAATTCACCCCCCCCTCTCAGTATTTTTCCCAACAATTGGTATCAGAGCAGGTCCTTCTGCAGAAGCTTGATCGCTTGAAGGAGATCCGTCGCAATGGGAAGTATACATACAAAAGCCTTGCTGAATTTTGGTGCAAAAGTATGGGCTCTCATGAAAGAGTGTGAAAAAGAAAAGGGTACCTTTGTGGATTCTCTAGAAGACAATAATCTTCTTGAAGAAAACATTCAACTCAAAGTAAGCCTAGAAGAAAAGAACATAATCATTGAGACTTTTAAAAATCAGCTTGAAGCAAGAGAAAAACGCATGGAGGATCTAGAATGTGAAGTAGTAAGTCTAAGGAAGGATAATGAGAAATTGAATTCTCTCAATCTCAAATTTTCTAAAAGTTCAGAAACCTTGGATGAGATTATCAAGGTACAACGGTCTCCCTTTATAAGAACATGTCTTGGATATACTGGGGAATCTTCTCAGACATCAGCACCAAATCCTCTAAAAGCAGCCACTGCTGATTCTCTACATTCAGCCACTCAGCAAGGGAAAAAAGGATCTTTACAGGTAAAGAAAGATCACCTCAATTCAAGAAACACTAACAGGGAGATCTTTCAAAATGGCTACAACCAACAGGTAAAGTCTAATAGAAGATTTCATGATCACAGAATTTTCTACTTCAATGGTCAATGTTTCACATGTCACAACTTTGGTCATAAAGCTGTTCAATGAGAAGCAAGAAAGATAAGGATGAATGATGAACCAAAGAAGAACACCTATAACAATTTTTCTCCTCTTCAAAATGAAGTTGAATGTACTTATTGCAATAACTTTGGTCATGAAGAATCTGAATGCAGGAGCAAGGTCCAGCCAAAAGAGCATGTTCCCTCAAGCTCTAAAGTGTGGAAAAAAGAAAGAATTACCGGTTGAAAATTGTGGGATAGCGTTATTTGCAGAGGGTGAAGAGAATCAATGGTATATTGATAGCGGGTGTTCAAGACACATGACAGGTGACAAAAGCAAACTGCATACTTATAATGCTCTAGAGAAGGAAAAGAAAGTTACTTTTTGAAATGATACTCCTGCTGTTATTAAAGGAAAAGGGTCAGTATTTCTAAAAGAAAAGGTGAAGGCTAAAGATGTCATGTATGTGGATGGATTAAGGCATAACCTATTGAGTGTTAGTCAAATGTGTGATCAAGGAGCAGAAGTGGTCTTCAGTTCCAAAGAATGTGTGGTTCGTGATCTTGATACGGGTAAAATCATTATAAAAGGAAAAAGAAATCCAAGCAACCTGTATGTACTCAACGGCATAGAACAATGTTACTTAAGCAAATCTTCAGAAAATTGGCTATGGCATCGAAGACTGGGACATCTGAGTTTCTCTCAAATCAAGAAAGCAAGCAAACTTCAAGCTGTTCGTGATCTTCCCAAGATCAATCTTCGAGAAAGTACCATATGCAAATCTTGTCAATTTGGTAAGCAGACCAGAGTCCGATTTAATGCCAAAGAAGGTTCATCAAGTAAGCCTCTTGAACTCATTCATACTGACATCTGTGGACCTATGAGGAAAAAGTCATTACGTGGGGAAGAATACTATATCCTATTTATTGATGACTACTCCAGAATGTGTGAGATCGCGTTTATTAAACACAAAGATGAAGCCTTTGAAAAATTTCAGAAGTACAAAGCACTCGTAGAAAATGAATTGGATTCAAAAATCAAGTGTCTTAGATCTGATCGAGGAGGAGAATATTCATCAAATGAATTCTTTGAATTTTGTGAACAACATGGCATTAAAAGACAGTTCTCTGTAGCAGGCACTCCACAACAAAATGGTGTAGCAGAAAGAATGAATAGAACAATTGTTCAAATTCCCAGAGCTATGCTTGCTGACTCTAATGTTCCTAACATGTTCTGGAGTGAAGCAGCACGTGCAACAGTTAACATTCTCAACAAGGCTCATGTTCGGGTGAACAGTGATAAAACTCCATATGAACTCTGGTATGGCAAATCTCCCACTGTAAAGCATTTTAAAGTTTTTGGAAGTAGATGCTTTATCAAAAATAATGATGAAAAACTTGGCAAGTTTAACCCTAGATGAGATGAAGGGATACTTCTTGGCTACTCATCTTCAAGCAAAGCATTCACATGTTACAATAAGAGGCTTCAAAAGGTTGTTGAATGTATTGATGTTGTTATTGACGAGTCTCCTGCAGCTCCTAAAGAAGAAAAACAAACAACAGAAGAAGATGATGATGACATATGGCCTTCTACATCAAATAGAAAT
Source organism: Pinus albicaulis (assembly GCA_034641835.2). Taxonomy (NCBI): domain Eukaryota; kingdom Viridiplantae; phylum Streptophyta; class Pinopsida; order Pinales; family Pinaceae; genus Pinus; species Pinus albicaulis. The sequence continues at coordinate 1,489,150,869 of CM076580.1, forward strand.
GATATAGACAGTGAATCAAATGAAGAACCTGAAAATGATTTATCTGAAAAGGCTCCATCCAGATATGTTCAAAAGAATCATCTTGAATCTCAAATTTTGGGAGACAAGGAATCAGGTGTACGAACAAGGAGAACTCTTGCGGGATCTTCTAGTAATTTGACACTTCTATCCACAATTGAACCACACAATGTCAATGAAGCTAGCAAATATGAATGTTGGAATAATGCCATGGATGAAGAAATTGAGCAAATTAAAAAGAATGGCACTTGGGATTTGGTACCAAGACCTCATGATAAAAATGTCATTGGAACTAAATGGATCTTCAAGAACAAGTTAAATGAGAATGGGGATGTTGTAAGAAACAAAGCTAGACTGGTTTGCAAAGGGTATACTCAACAAGAAGGTATAGACTTTGAAGAAAATTTTGCTCCTGTAGCTAGACTTGAAGCCATAAGAATATTTCTTGCTTTCTCAAGCTATCAACGAATCAAAGTTTATCAAATGGATGTTAAGTCTGCTTTTCTTAATGGTGATCTAGAAGAAGAAGTATATATAGAACAACCGGAAGGATTCATTTTGGGAAATGATGCAAATCTTGTTTGTAGACTTAAAAAGGCTCTGTATGGACTCAAACAAGCTCCAAGGGCTTGGTATTATCGTCTTGACAAATATCTTCATCAACAAGGATTTTCAAGGGGGTCTGCTGATAGCAACTTATACACAAAAGTTGAAAATGATAAACTATTGATTGTAGTTGTATATGTTGATGATATCATTTTTGGGAGTAACGAAGAATCTATGAGTCAAAAATTTGCTTCTGTCATGCAACAAGAATTTGAAATGTCTTTGCTTGGGGAATTAACATTCTTTCTTGGCTTGCAAGTGCATCAATCTGCAGATGGTATATTTCTATCACAAACAAAATATCTTAAGAAAATTCTGAAGAAGTATGGCATGGAAGAATGCAAACCTGTAAGTACACCAATAATAACCGGATGCAGTCTCAGTTCTAATGATGATTCTCCCACTGTAAATCAACCAGAATATAGATCGATGATTGGAAGTCTACTTTATCTCACTGGGACCAGACCAGACATTATGCATGCTGTTGGGATTGTTGGACGATTCCAAGCTAATCCAAAAGAGTCTCACCTTCAGGCCGTCAAAAGGATATTCAAATATCTACAAGGAACTCAAGACTTTGGTTTATGGTATCCGAAGGATGCTGATCTTACTCTTCATGCTTACACTGATGCAGATTGGGCTGGAAGTGTTGATGATCGAAAAAGCACTAGTGGTGGTGCATTTTACATGGGGCCCCGGTTAGTATCTTGGTTCAGCAAGAAGCAAAATTCTATTGCCTTATCAACAGCTGAAGCAGAGTATGTAGCTGCCGCATCTTGTTGCACTCAACTCCTATGGATGATGCAAACCTTGCAAGATTTTCAAATCAAATGTGAAACTCCTATCCCCATTATGTGTGATAATACAAGTGCCATCAGTATCTCAAAGAATCCTGTTATGCATTCGAAAACCAAGCACATTCCCATCAAATATCATTTCCTACGTGAACAAGTGCTTGAGCAAAAAGTGAAGTTGGAGTATGTTACCTCCAAAGAACAAGCTGCTGATATCTTTACCAAACCTCTGCCCAGGGAAGCATTCGAGTATCTAAGACAGAAGCTGGGAGTGTTCTCTGCCAGTCAAAAGAAAAAATCTGCATAAATTTTAGAAGATGGCTTGGGATACGCGGGTTTCCTGAAACACAGTCGCGTATGTACGCGAGTTCCTGCACATAAAACCGCGTATGTTTGGTTGCTGACAATTTTTGGTTGGTTCAGCATTCTTCAGCACAGCTGCAGTGCTGTTTGGTATCTCTGGTGGTGTTCCGGTTCTCATAAATCTGTTTCTAATGTTTTGATGAAGATGCCTTGATGATTTGTTGGTGAAAATGTTCAGGTTGCACAAACTAAGGGGGAGCCTTAGTCATATGAAAAGGATGCATGGTTGTACAGATTCAGGGGGAGCATTAGCGTTGCTAAGTATAATGCATTGTTGGCATTATGATGGTTCTGTTATATGATCTCTCTTGAGGTCTTCTTGGTATTGGTCATGAAAAGTCATATTTGTATTTTTGATGAAAAGGTCATGTTGAGACCCTTGATGTAAAAAATGTAATATTCAGTCATGTATGAACTTGTCAAATTTGTAAACCCAGGGTTATGGGTAGCTGAGTCAATTTTTGTAAACCCACTTGGTTGGGTAGCTGAATTGAAATGTGTAAACCCACTTGGTTGGGTACTTGAGTCTTATATGTAAATCCACTTGGTTGGATATTGGATGTAAGTATGAGTCTTTGGTGATAGGAAGTTCATAGAGTCATGTACTTCATTGACAAATATGTTTGAAGATTCAGCATGAACTCAGGGGGAGCTTGGCCACTTCAGCACATATCAGATCTGCAGAATGATTCTTCCACATGAGGAGGAGAGTGTTGGTTTTTGATCCGCCCTTTGCCCTTGATGTCAAAGGGGAGAGTGACATGGTGTTTGAATGAAGAGAAGATAATGATGTCAAATATTTGGGAGAGTGACATATTTGGGAGAGTGACATGGTACCTATCTGTTGTGATAACCAAACACCATCGTGGTTGCCATCAAGTCCAAAGGGGGAGATTGTTGGAAATATGATGCAGAGTGTTGTCCTTGATGGCAACCCACTGAATGGAGATGAAGACATGCGACTGTTGATATGTGTTGTCCTTGATGGCAATCCACCTGATGAAGTTATTCTTGACTTGATGGACTTGGTAAATGATGTAAATCTGATGTTTGTTGACAATATGATGCCCCACTTGATGAAGATGAAGACAACTTACTTGATGAAGTTGTACTTGAGAGAATAGTTTCCTGATGAAGAAAATATGATGTTTCTACAGTGTGTACAGAAGGCAATGAAGAAAAGAATTCAGAATGTGCTCAAAATATAATGAAAAGAGTATGTCTCTTTGTATACGCGGATTGGCCTAGGGGAAGTCGCGTATGCACGCGGAAAATAACGTGCCAAGTCGCGTATGGGCAAAAGAGCTCAAAAAGTGCAAACCCAAGGGTAACCACCATGGTATTAACCCATTGTATTGGGTAATGATCCGCCTAATTGACCCCGTCCAGGTAGTTTTGGGCTTATGGTATTGTTTTGGTCCATGGTATTGAAAAAGGGGGCTCATGGTATTGAAAAAGGAAAACCTATATAAGGAGAAGAAATTCATTGTGCAAATCATGAGTGAGGGTGCAAGATGTCTGAGCTTGAATGAATACTTCTCTCTGAAGTATATCTGAATGGAAAGGGTTACACTTGAATGATAAATCTGAATGTATGATGCACCAATGATGAAGAAGGAGATCTAGATCTGAATTGCTCTGGTATTTGCTAGATCTGATTATGGAAGGCTTAGATCTATGATGAGGCGAGCATCTAGGCGAACATATGTCTGAAGAAAAAGGGTAAATCTGAACTGAATATTTGATCTGATGAAGTATGCTGCTCTGTAATGATTGAAGATCTATATGCTACTTCACCGCGGAGGAAGCGCGTATATACGCGGCTTCAGCGAAGAGAAAGCGCGTATGCGCAATAAAATATACACTGAGGTATACGCTGGTTTGTGTGGACTAAAGCGTGTATATACGCGACATCAGTAAAAGGAAAGCGCGTATGCAAACTAGGGTTTTCTGAAGACTGTGGTAAGAAATGTCTGATCTATTCTGCTGTGTTACTGCTATCTGTATTCTACAGTGCTGAGTTGTCTGTATCAGTTTTTTCTGTATGTTTAAGCATAAAAGTATGGAAAGGGTTCCAGTTTGAAAATATGGTGAAAAGTGGCCTGCAAGTGTTATTCTATTGAAGTGGTTGGATCCAGTGTGAAAATTGATGAAACGTGGTCCAAGGTGGTGCTGAGGGTTGTAGCCTTCAGTCAGGGGGTTGTAGCTCCCTTCCAGGAGAGGCTGGTAAACGAGATCGGGGGTCGTAGCTCCCTTCCAGGAGAGGCTGGTAAACGAGTCAGGGGGTTGGAGCTCCCTTCCAGGAGAGGCTGGTAAACGAGCGCAGGTGGGTGCCTGCGTGCTGGTCAAGTCTGCGCCAGCACTTATGTTGTAAGATGTTTTCTCTATAATAAAATATTGAAGGCTGAGCAACTGCAGCGGTGGTTTTCTCCCGATTTGGGTTTCCACCTAAAAATCTTGGTGTTCATGTGTGATGCTTTGTGTGATGTTTTATTCTGTTCTTACTGCACATGTTTACTGTTTATTGAACATCTGATGAATGAATGATGGAATAATATAAGTGAAGATTTAATGACAGATCTAGATCTCTGTGTATACGCTAGTTTAATAAAGGTGATCCGCGTATATACGCTAGTTTACTGAAGGAAAGTAGCGTATGGGTTTTAAGGAATGAAAAAGTAAAAAGTTTATGAATATCGTAAACACCGATTCACCCTCCTAAGATTTTTCCCAACAGGTGAGAGCTTATATGACCCCAAAACCATTCATCATTGGCATGAGTAACCACATACGCACACCCACAACTCGGTATCTGCATAATCACTCACATGCATACATGCACACAACAAACACATGGATGCACACAAACATACACATAACCACAAACATTACACATAATGACTCAAGGTGACATGTTCACACATATCACACTTATAATTAATTTTAGTGAATTAATATTATTTTATGCATGTGTTTAAGATTGAGTATAAATATTATGATGTCGATAATTAAAATTATTTTATACGTAATTAGTATAAAATTAATAAGTATTTATATTTTTTTATTATATTTAAAACCATTCATATTCTAAACAAAAATTTATAATTAATATTTTTTCCCCATATTATTAAATTATAGTATTATGAAAAAAAAATTATAAATAAGTCAAATTAATGAAAATTTTTAATTAAAATTAATTGAGTTTATTTATGTATTGATTTTAGTATTAAATAGTTAATTGATATGTGTTATTATAAATTGATGTTGTGTTAAATAGTTAATTGATATGTGTTATTATAAATTGATATGTGTTAAATAGTTAATTGATATGTGTTATTATAAGTAAGTTTCATCTATTATAATGGCACATAATGTACATAGCCGTCTTCTCCGTATTGCAAAACTAGCAAATGCTGGAGGGAAGCGTCTAAAATCCAAAATATAATACCCGTGGACCGGGAAACCACCAAAAATTGCTACCCATAAGCAAGAAACTAGTATACATTGTTCTAAATAAGAAACTCGAAATACAAAAAGAGCTAGCATGACCTAAACATACCTTTTCCATAGCTACTTTTGATGGTGAAGCCAAAAAAGCCAAAAAGATAAGGAGGCCCATGAACTCACTAGTTGTCAAGTTGTTTGCCATCGTGTGGTGGAATTTCATCCATGATAGGGCACCAGAGTCTTCATCCAGGGCATCCACAACCTCGCTTTCATGATCTCTGCTATGGCTCAAGAGGAGGGATAATCGGAATGTTTCATTCCCGAGTCCTCACTTCTGCGTAGCCGCCACCGGTCGTCCCTCGCACTACTAGACGTTATGAGGGCTTGGCTTCACCGGAAGGGCGGTGGACTTTCTGGTAGCAGGGGGGGGCTGTACCGAGATAGTTGATTTCCGCCTACGCTTCCGGGAGCCAGAGCTAGCAACATCGGAGGGCTCTTCCTAAAATACCACTATAATCGTTTTTGTGATGTGTGGCTTGTCCAAGGTGCTACTGAACTAAAAACTGGCCTTATTTCTTATTGATGGCGAATAAGCCCAATCGACTCTGCTACTGCTACTTCCCCTTCCTACACCACCTCTACCACTATGAGAACCACTGCTGCTCCTTCCTTCACCGCCTCTACCACCGCCCCCACATCTGCAGCGCATTCATTACCTAAGGATCATGGTCTGCCTGTGGAATCCTGAGTGATAACCTGAATTGTCAGAGGACTGAGATGGCGAAGAGGATAAGGCTGGGCAGGTAGGCAACAAGGTCTGGGCACAGAGTGGAGAGGGCTGAAAATGGTCATGTGGAGCGGTGATCTCTGCGTCACTGCAGGGTGAGGAATGACCAGTGCGAATGTCGGTCTGGAGAACAATGTGGGAGAGAAGATGAAGCTGAGGAGCAGAGTGGGGGTGCCGAGGAGAATTAAAGGCAGTTGCCGCATAATAGAAGCTGGCAAGCATGAAAACCATGGAAGCTGGCAATCACGCAAAGTAAATGCAGCTCGAGGGAGGAGAAGACATCATATCATCGCCTGCTATCAAATTTATGGGAGGATTACAATGATCAGGTGCTTGCAAGTGGCAATACAACATGTTGCTCTCCAACACCTCCACCGATGACCCGCTATTCAACACCCACATCAGGGAAATGTTGTTATAAATGTTATGTTATTGTTCTTTTTCTTTTTAGCTTCATGATTTGCATGATACTTTATAACATGATAATGGTTGATTGAGTTGAAACTTGTGGGATAATATTATTTCTTTTTTACTGTTGTTGTAGCAATTATATTATTTTCCAATTTAAAATTATAAAAGTTTAGATAGAAAAAAGATAAATAATAACAATAACAATAATAATTAATTAATTAAAAAATCAATAAAATAAAAATAAAACAATAAAACAACAACAACAACAACAACAACAATAATAATAATAATTTAACAAATATTTAAACTAATAACTAATATATCTATAAATCAATATTCAAAATAATATATTAATACGTAGAAATAATGATAGTATATTTATAATCATATAAATAAAAATTAAAAAAATATATTCTCACATATCACACTAATATATTTACATGAAAATAATATATATACAATATTAATAAAGAAAGATTCCTACAAATACACATACAAAGAAGACATACAAATGTAGAAAAGAATAGATTCATACACACATGAAGAATACATTTTTACATATACCAAAAATACAAGTTAACAAGACACAGGTAGGAATGTAGCCAAGAATAGATTCATACACATGAAGAATATATTCATACACATACAAAGAGTAAAAATAAAGAAGACACATTGGAATGTAGATTCATACACACATGAAGAAGACATTCATACACATACATAGAATACAAGGAAATAAGACACATTACCAAAGAATATATTCATATACAAACAAAGAAGGTATTCATACACATACATAAAATACAAGTAAATAAGTCACTTACAAAGGTAGGAAAGAATAGATTCATACACACACAATGAATACATGTATTCATACACATGAAGAATATATTCATACACATACAAAGAATACAAATAAAGAAGACATGTTGGAATGTAGATTCATACACACATGAAGGAGACATTCATACACATACATAGAATACAAGGAAATAATACACATTACCAAAGAATATATTCATATACACATGAAGAAGGCATTCATACACATACAAAAAATACAAGTAAATAAGTCACATACAAAGGTAGCAAAGAGTAGATTCATACGCAACAAGACACATCAAATGCAACAAATAATTGATTCATATACATATAAAGCTCATACAAGTAAATAATTTTCATTCAAATACGAAAACTAATACATTCATACACATACAAGTAAAGAATATCCATACAAAAGAATACTAAAAAGATACACACACAAAGCAAATAAGGAAGGAATACTAAAAAAAATTCAAGATAATACAACCAACATTTAAAAATAATTAAATGTATATACATAGAAACACTAAAACCACTACTCAAGGCATACCCAAGAAATACACACATATACATACAATAAAGATTGAAAGAATATTCAAAATCAAATAGTCAAAATCATGCAAAGTCAGACATTCATCAACATAGAAGGGTAAAAAATTCAAACAAGTACATACAAAGTAAAATAATTCTCATAAAAATACAACTAATAATACATTCATACACATACAAGTAAATAATATCCATACGAAAGAATACTGAAAAGATACACACACAAAGCAAATAAAGAAGGAATACTGAAAAACATCCAAGATAATACAACCAACTCTTAAAAATAATTAAATGTATATACATAGAAACACTAAAACTGCTACTCTAACATTCAAGGCATACTCAAGAAATACACAGATATACATACAAATAAACAATGAAAGAATAGTCAAAAGCATGCAAAATGAGACATTCATCATCATAGAAGAGTAAACAATTCAAACAAGTACATACAAATAATGCAAAAAATCTCAATAGTACATTCACACACAACATATAGAAGTATACATCTCATTGATTCATAAATTCAAAAATAAAAAACACAACAAATATATTCTAACTATGACAATGCAACTAATAAAGACACTATTTCAATTCTCAAAACAATGCATTCATATACATACAAAATAAAAAATCCAAAACATACATTATAACCAAAATACTTTCATAAATACTTTGTTACTATTGTGTTGGAGATACGAGCGAGTATTACGCTCATAAGAAGCATCAACAAAATTGGGCTTCTTACTGGAGGACTGACTGGAAGAACCAGTCCCGTGCTGCATATAAGCTTTAATCATAGCAGCTTTCAAATCTCCTTCCTCAAGGGAACGGATTTGAGCAAACAATTTCATTTCATCATCAACAAGATGTGCCATGAGGACATGTGCCTGGGGCTCATCAAGCTCAGAATCAGCAGAGGAATAGTCTGATTCAGAGTCGGAGCAACCACAATTGTCAGGATCAGAACACTGACAATGCATGTGAACTTCTTCAAGAGAAGAGGAAGAGGAATCAGAAGAATAAGAATCATCAGAGGACTCAACATGATGTTGTTGGATTTGGAAATAGGATGAACGATTGTGACAGTCAGCAGATTTATGATGGGAAGAATGGCAGTAGACACAACGATCTGGTTGTTCAGTCTTGACAGTAGAAGTCTGGGCTGGCTGTTTGTTTTTCTGAGATTTCTTTCCTAGACCTCTTTTTGACTCAAGGGCAGTAGGACACATATTGGATGTATGACCTAGATGACCATAGAGCCAACAAGTAATTTCATTCATTCTGACCATCTGGACATCTTTTGGTCGGATGTCATGGGGCTGATAATAGTGGGTCTTAGGATTGGTGCGATAGTAGCCCTTTCTGCCTCGATGCTGTCTCCTTTCTTTTGGTCTTCTGAGTTCGCGTCTCTTCTCTGAACTCAGACAATAAGTAGAAGTTCTACTTCTTTTCTGGGCCTTCTTTGCTCTTCTCTTATACTTTCTGCGAGTAACCAAAGGATCATCAATGGTAATGCCGTACTTTTGGCAGAAAGACTTGGTACCAGGAAGTCTGTTCATTTTATCAATAGAATTCTGCATCTTGGAGCTGGTACATAAAGTAATCAAACATTTAGTAATAATAGAATATAAATCACCCCACACATAGACTTCCAATGGTAGGGGAAAAGCTTCCTGAAGCTTGAGAATGTCTACCAACTTGGATGGTAAAGCTGCTAGATATACTTGTTTCCACAATAAATTCTTAGGATCTTTGACCAGGAAGATCCTTGCTATCCAATCTCGGTGGAAGTCTTCATGCTGGTTAATATTATTGCATTTCAGATTCATAAGAATATGCTCATTCTTATCTGCCAATGCAAATTCTGCTCCACAGAAATGTTCTTGGATAAGTGCTGTGACAGCACCAATCATATTATTCTGGGGAGTGCCATCATCGTGAAGCTTGATATCTCCTTGCTCATCTTTGAGCACTTCTTGCTCCATCTTAGTGATCATATCAGGAGATGATTCCAATTCCCACAATCTTGCTAGGGTACCAGTAAAGCATGCAATCAGAGTTTTGCAGGCTTGTACCTCAGTTTTACCTTCTACACACATCATTTTGTATTCAACTATCATCTGATCAAGCACTTGCCTGATCTGTGCTGCAGAGAGGTTATCAATATTCCATTCCTTGTGACTTCCTTCATGAAAAGCATCTCTTGGTGGAAGCTTACCAGCACCATAAAGATCAGGGGCTGCTGGTCTAGTAAACTGAGGCTCTAATGGCTCATAGATGGGAAAAGCATGTTTCACAGATTTTTCTGAATCTGACCCTTCCATTACTTCTGCAATAGTGAGCTTCTTAGATTGTTCTTCAGTTTGAGATTCAGAGGGCTTCGGGCTTTCCTTAGGAAAGAGATAAGGAAACTTAGCCATAGGGATGCTAAGCTCATGATTATGTATGCTCTTTCCTTTTGTCAAAAATGTTGTTGGAATTGGCTTTTCCAACTTCTTCAAGTTTAACCTGTCAAACTTGTCTGACAGATTAGAGACTGATTGCCGGGTGGAGATAGACTGTTCTATAATAAAATTCTCCACATCTTCAAATTTCTGTACAGAATTTTCAGAAATATGCCTAATAACAGATAAATCACACTGAACTAGATTCAAAAAACTATTTACATCATTTACTGAAACCTGAACATTATCAATCTGATCTTTCACAAAAACTGTCTTGGCAACATTCTTTTCAAGGCCAGTCAAAGAAGTATTTGTCCAGTTTAACTGGTCACTGACCTTTTGCACTTTACTTTCTACACCAACAGCCGTAGGATCCTTAGAGACCAAAGGATATGCAGTAGCAGAGTTACTGCCTTCTCCGAGGACTATCCTTCTGAACGGTGGATAGGTGGTAGAAGTTTCAACCTTGTTGCCATCTGGTGTCTGCCAGGCATGTGAGGAAGAGGCACCACTGTTAGCCATTAGCACTACATCTTCTTCCATCTTCTTCTTCCAGGAATAGAATGAAATCCACATTTGATTTTCTTCCATATAGGATTTCCATTCATCAACCATTTTCCTTTTCTCCTCTCCTGGAAAAGTTCTTGCAAACTCTTCAGCCTGTGGATGAGTAAACAAATCCCAATTTACCATCTGTTTCATCCATTGAGATGGTATTTGGTGCTTAGGACATCCATCCATTAAAGTATAAAACTTTTGTATCTCAGGGACTGAAGGCCGCTTGATACCTGGGGGCAGATCCTTGAATCTGCATTCTGGGATCAGATTATTCTTTTGTTCCAAATAGCCTAGGCCATATCTAGGACTATTGGGAGGTCTTTGATTCATAAAAATTTCTGTCAATCTGGGGTCTTCATTCTGCAACTCAGGGATGAGATGCATCATCAGAACATGATTATCCTCATGGGGAAATGGGATATCTGAACACTTAGGATTTGGACATGGATTGGAAGATGTATTGGGAGGAGCTTCTCCAGTCCTAAGGTTATGATTCTGATGGATAACCAAATAAGCAAGATTTTGGAGATTGACTTGTTGTTGGCATTGGGGACAACAAACACTCAGCGGATTGAAATTTACAAGCTGAGCAAACTCAAATAAAGAAATATGATTACAATTGGAAACAATGGAAGAACAACTTGTATCTACACAATCTGGAGCTATGTATCTGGGTGACTGCTTACACTCTGCTTCTAATCTTCTTCTGTCTACGGTAGATCTTCTGGGGAAAGACAAAGTGGCGGAAGATGAAGTTTCTGAAATATTTGCAGAGGTGATCTTTTGCACAGAGAGGGGTCTTGGATTGGGAACTGTCCATTGCTCAGGGAAAGTCAGATCCTCCCACTTGATGGCCTGATGCTCAATCTTCTGGTTTTTAGGATCTGTGAGGACAACCACACTGGTCTTAGACTCTCTACTTGGTGCATGGAGGACTGCAGGGAACATGGTTGAGGTGTGGCGAAAAAAACCTCGAAACTGTATGGCGATATTTCTTCTTTTCTTCTTCATGTCAAATCCCATGGTTTGGATTTGCAACTGTAAAATATCAGGCAAAGTTTCGTCTGTGACTGATACCGCAAAGTTTGGATAACATTCAAACCACATTGGACCATTTGACAAGAATATATATATATATATATATATTTATTGTATATAAATAATAAAACCAATACATAAAAATTTAGATATAATAAATTCATACAAATAAATAATAAAAATATTTAAATATTTGCAAACACTCTAAAAATATATATTAGTATTTTATTTAAATTTATAAAAATATCAATCAAAATATTGCATTTATTTATTTATATACATATGAAAAGAAGGAAAATATAGTATAATTTTTAAATATCATAATAATATGTTTATAATAAAAATATATAAATAAATAAAATCAAACTAAATCAAAATCTTATTTAAAAAAAAAATTAAATATAAATAAATTTAGGCTATAATTGTTATATAATTTATGTAAATAAGATTCATTTTTGTCATTTTGTGCAATGTATTTTAAGATGTTTAAAACATTGTAAAAATTTTAAATGATTTAAGTGAATAAGAGAGATTCTTTCCATTTATGTGTATATTGGGAAGATGTTTAAAACATTGTAAAAATTTTAAATTATTTAAGTGAATAAGAGTGACTTTGCCATTTGTGTGTATATGGGGAAGATGTTTAAAACATTGAATAATGTTAAATGATTTATGTGAATAAAAGTAATTTTGTGATTTGTGTGTATATTGGGAAGATGTTTAAAACATGTTTATAAATTATTATTATGATAACATGGTATATTTATTTTTTTGCATATTGGAGTTACTATAAAAAATAAAGGTCATGAAAACTATGAACAGAAGGAACACAACTCAGACTCACTCAAGAACGACTAGTTAGAAATAATTAATTCCTACTTGTCTATGGTTGTAATTCTCCATTTGAGGAGTTTGTTCCTACATAATAGGAATTAGCTAGAATATAGTTTCTCCTAGTTTAGTGTGTGGTTGAGAGAATCTCTCAACCACACTATTGTACGTCTAAGATAGAATTCCTATCTTGAGACTTTTGCTTGTATAAATATGTGTGTAATTTTCTTCATTAATAATATAGAATATAGAGTTTGCTGTGTGCTATTTTATCATGGTATCGGAGCTTCAGAGCCCGTAAGGGCCTCTGGCCCTTACTGGGCATAGGAAAATAAATTATTTATATTTGTGTTAAGTTTGTTTGTCCATTGAGCTTGTGTGAGCTCCTAGTGAGGATGTTGTACAGAAGTGGAGTGCTGGCAAGTGCCGATCTAGTGATGTTTTTTTTTTCTCTGGAAATTCAGCGAGAGACGAGGGGATCTAGTTGTGGCGATGGGTGGAGGTGAAAAATTCGTGCCAGACGTTTCCGAGCTGGAAGGCCTTGCGGGAACTATTATCCATGCGATTGATTACAAAAATGTTCCCTTCTAGGCAGGAGTGCTCATCACTAGTCTCGACTGTTTTACTTTCTTATTTCTAGAAAACTATGGAGTGAGGAAGCTGGAGGCCCTGCCACTGTACCGATCGATTGAGGAGCGGATGCTGAGAAGTGTTGAAGCTGCTCCTCAGCCTTGATCGTCGATCAAACAACGTTGAATGGTAATTTGCTGGAGGTTGCATTTTGGAGAAGGCCCGGAGGGAGAAACGTAAGGAAACGGTGTGAGAACCTTGATCACCGCAGAATTGAATCCGTCTTTGGATCGCAGCGCCAGAGGAGATATTTGCGAATTTCATTGAAATTTCCATGAAATCGAAGTTGCTCGCGTGAAATCTGTGGAGGAGGCCAAGACTGTGTGGTAAGTTGCTGGTGCGTTGTAAGCCGAGGAGAAGACCGATGGAGGCTGCAGTCGCGCAGTGATCCGCGTGTTGGACGGGGCTGCATTGGCTCTCGTTTTTCGCTGATGTTTTTTTTTCTAAGTGAAAGACTGAACTTCCTGTGCCGTCTTTTTTTTTTTCTTGTGGATTGATGATGTACTACTTCCACGAGTCCAGATGCCAAAGAATTATTGACAAGGAAGAGGCGTGGTAAGACAGTCGTAGGCTGTTCAGAGAGATGGACCAGATTTTCTTCCACATTTGACAAAATTTGCAGGAATAGGGATTGGAGACCCCTCATAGGTATCGTTGGTGAAAAATAGTTGCTGTTATGTTTTGGAAATAATCATCTTTGGGCGGAGATAGAGAAATTAATGTGAAGAGTTTATTTTGTATTTTCTTGGAATCATGTTTTAAAATTATTAAGCCTTATTGAGCCTAGATAACTCAATGTAGGTAAATTTATTTTGTTAGAATTGGACAATCTAACAAATGACAGGTCAGCATGGAATTCCAAGAATTCATTTGACAAAGACAAGGATGCCTAGGATACAGGAGAAGATGTGGTAATGAAGCAACAACAACGTTTATGGTGGACAACAAAATAGATGTTTGTTTGAGTTAGTGTGGTTTGTGGAGTAGACTCTCTAGTATGTCATAAGCAAGTCCAGTTGTTGTAATGGTCATTGTATGTACCCAGAAACTCCAAATGTTGAAATATGGAATGTAAGCCTGGTAAAGGCATTTAAAAGTTCGTGGTGATCTTAAAACCACTTTGTAATGGTTTATGGTTAGCCTGAAACCATCTTTTGTCACTGTAAAGTGATGGTTGGTGGTGATACAGAAACCATCTGTAGAGCCTTTGTGGCTGGTTGCCTTTGTGGCTGGATCGCCTTTGTGGCTAAAAGTGCCTTTGTGATTGCGTGTACACGAGAGCTTTGTGCTCGGGAGAGCAGGTGGACTGCAGTAACACCTGGCTCAGTCTAAGATGACTGATCGATCTCTGAGAAGAAGGGGGTTGGTGTGCTTTCTTAACTGACAGTCGTGCTGAGAAGCGCAATTGGCGCAACTGTTCAGTACATACTCGTGCCAACACGTCAAATCACGGGAATGGCATGGAAGCGCACGATTTTTTCAGGAAGACGCCAACTCAACTTCATGGGGATCCGCGGGAAGCCTCATCTTCGTTTGACAATTTGCGGAGAAGCAGATCGGAGAAGTTGCGGACCTATCCGGGAGAGGCAGATTGGAAGATCCGCGGGAAGCCTCAACTTCGTTTGACGATTTGTGGAGAAGCAGATCGGAGAAGTTGCGGATCTGTCCGAGAGAGGTAGATTGTGTTTTGGAGGTTCTGCACATGAAATTCGCCTGATGGTGGTGGATTTGCAGGTACATATATGCAGTGATAACGGTCGACAGAACCATGTATGCGAAGGACATCCTACAGGACTAGCAGTTGCAGCGGTTGGTACCCATGCATTCCGGTGGATGGTTGCTCTTTTATATGGATGTCGACATATTCTTTGTTATGTTTGACCACAACAAGACTTTGTGAATCGCTAGCATGACAAGTAGTCATTAAGGGGGGGAGTTAGAAATAATTAATTCCTACTTGTCTATGGTTGTAATTCTCCATTTGAGGAGTTTGTTCCTACATAATAGGAATTAGCTAGAATATAGTTTCTCCTAGTTTAGTGTGTGGTTGAGAGAATCTCTCAACCACACTACTATACGTCTAAGATAGAATTCCTATCTTGAGACTTTTGCCTGTATAAATATGTGTGTAATTTTCTTCATTAATAATATAGAATATAGAGTTTGTTGTGTGCTATTTTATCTCGACTCACTCAAGAACAACTTCGGCATTGATAAATTTTCTGCAACATAAAACACTGAAATGATATTGTTAGAATACAAATCCTTCCTAATAACTTGTAACATAATTAAATTTATTATTAAAAAAAAAATCTATTTTGTATATTATATATAAAAATCAAGAAAAAAACATTAATACAATATTATTAAATAAAGCTATCAAAATATAATATAATTAACAAATTTAATATAATAACAATAAAATTTAACATATTGAAAATAAATAATTAAAAAAACACATTTGGTAACTTTTAACTTCTATAACAATAGCATGCTTTTATTAATAAAAATGAATAAATAAAATTCCAAATCTACCGGGTTCTAACTTTAGGGTCAGGTAAGGTATGGATATTCACTACCTAATACTCTGTTTGGGCTCGAAGGAAATATTATGTCTTCTTGGTCAGAAAATGGCACAACAAGCATAAGGAATGAAAAATTTTATCCTTGTTTTTCAAATTAAAATATAAAATAAAATAATGAATAACCATTAACACATATTTTCATAAATATAAATATATTTTTTAGTAAGAATAAATGTTACAGTGTAAATTTAATAGAAAAAATAAAGGTTGATATATAATTAATAAAACTTCTTAATGTAATTAATAAACAAGAGAGAGGAAAAAAGAATCTACTTATGACTTCTCTTCACTACTAACCACGCCTTTCAACATTTATCCTATACAATTTCCAATAAACTCACATTCAAAACTACTAATTGGCATAGCTCATAGATTGGACTTATCAAAACCAAATTAGTATTGCCTTCTACTAAACTTGTACATGTACTTGTCCCATGTTATGCATGTAAATAGAAAGACTCTGCATAAACTGACTAATTGTTGGCAATTGCACATTGTCATCCACTAAAACTTTAGAAATTTACTATCTACAATTACAACCGAATGCAACGCACTAATATCGTTGAAATTTAATATGAACCACTGGAATCAATTCACAAGGCAACAAAAAATGAACTCCTATGTTCAATTTCCTTCACTAAGCATCACAGTGGGAATCTTATGGTCAAGCTAGGTGTAAAATTGAATTTATTACATAATACAAATAAAACAATCTGGTGAACTTGAATGGAATTGTGTACATAATATACATAAATCAATCCCTTGAATGTAGCTATGTAGATATGCATGCTATGTAGCAAACATTTATTTCCATATAAGCCCTACGCGGGAATTTCCGGGGTTTCTTCTTGCTGTCACTTCTAAATTGCACAATTAATAGAGAGGGCTCACTGTCACAAATATGTATATCCCACTCTGTAGGGTTTTGCAGTGTAAGGCTTTGAGCGGTGCCTCCCAACTCAATGAACCACCTTCTCAATCTCCTGCTAAATATACTCACCCATAATATGCTACTCAAGGAGAAGCTAATGGTAGTTTTACGTAAATGAGAGGTTCCATGACTGGTGCTAGTACTATTTAAGCAACTCCAGATTCATCTGGTTATAGAACTATTATGGATATAGGACAATTGGAGGCATGAAATGAAAAAAGGAAGAGCTGAATTGGGGTTTGGAGAGACAACTGGGTCAATATCCAAAAATATTTATGGCTACATGACTTGTCACATGGAAAACCACCCAACACCTCACATGTCAACATCCTCA
Organism: Pinus albicaulis; assembly: GCA_034641835.2. Lineage (NCBI taxonomy): Eukaryota > Viridiplantae > Streptophyta > Pinopsida > Pinales > Pinaceae > Pinus > Pinus albicaulis. Next base: position 1,489,168,020 of record CM076580.1, read on the forward strand.
ACGCAGATGTGAACACAGACCGACATAGATGACTAAACCTGTTTCAATTTGCGTAACTATTCTACAATGAACATGTTCTGTAAATATATCATAGAGATATTCGTAAAGTGCAACAAGAAACAAGAAACAGGGGAGAACAAGGACATTCACAAAGAATACTAACCTAATCATTCTGTTGCTATTGAAACTGTGGAAACTGGTGGTTGCAAAGCCCTCGAAACTTCTCATTCTCTTCTGCGAAAGCATTGGAAACGATGCTCAAGCTACTCTGCTCCAAAAGCATTGGAAAACTTGCCCTAGCTCTTCTGCTCCAAAAAGCATTGGACACTCTGCTCCAGCTCGTGTATAGAAAATCCCAACCCATCAGAAAAGGAAACATAAAAGAGGTTGAGGAATGAATTTAAAAATAATTCAAGAAAATACTGCCATGAGTACAAAGTCACAAGCACTCACTCGAAGCATAATTTAATTATTATTGGTTATTCTTCAACCACTAAAGTAAAGGCTGAATCTCCTGAGCCTGGGCTTTCTCTCTCAATTACCACAAATGCACAGACACACAAACCAAACATTTGGAGACGACACATTGCACATTACATTTATACCACAACACTACACATGGCATTCATGCATACAACACTATACAGAAGATTTATGGAGCGCTAAATAAGATAGAGAACTTTAACTTAACATAACAATGCTTGAGAGAGAAAGAACACCCATGCTTAACCTGTAGATTGAAGAGAGAAAAAAATTTGTCAAGTTACACAAATGTCTCTCTAAAATGAATTAAACACACATATTAAAGGAACAGAAAATTACTCAATCACCTACAGCCTTTCGCTGCATAACCATTTTTTCTGTGGAATTAATTATAAACAAATAGACAAACAATTTAAAGGAAACGGAAAATTACCATCTCCATAAATAATCCAGTCCATCCCCCTACTTTTTTTTTTGGGACTGTAAAAATTTCGATCACCTCCTCTTCGTTCTTGAATTTCCTCCAGCACTCATTCTTCATTCATCACAATCATTGATCCTTCCAATTCATGAGGCATCTCCTCTTCTTTCGTGAATATCTTCTTCTAATTCTTCATTCATCACAATCACCGATCCCTCGCCTTCCTAATTCATCACGCACCTCCTCTTCTTTCGTGAATTTCCTCCCCTCATTCTTCATTCATTACAATTAGTTATCCCTCTCATTCTTCATTCATCAGGCGCTCGAGTATATAATGACCACGACATTAGTGAGATTTATGCTTGTTTTTTTGGACCGTTGGGTTCAAATTTAGGTTTTACGAATCTTGTAATCACTATCAATTAAACCATGCTCGTCAGGCTTGTTTTTTTATCTTTTAATTGCCATCCATTAAACCATGCTCGCCATGCTTGTTTTTTTGGACCGTTGTTTTCAAATTTAGGTCTAACCAATCTTTTAATCACTATCCATTAAACTAATTTGTTAATTACCCCATATTTTAACTCAGTATTAATATTTTATAATTTATGATATTTTTTAAAACTGAGCTTTTTAAAACTTGTCAATATACAGTTCAATCCTAGTCCATAACTTTCTATTTTTATATTTTCAGTACAACTGATTTTTTTTATTTGCGTTTTTCCTCTGGGTGTGGATGTCCATTTTTTTATTTGCGTTTTTCCTCTGGGTGTGGATGTCCATAACAGTGATTGTGTGACACTTGTTGATTGGAATATATTTAATATTTAATATGCGTGGTGGAAAGGTTGGCACTATCATTGAGTGGAATATATATATCTAAAATATAATAATAAAAATTTATTTAAAATTTATGTGATATTTTTAAATCAATTTTTCTATATATAAAACTAATTTTAAAAATACTTAGTATTATATATATATATATATATATATATGAAATAATGAGAACGAAATATTATTATTGGTAGTAAAAAGATTTAGTTAATATTATTTTTATTAGAAATGTCATGTTTAGTAGAGGAGAAAGACTTTCTCTTTAGATATTACTAGAGAATCAAAATTGTTCTTCTTTCCTATGTATTTTTAAATGGACAACAATTGTTTATACAGACCATTGGAAACCTAGTAAATTTGTCTACTTAAAAGCGATAAGTTTGTAACAGTTAATATCAAGCTAACAAATATTTGCATTGATATATTTTTAGATCATTTTCTTTGTAATCTATTATTCATGTAATTTTTATATTAAAAGTTTTGTTTGGAATTAATTTGTGTATAATATTACTGTGATGGTAAAGATTGACTTTTTAGTCTTCTTTTTTTTCCCTCCAAGCTTACATTGAGTAAGGAAGATATTTTTGGAAGAGCACATTGAGAACGTTATGAATACATTCCTAAAAGTGACAGTCTAAGGTGGCTCTATTTGAGACAATGTAAGCTTCCAAAGAATGTCTTGCACTAATAACATGAGCATGAATACATTCCTAAAAGTGAGAGTCTAAAATGACTCTATTTGAAACTGTGTAAGCTTCCAAAGAATGTCTTGCACTAATAACATGATCATGGAAATCTAACTTACAATCATTGCAGGATGAGTATCTTGAATCATAGACATCAAATATTGCTCTTAATTAATTTAACAAACTATGTTTTTTTAATTAGTTTATTCATTTCAACATACATATTTCTAAAACTGTAATAATAAAATAAGAACTTCCACATAACTATAATATTTCCAAAGGATTTAGAAGTGTGTATGCTTATGATGTTGAGTGCCTTATAGGACAATAATATCAATCTTGCTCTTTATGTAGTTCTCCTTCACCTTACAATTGTACATGTATTAGGAAAACAGTCACACCATAATCGAACAGAGATATTCTTCGAACCATTCTTGCCTATAGGTAAGGTTAAAATAATATTCAATTCATCAAGTAATTACAACCCATCCTTCGATGTGTATCTTGCTAGATTTCTTGATTACATTGTAAACCATTCCCCCCTTTCAAAGTATACCTCTTGATGTGAATTGTCACAAGCAAGATAGTTAATTTGCAAGATAGTTAGGAGAGGAAGTTTTCGGGGCAGTGGCAGGCATCAAGTTTGCTCATCTCCATCCAACTCCTCCTCTCCATCATCTGAATACTTCATTGGGAATTATCCGACAGCCCGAATTTGTCATGGTCATGGGCATCATGGTTCTCCTTTTTCTGACAGGGGCTTTGCTTTGTCCCCTGATACCTGTGCGACCTCTACTAATCCCATGACTCCGGTGCAAACTACCCCTGCGTCACAACCATTATCACTATGGAATTCAAAGAAGAGCCCTCTAGCTCTGCTGTTCTTCCCCTCTTTAATCAGATGAACCAGGGAAACTCTCTGCATGCTAGCATGAAGTGGATGGCTCCTTGAGCGAAGGCAAGGATGTTGCGGATGACAAACATGGAAGCTTCGAGACCAACGATGATCATCAGATGGTGGAGGAAGATATGGAAGCCTACAGGAGCCCAGTTGTTGAAGAATCTCTTCCCTCTCCTCATGTTTCTTAACATGCTCAGGATTTGCAGTTTTTTGAGTTTTTGTTTTCCCAATGTTTGGATTACCCCTGAGTATAATGAATTGTTGATAATTTTGTTAATTTTGTTATATGAAACTACTGAAGAGCCGGTTTCCCCTACGTGGGTGGCTAATTTTCTATATGTTTAGAAAACAGGTAGTGTTCAAGCTCTTAGACTGAGAATGCCCCATAGTTGGGCCAGTACCATAGAGGCCAATTCCTCCATGTAATTTTTTGTGTCATTAATAGAATTAGTCTAAATTTAGAAAAAAAAATATTCAAGAAATAAACCCAAGCTTTTCTTGTGTAATCATCAATGAAAGTCATCATATAGTGGCTGCTTGCTATTGATGGTGTTTGCATTGGTCCATACAAATATAAATGGAAAATTTCTAAGGGTGCCTTTGCCCTTAGGCTCTTTCTTGATCGAAAGATTTCTCTGTGTTGTTTTCCCAAGATGCAGCCTTCACATAGGCTGCCCAGTTTCTCAATCAATAGTAATCCCTTTACCATTCCTTTCCTATGCAACAAAATTTGACCTCCAAAGTTGAGATGTCCAAATCTCAAATGCCATAACCAATTTTCATCTTTTGATTTTCTTTGAAATGTCTCTTGTGTCTTTGCTGCCATTTCATCTCCTTTCTTCAAATTTGTTCTCATCTTGAGAGGGAAGATTTTGTTCCTTGTCATCTTCATTTGTGCAATGCATTGCTTTCTTGGTGGTTTATCCATGATGGTGCATACATCATCTTCAAAGAAAAAATTGTACCCCTTTTGAATGAGCTGTCCAATGCCCAAGAGGTTAAATTCATACCAGGCACACAGTATACATTTGATATGGATCTTCCTTCTCCTTTCTTTGTGAAAACACTTACTCTGCCTTTTCCCATGGCAGAAACCTTACTTTCTGTCCCCAATGTTACTTGAGACTTTACATTTTAATTTAACATGGAAAACATGGAAATGTTTCCAGTCATATGGTTGCTACATCCTGAATCTAGAAACCATATATCTTCATTCATTTCTTCAGCCATATTACATGCTAAAAACAAATTCTCTTGATTGATATTTTCTTTAGTAAAATTAGCACTGGGTCTATTACCCATGTCACTTTGTTTCTTCCTATATTCATTGGCATAATGACCATACTTCTTACAATAATGACATTGGACTTGGAATTTATCATACCTTTGTCCATGTGCTTGATTTTGTCCTCCTTGTTGGCTACTACCTTGGCCTTGGTTCTAATTTTGGTTTTTGCCCCTTCCATGAATATTTGTAGGGTTGTTTCTTCCTCCTCTGTTTTGGCTTCTGCCTCTTCCTTTTCCTCTGTAGTTTCCTCTACCTTGACCTCTTCTTCTTCCAAAGGACATTTGGGTCTTCAAGGAATGCTCCAAATATGAGTTTGTTGTTCTACCCAATCTTTGTTCATGTGTCATCAGTGATGCATGAAGCTCATCAACTGTAAATTTTGAGAGATCCTTTGTATCTTCAACGGTTGTGACTACCACATCAAACCTTGAGGGTAAGCTCCTCAATAATTTCTCCACTATTCTTCTTTCTTATACTATCTCTCCATCATATCTTATTTGGATGACCAACCCAATCAGTAGAGTAAAGAATGATTCTATTGTGTCAGTATCTTTCATGAAAATGAATTCAAAATCCCTTCTCATTAATTGAAGCTTTTTTGTCTTTACCTACTCCATACCTTGGTAGGTTGTCTGGAGGGTATCCCATGCATCCTTGGACTTCTTGGCTACTACAATCCTTAGAAACACACTTTCATACAATGCTTGATAGATATAGAAGAGGTATTTTGAGTCCTTCTCCCTATTGCTCTTTAGAAAATCCTTCTCTTCCTGTGTGAAGGCATTAAATGCATTTTTATCTGCTGGTTCTTCTAGACCATCCTCAACTAGCTCCCATAAATCTTGAGAGGAAAATAGAGCTCTCATTGTGATTTCCAAATAGTCATAGTTCTTCCAATTAATTATGTGAGTTGATTATTTCCTTTACTCGTGCTTGTGTTGGCTCTTGCCATGGCTAGCTTACTAAACTATGCTCTAAACTTGACTGTGTTTTTAAATAAAACTTCTCTCTGCTTGAGAGATAAACTTTGTATTCAAAAAGACTTCTCTAGACTACACTTTTTAAACATAAAAAAAAAGATTTGTTTTTTAAACACCTGGTCTTTGCTGAGCCTTCACATTGCTGGTCAAAAGCTGCAACAACACCTTCTTCCTTCAGCTTATTTGACAACTTCAAAGAGCCTGGACTAGCTCTAATACCATGTTGGGATTTCTGAAGTATTCCAAACAACAAAGGAATAAAAATTCCCCAACTTCAACAGAAAGATTCAATTAAAAATTTGCTAGACATAGGTGCATATAAAAAAATTCTTTCATTAAACTTAAAAGGCTATTACAGAGATTCCAAAGAATGTTTGTTCTAGCATTTACAAAAAAAATTACAACTGCTTCAAACTGCTGCACATGTTGTGTTCTTCAAAAATTTGTTTTACAGTTTTGCTCACTATATTCAAAATGCACACACACATTCTTTTTTATGTTTCACTTCCTTCGGGCATATACAACAACACACAGCTCTCACACTCTCTATTTTTTTTTTTTTTACACAATCCAACATTCTTTTCTTTTCTCCTTTGGGCATATATATCGCATTGCTTGCTATTGCAAAACACACTAACTTTATATATATTATAAACATTGAGAGTGTTTATAATATATATATTAAAACATATATATTAATCCTAAATCAAAATACTTAACAAAACATGCGTCGCGGAATTTTAAAATAAAAACATTAAACATAAAACAAAAAAAAACTTTTAATGTCTCAAACCTCATATGAAAGCCTTTTCACGGATTTGAGGATTCTTTATGCAAACTGGTTTTAGAATTTATCACATCCATTTCTGATGTGGGTGAATGGACATGAAAACCATGCGAAATGGATTTCTATTGACTGGTGGTGGAGCCCGCGGCGGATTTAAAAAAAAATCAATCGTATTTGACAAAGCATTATCGCATCGCAATCTATATGGTTTGGTCTTCGGGCGGTTCAGGTAATAAACTTAATATATTACACATGCGATATGAGATATGTGTTATCGACAATATCGCATCTCAAATGAAACAATGAAACTTGTGATGGTGCATAAAGGATATGCGAAGTTGCGAAGTTGTGATGTTGCGAAGTGAATTCTCCCTTCTGTGGTTGGTGGTGTTTAATGGTGGTAGGTGATAAGGTTTAAATGGAGCGACGATGGCTCGGTTCTAACTGCAGAAAATCATGGCTATGGTCTTCAAAAAAATGATTTTGTAGGCTCATTTAACTTAGGAATTTATTGCGAGATGGAGTGTAAACATAGCTCAAATATTTTCCTGTTGTTTGTTGTCCTCTAGTATTCCATCTGTGCTATTGCAGGTGAATTTAATATTTCAACATTTTTTTCATTTAATAACGTCAAACACAATGCAAACTTCTAATAATATAACATATCAATATTACATACGTGATAGTGTTACACCTTTTGTGAAACTACCATATAAAACCATACAACTTTTATTGATTGGATTTTATAGTTTTTTGAATGAATTTTAGCATTAAATATATGTGTTTTAGTGGGGTTACTTAACTATATTGTTGTGATTTCTAGAATATTCATGGACATGAGAGAGTCATTTTTTTGTATAGTTGATTTCCTACTAAACCCTTTCTTGTCTAGTGTCCAACCTAACATATTAGAAGCAAATCACCTTTCCATTCTTCAATATCTTATGCTGTTGGAATTCCTTGGAAAATGGGCTTCGAGATATAATATGAGCCACTTAGTAAATTAGAGGGACGACCCTCCCATGCACCCGTGACACTTCATTGAGGCACCACACAAAGGATGCGTATTCTGGGGAGAAAATATTGCGTTCAATGGGGTGGTTTAAACTTTATGGCCATATTCATATAGTCCAATTTTCTTAGTTGGCAGGCATCAAGGAACACACAGATTTATTTGTTAAATATTGGGGCTATGTAGAGATGATATACAAATCCCTTCCTGACATCTAAGACTCTAAAGCTTAGAAATAACTCATATGTCCATGTTCTCCACATTTTGAGTGCCATTCAGAAAGAAAAATATTGATTTGTTGCTCATAAACACCTCATATCTCCATTCCTTCTAAATTCCCACTATCATTCAATAAGGAAAAAATTAATATGTTACCTTGAGAAGGGGTGAGTCGATAAACCTTATATGGAGCTACCCAGGTTGGAGGCTAAGACTCAAGCATTATATGGTGCGTTTGAAAAAGTGCATCTTGGAGCACTTTACGAGGAAACCAGATTATAAGTGCATCGTGAAGTGTTTTATGAGGGAAACCATACACTTTTCAGTTGGGTAACTTTTCAATTAGTAAAAAAGACAGAGAATACGTAAATCCCTACCTAGCCGCATATCAACCATTAGGTTGGGACCAAGTTGTAAATCCTATTGGAGAACCAATTGAACCAATTGAATGAATCCCATAATCACGAACGAGAGGAAGAGAATCTTAGGTATATGACAAACCCAATTCTCGATGTTGATCATGGCCATTTAATATTTAAAAGTGATTATTGATTAAAATTATTTTATTAAAATATTATTTAATGTAAATATATTTAAAAATTTTGAAGTATGAGATATTTAGAAAAATTTTAAATTAACATTTAAAAAATAATAATTAAAAAAATATTTATGAAAACATAAATTTTAACATAAGACATTAATCATAACTATTTAAAAAAATAATAATTTTTTAAACAAATTTTTTTAAATTTTATATAGGATCAGCTTTCCAACCTCTTCTCACAATTTGCGAAAATGGAATATCCATAATATATTAAAATGTAACCAGAGTTTCATTGTAAGGGATAATAATAAGAAGTAGAAGCTACCCAACTAGGGTTGCCACTTTTGTGCTCTCACTATTGCTAGTACAAACATCAACAAAATTCATCCAAAATAATAATTTACAGTTTTTCCCTGCATCCCCCTCACCCGAAGGGAAAAACTATGATGAATCAATGCGGATGAATAACTTTAATGTGAAAAATAACAACTCGGAAGCCTATGAATTATCAACATAATCTAATAACCTATTATTCTTTAACAATGTGCCACTAATACAACAATGAGAAGCTTGCAATTCTAATAGTGGATCAATCCACAAATATCAGAAGATAAAAATTTTAATAGTGTGAAGTGTCAAAAACAATATTTTGAAGACTAATTCTATAATCGAATTATTTGGCTCTTTCTATGAGAGTGTCAATCTCTCCACTGTAAGGTACATTTTATTCACAGAATTTTTAAAATTAAATAAAGGTCGATATGCTATCAAATCGAATTTGTTAAACAAAATGAAGGTACGAGATTTAGTTGACAATTGATGCAAAAATATATATTCTTAGATCCAGGTGTCAGCGATGAAATTTCAATGACGTCGATTTTTTTTTTCATTGTTCCAGCAGGTTCATACCAAGCTATAATGCAATAAGTGTCCTTAGGTTCCTTAGGGTTCTGGGAGAAAGTGATGGTCTAAAGGAACGTCAGAAATTTGGATGCAACATTTTTTAATATGAAGATGTATTGGGAGAGATGTCATCATTGGGATTTTTTTAATTCCTCACATACAAGTTTTTCTTTTCATATCCTTTTCTTAAGTATGTTGAATTTGGGTAAGAGGGAAGTTTTAGTTTTAGAGATAATTTCAATTGGAGGCTTAGTCATTATCAAAAGGTTTAGTGAAGCCTCCTACTCCCTGGATGTTGTTGTGAGGAGATTCAGTGAAATTCAGTGGGGAAATTATTTATTTCTAGTAGGGAAGTTTCATTTTCCATTTTCTCTCGATACTCCTACTACCATCCATGGTAAACTCATTATTATTACCGTTGCATTTATCACTATCACTTTGTGCCTCTTCATCATGATCATTAGCAAGTTCCATGGATTTTTTTCTTGGATGAATATCACTAATTATATGAAGACATGCACTTTGAAATATAAACCTTATTCAAATGCAACTTGACTCTACTCATGGTGGGATAATGTGTGGAATTAAATATTGAACATATATTAAATTTCATATTTATAACTATTGCTCTTTATACTCCCTTGCAACATTTCTTGACACCCATTGGACAAATATATAGGTTAAATCACGGTGAGGAATAATTAAATTTAGCTCTTGAAACAATGAAATAAAGTAACTTTTATAAATCATTAAAATCCTAGGGATCTTAAGTCACTGACTATGATAGGTTGGTCTATTTAGCTTTTTAATATGTATCTAGATTTTAAGTACATGTGTGTAAATATCATGAAAATTCCATTGAAATATAGTTTGTATAAGGTTTAAACATGCATTAATATCATAATATATATAATGTGTTGTATATTGGATATTTTTCATTGTGTCTTTTAAAACTACAATATAATCTCGAGTGTGGCCATTGTCAACCCCATTTTAGTAGAAATTGAAATGTGAGGTTGAGGGGTGTACATTTGGCGTGATGGATTAGGATTCATATATGTACATGTAAGCATATGATTTAAAGAAACATAGGTGAGAAAATATAACTTAGAAATTTAATCTGATTCCATGGGCCATAGATAAATTAGTGATATTGTGTTATGTTAAGGCACTCCATGGTGAAAAGGTCACTGGTTAGTTAACACACAAGAAGAAATCAATCCATAAGTATGGATTGGTGTGGGCTAAGGCTAGGTGTGTTTGTTGATTTATTTTTCTATATTTTATATTCCCTTGGGTCAAATATTCTCAAGCCAATAGTTTGTCATGTTGATTTCTGAACAAACTAGCCAAAAAAAAACAAAACAAAAAAAATTAAAAAAAAACAAAAAAAAACATCACATTTCATACAACTTATGATATAATGGAGGTAATCAATTTATTTTTTAACATTATCCTTAGAATGTGCTCAAAATGTGTACTTTATGTTAAATATTCTCTCTTAGATATGGACTCAAGAGATAGAATTTTTTTCTTCATGTGTCCACCCCATCGACAAGAAACATTTTTGAGAAAATGAGATTTTGTAAAAGAATTCTATCTTTGTGGGGAGACACACATTGGAAAATAATTAAAGAAAAAAATAAGAAAACGACATATTAGTAGATTCAATATGAAGAGAAAGTAACTAAGGAAAAATATTAAATCTTCCGGTGATGGAAATTAGTTGAACAATTAAAAGATTTGGTAGCACCTTTCATGCCAAGGGCAACAAAATAAGTTTATATAGCCCCCCACACATTTTACCCATCCATATATCAATATCATATAATTTATGTTTCATTTTTTTAAACAGAAATAGTATTTTGGATTATATTAAGAAAACAAGGATGCAACTCATAATCGTTACAATTCTTCTAAAGAATGTGTTCCCAAAATTTCATTAGGATTTAAGATTGAACTTGTAGGATAAATCCAAATAATTATTTGAGAGATCCACAAAAGAAAAGTTTTGTTACCATTCTAGCTAAACATTTTCCAAGGACCTCTAATATCCAAATACATTTGCATGTTCTTCTTAATTGTTTGTCATTTTAACTTTTACTAGCTTCTCCTTTTTTGTTTAGTTTCATTTAAATTCTTGTTTTATTTGGTGAAATATATCTTTCTTTTTTCCTCACTTGGATCTCCCCTATGCTATCCATGATACCTAGAGGATCATTCTTCTAGTTATTATCTCAAATATGTCCTCCACCTTTAAGATTATTTTTTTATTCTTCCTCTTTCTCCTAATGTATATAAGAAGTTGGTTTTTTAGTCTTATATTTTTCTAAAGAGACAGAGGAGTCACCAAAAATATATGACTTGTCCTTCGCCACTTTTGGAAAATTATCCCAAGGTGTTTTTTTTTACAAATATTTTGAAGACAATCATTTGGGGAACCAAACTTCATGGGATTGTCATAGGTATCCTTTACTAATTCAACCTCAACTTGGCATTTTGTTTAGTTTACATGAACTTGGTGGTAGTCTTTATTGGATTCACTTGTATGTCGTTGATTTTCCCCATTGTTGTGATATGGGGGGGAGTTAATCTTTAAATAACATATAATTTTCTTAGTTGGAACCTTCTCACTATATTGATTTGCAACTATTTTTCCTAGCTTTGATATTTTTATATTTGGTACAATTTTTGAAGGAGTCACATGTTTTGTAAAAATATTTACAGGGGAAAGAAATATGCTAATAATCTAGCTTTTGCACCCATAGATATTTTTACTTTGCTAGTTTGTTTTATGCAAGAAAGCCTTTACTAATGTCCACTTGCACACAAACGTGAGCATATGTGTCTCTAAAGTGCTATTTTATATCATCACTACACCGATAAAATCTACTTAAATAATTTCCTATATGTTTCAATGATGGAAGATTCCACAGATGCAAAGGGATATTAGGAAGTCGTACCCAAACTAGAGTAGTAGAAATTGAAGTTGAAAATGGGTTGAAAGATCAGAATGAGGGTTCCATAGACAACCATGAACTTCCCTAGAACTAAAAACCAAAACTATAGATCAACTCTTGATCTTCAAATTTATCAAAGCTTAATACAAAAAATCATCTAGGCAATGGATACAAATTTAGCTCATTTGAAAGTAGCGGTTTCTAGAACTCAAAATTGAGGAGTGAAGATATGGCAAACATGGTCATAAACCATTAAATATGCAATGTATTAAGTCATACTATGAGAATAACCTTGTGTCTTTGAATGATTCAACCTGAAAAGGAACGTCAAAATGAAGGGGCTTCATGAACTGACGTACTTGAGAAATAAATCTCAGTTGGAAATTTCACAACATCATGAGAAGACAGGTGAAACAAAAATTAATATGAGCCCTCTATGATTGAGGAATTAATGAAACTCCTTTCAGCATGTTTTAAAGAAATGGTTGTATTCAAGCCAATTTTCATGAATCAAGAGGATGGAGAATTACACTTCGCATCAATATTCCTATAATAGAGGAAAAAAGGGCTTTTCACCATGGAAAAGGGTGAGTTCATCCCTGTAAATGAGGATGTGATCTCAAATCCATCCACCAAGGAAGGAAAGGATGAGGGCATGAGCACAATAGACGATGAAGTCACAAATGAGTTTAATTTTTTGGTTGCAATGGAAGCTAGAAAATATATGAGTAGACTAGTGTCTTTGATGGATAACGAGGATTGATATGATACTATAGCATAAGAGATGTCTTCCATATGCAAATTTTTGAGACACGAATGAGAGGTGGCCAGCAAGGACCAAACCTTATCCGCCGCAATAGATAAGCCCCACTCTACTATTACCACATTAAATTTTCACTCCCCATATAATTTATGTTATGTGATGTAAAGCGTGTAACATTTTCTACTTGTTTGTTTTGGGAATCATGTGCATCTCCTCGGGCCCTACCCCCTCATAATCTTGGCCAATTGAATTTACTTCTTCCTATGTTTTGGATTCTCATGACCCTCCATCACATAGGCTACATATCACTGAATAATATTCAAGAAATGTGGCTAGCATTCCCATTTGCCATATCATTTTTTATTTATTTTATCAATATGACACATGCTCCATTACCAATTCTAATTCAACACAAATTATTTAATCAAGTGTTTAATAGTTAGGATGACCCTTGTGCACCACTATGATTACATATTTTACTTAATCTTGTCACTATATTTATTTCACATGATTTTCCATATCATTTTTTATTTATTTTATCAATATGACACATGCTCCATTACCAATGCCAATTCAACAGAAATTATTTAATCAAGTGTTTAATAATTAGGATGACCCTTGTGCACCACTATGATTACATATTTTATTTAATCTTGTCACTATATTTATTTCCCATGCCACTTGACCCTCGAGTGTTTTATTCTTAAATTGATGGTTTTTCTTCAAAATGACCCAAAATTTGTTTAATGTAAAACAATTATTGAACTTGAGTGCCACTATGTATTTATTTGTATTTTTCAATGGGTTAAAATTTCATAATCTGCATTAAGAGAGAAATTTTACCTTGGATATCTATGTTGCATATAATTCATTTGAGCCACGAAAATTCTATATAGTAAATGTGGTACAAAAATGGAGAAACATCCTTCATTGCAATTGGTTATGAAACTTACTTATACTGATGCATGATTACATTGTACTTGTCATCATGTCATTTTTGTAACTCGCATGTATCTATAATGTGCCAGAACATAGAATCAATTTTCTCTCAAGAAATATTCTTGAGGAATATATAATATGGAAATATAGGTTTTTGATCCATTATAAGAAACACCCACTTAGGTACGTATAATGAATCCTACTTCTCTATTGGCTTCTAAAAAACTCTTTATATTAAGTGGTTGTGAAGGCGCTTCCGATTTTGTGCTTTAAACTTTATGTGTGATGGGGATTGCCATGATGGTAGTGATATAAGGGTAGTTATTTTTCTGTATTTTTGTTGAGTAAATGAGTTTGTTTGATTGGAACGAAAGTGTTTTTTTCTAGGAAAGCTACTTCCAGGGTGGCATCTATAAGTATGATTATCTACAAAATAGTCATAAGCTAATGCATGGGCCAAGATGAGAACTAGTAAAAATGGATAAGTAGTTGTAAACCATCACAAACCAATGCATGAAGCAATATTGTTGCTACCAAGAATGGATCGATGACCAAGTTAGAAGTGGAAGTCATTCAATGCAAATTATCTATCTTTCTTGTGACAGTTAACATCAAGAGGTACACTTTGCATCGGGGGGAATGGCTTACAATGTAATCAAGCAAGCTAGAAAGATACACATCGAAGTATGGGTTGTAATTACCTGATGAATTGAATATTATTTTAACCCTACCTATAGGTAAGAATGGTTCGAAGAAGATCTATGTTCGATTATGGTGTGAGTGTTTTCCTAGTACATGTAAAATTGTAAGGTGAAGGAGAACTACATAAAGAACAACATTGATATTATTGTCCTATAAGGTACTCAACATCATAAAAATACACACTTCTAAATCCTTTGGAATTATTATAGTTATGTGGAAGTTCTTATTTTATTATTATAGTTTTAGAAATATGTATGTTGAAATAAATAAACTAATTAAAAAATCATATTTTATCAAATTAAATAAGAGCTATATTTGATATCTATGAGTCAAGATACTCATCCTCCATCGATTGTAAGTTAGATTTCCATGCTCGTGTTATTAGTGCAAGACATTATTTGGAAGCTTACATGGTTTCAAATAGAGTCATCTTAGACTCTCACTTTTGGGAATGTATTCATGCTCATGTTATTAGTGCAAGACATTATTTGGAAGTGTTAGACTCTCACTTTTAGGAATGTATTCATAATGTTCTCAATGTGCTCTACCAAAAATATCTTCCTTCAAGACATTCTATACATTTTTTTTGACACATATGCAACCCTTACTCAATGTAAGCTTGGAGGGAAAAAACAGAAGACTAAAAAGTCACTCTTTACCATCAAACTAATATTATCCACAAATTAATTCCAAACAAAACTTTTAATATAAAAATTACATGAATAATAAATTACAAAGAAAATGATCTAAAATTATATCATTGCAAATATTTGTTAGCTTGATATTAACTCTTACAAACTTATCTCTTTTAGTTTTATAAATAAATATTTTTAAAATTAGTTTTATATATATATATAAATAACTATTTTTAAAATTAGTTTTATATATACAAAAATTAATTTCAAAAAATCTCATAAATTTTTAATAAATTTAAATTTTACTATTATTATCATTGGTTTAAGTTATCTTAATTTACTATTATATTTTAGATATATATATTCCACTCAATGATAGTACCAACCTTTCCACCACGCATATTAAATATTAAATATATTCCAATCAACTAGTGTCACCCAATCAGTGTTATGGACATCCACACCAGACATGAAAAGCGTAGCTTAAAAACTCAGTTTTATTTAAAATATAAAAATAGAAAGTTATGGACTACTATTGAACTGTATATTGACAAGTTTTAAAAAGCTCAGTTTTAAAAAATATCGTAAATTATAAAATTGTAATACTGAGTTAAAAGATGGGGTAATTAACAAACTAGTTTAATGGATAGTGATTAAAAGATTGGTTAGACCTAAATTTGAAAACAACGGTGAAAGAACAAGCATGGCGAGCATGGTTTAATGGATGTTAATTAAAAGATTAAAAAAAAAAAGCATGACGAGCATGGTTTAATGGATGGCAATTAAAAGATTGGTTTAATGGATAGTGATTACAAGATTCGTTAAACCTAAATTTGAACCCAACGGTCCAAAAAACAAGCATAAATCTCACTAATGTCGTGGTCATTATATACTCGAGCGCTTGATTATCTGATGAATGAAGAATGAGAGGAGGAAATTCATGAACGAAGAAGAGGTGCGTGATGAATTAAGAAGGCATTGTGATGAATGAAGAATTAGTAGAATATATTCATGAAAGAAGAGGAGATGCCTCATGAATTGGAGGGATCAATGATTGTGATGAATGAAGAATAAGAGGAGGAGGAAATTCAGGAACGAAGAGGAGGTGATCGAAATTTTTGCAGTCCCAAAACAACAGTTTCCTTTTATGGAGTGGATTATTTATGGAGATGGTAGTTTTCTGTTTCCTTTAAATTGTTTATCTATTTGTTTAATTAATTCCACAGAAAAAAATGGTTATGCAGCTAAACGCTATAGGTGTTTGAGTAATTTTTCTGTTCCTTTAATATGTGTGTTTAATTCATTTTACAGAGACATTTGTGTAACCTGACAAATTGTTTTCTCTGTGTAACGTGACAAATTGTTTTCTCTGTTCAATCTATAGGTTAAGCATGGGTGCTCTTTCTCTCTCAAGCATTGTTATGCTAAGTTAAAGTTGTCTGTCTTATAGAGCGCTCCATAAATCTTCTGTATAGTGTTGTATGCATGAATGTCATGTGTAGTGTTGTGGTATGCATGTAATGTGCGATGTGTTGTGTGTAAATGTTTCGTTTGTGTGTCTGTGGATTTGTGGTAATTGAGAGCGAAAGCCCAGGCTCAGGATATTCAATATGCACTGATGGTTGAAGGGCCAACTAATGAAGAACTAATGTTTTCAGAGTGAGTTGGTGTGACTTTGTAGTCATGGCAATATTTTCTTGAGTTATTTTTTAAATTCATTCCTCGACCCTTTTTATGTTTCCTTTTCTGATGAGTTAGAACGCTATATACACGAGCTGGAGCAGAGTGTCCAATGTTTTTGGAGCATAAGAGCTGGGACAGGGTTTCCAATGCTTTTGGAGCAGAGGAGCTCGGGCATCGTTTCCAATGCTTTTGCAGCAGAGAATGAGAAGTTTCGAGTGCTTTTGCAACCACCAGTTTCCACAGTTTCAATAGAAACTGAAAGATTAGGTTAGTATTCTTCGTGAATGTTCCTGTTCTCCCTTATTTCTTGTTTCTTGTTGCAGTTTACAAATATCTCTATGATATATTTACAGAACATGTCCATTGCAGAATAGTTATGAAAATTGAAACAGGTTTAGTCATCTATGTCGGTCTGTGTTGACATAAGTGTTGAGGATGTTGACATGTGACGTGTTAGGTGGTTTTCCATGTAACAAGTCATGTAGCCATCAATATTTTTGGATATTGACACAGTTGTCTCTCCAAACCCCAACTCAGCTCTTCCTTTTCTCATTTCATGCCGCCAATTGTCCTATTTTCATAATAGTTCCATAACCAGATGAATCTGGAGTTGCTTAAATACTACTAGCACCAATCATGAAACCACTCATTTACGTAAAAAAAAACCATTGTCTTCTCCTTGAGTAGCTTATTATGCATGGGTATATTTAGCAGGAGATTGAGAAGGTGGTTCAGTGAGTTGAGAGGCACCGCTCAAAGCCTTACACTGCAAAAACCTACAGAGCGGGATCTACGGATTCGTGAGAAAGACCGAGCCCTCTCTGTTGATAATTGTGCAATTCAGAAGTGATAGCAAGAAGAAAACCCAGAAATTCCCGCGTAGGGCTTATATGGAAGTAAATGTCTGCTACATAGCATGCATATCTACATAGCTACATTCACGAGTTTGATTTATTTGTATTATGTACTCAATTCTATTAGCATTCACCAGGTTGTTTTATTTGTATTATGTAATAAACTCAATTTTACACTTAAGTGATCCTAATGTTGCTATGGGTTATAAGGGATTCCCACTATGATGCTTAGTGGAAGGAAATTGAACATAGGAGCTCAATTCTTGTTGTATTGTGAACTGATTCCAGTGGTTCGTATTAAATTTCAACGATATTGGTGCGTTGCATTCTATTGTAATTGTAGATAGTAAATTTCTAAAGTTTTAGTGGATGGCAATGTGCAATTGCCAACAATTAGTCAGTTTATGCAGAGTCTTGCTATTTACATGTATAACATGGGACAAGTGCATGTACAAGTTTAGTATGATGTTTGGTAGAATGCAATATTAATTCAGTTATGATAAGTTCAATCTATAAGCTATGCCATTTAGTAGTTTTGAGTGTGAGTTTTTTGGAAATTACATAGGATAACTGTTGAAAGGCCTCATTGGTTAGTAGTGAAGAGGAGGTCATAAGTAGTTATGGGATGAACCCAAAACATATGCAATAGTGGGCAACTGTTG
This sequence comes from Pinus albicaulis, assembly GCA_034641835.2. NCBI lineage: Eukaryota > Viridiplantae > Streptophyta > Pinopsida > Pinales > Pinaceae > Pinus > Pinus albicaulis. The sequence goes on from CM076580.1 coordinate 1,489,186,279, forward strand.
AAAGCTGTCATAACTGGTTAGTAGTGAAAAGGTGTTCATATCCTAAAACAGATTTAGTGTGATGTTTAGTAGAATGCAATATTAATTCAGTTATGATAAGTTCAATCTATAAGCTATGCCATTTAGTAGTTTTGAGTGTGAGTTTTTTGGAAATTGCATAAGATAACTGTTGAAAGGCCTCATTGGTTAGTAGTGAAGAGGAGGTCATAAGTAGTTATGGGATGAACCCAAAAAATATGCAATAGTGGGCAACTGTTGAAAGCTTTCATAACTGGTTAGTAGTGAAAAGGTGTTCATATCCTAAAACAGATTTCACGTAATCAAAAGATTCTTTTTCCTCTCTCTTACTTATTAATTACATTACTTCGTTTTATTAATTTTATAGCAACTTTTATTTTTTTAAATTATTAATAAAATATCTTTTTTTTTAAATATATTTATATTTATATTTATATTATATTAAATTTGTTATATTATATTTTCATAACTTGGCATAATTGTTTTAATGTTTTTTTCTTTGATCTTTATCATGTATAAAATGGTTTTGGTTTTGTTTTTTGTTTTTTTTTGTTTTAATATGAATGGTAAATTTAATTATGTTACAAGTTATTATGAAAAAATTGTATACTAACAATATCATTTCAGTGTTTTATGTTGCAGAAAATTTATCAATGTCGAAGTTGAGTTGTTCTTGAGTGAGTCAAAGACATTATCTATTATAATGTAAATTTTTAATGTTGTAATTAGAAAAAAAGTGACTTTTTTTGTTTGGATATGCTCATCAAACAATGTACATGAACTATCATTAATAAAAGGACTAGGCTATTTGTTGTGTGGATGGGAATTCAACCCCCTCCAAATGGCTCTTAGGAAGGTTAAATTGTAACCCTCTTTTGAGTTGTGTTCCTTGTGTTCATGGTTTTCATGATCTTTAGTTTTTATAGTAACTCCAATATGCACAAACATAAATATATCATGTTATTATAGTAATAATTTATAAACATGTTTTAAACATCTTCCCAACATATACGAAAATGACAAAATTACTTTTATTCACATAAATCATTAAACAATTTTTCAATGTTTTAAACATCTTCCCCATATACACAGAAATGGCAAAGTCACTCTTATTCACTTAAATCATTTAAATTTTTTACAATGTTTTAAACATCTTCTCGACACATTGCACAAAAATAACTCACTCTTAATAAATTATATAACAATTATAACCTAAATTTATTTATATATATATATATATATATATTTTAAATAATATTTTGATTTAGTTTTGATTTTATTTATTTATTTATTTATATAGTTTTATTATAACTATGTTATTATGATATTTGAAGTATAATATTTTTATTAATATTTTTATAGATTTAAATAAAATACTAATATTTTTTTAGAGTGTTGGTAAATATTTAGATATTTTTATTATTTATTTGTATGAATTTTTTATATTTAAATATTTATGTATTGGCTTTATTATTTATATAATTCTTGCTTATATATATAAATTTATGAAAGTATTTTGGTAATAATGTATGTTTTGGATTCTTTATTTTGTATGTATATGAATGCATTGTTTTGAGAATTGAAATAGTGTTTTAATTAGTTGCATTGCCATAGTTATAATAGATTTGTTGTGTTTTTTATTTTGGAATTTATCAATGAATGAGATGTATACTTCTATATGTTGTGTGTGAATGTATTATTGAAATTTTTTGCATTACTTTGTATGTACTTGTTTGAATTGTTTACTTCCTTCTATGTTGATACTGCCTATTATAAGGGCTTTTAATTTATTTTTTCATTGTTTATTTGTATGTATATGTGTGTATTTCTCGAGTCTGCAACTGAGTGTTAGAGTAATGGTTTTCTTTGTTTCTATGTATATACATTTAATTATCTTTAAGAGTTATTGTATTATCTTGAATGTTTTTCAGTATTCCTTCCTTATTTGCTTTGTGTGTGTATCTTTTCAGTATTCTTTTGTATGGATATTCTTTACTTTTATGTGTATGAATGTATTATTTTTTGTATTTTTCTGAGAAGTATTTACTTGTATGAGATTTATATGTAGTATGAATGCCTTATTCATGTGTGTATGAATATATTCTTTGGTAATGTGTCTTATTTCCTTCTATTCTATGTATGTGTATGAATGTCTTCTTCAGGTGTGTATGAATCTACTTTCCAATGTGTCTTCTTTATTTGTATTCTTTTCTTTGTATGTGTATGAATGTATTCATGTGTATGAATTTATTATTGGCTACATTCCTATATGTGTCTTGTTAACTTGTATTCTTTGTATGTGTACAAATGTATTCTTCATGTGTGTATTAATCTATTCTTTTCTACATTTGTATGTCTTATTTGTATGTGTATAAGTAGGAATCTTTCTTTCTTACTATTGTATATGTATTGTTTTCATGTAGATATATTAGTGTGATATGTGAAAATATATTTTTTAATTTTTTATTTATATGATTATAAATATACTCTCATTATTTCTATATATCAATATATTATTTTGAATATTGATTTATAGATGTATTAGTTTCAATATTAACTTATAAATATATTAGTTTAAATATTTGTTAAATTATTATTATTATTATTGTATTATTTTTTCTTTTATTGATTTTTTAATTAAGTTATTATTATTGTTATTATTGTTATTATGGATTTTTTTTCTATTTAAACTTTGATAATTTTAAATTGCAAAATAATATACTTATTACAATAACAGTAAAAAGAAATAATATTATCTCACAAGTTACAACTCAATCAAACATTATCATGTTATAAAGTATCATGCAAATCATGAAACTAAAAAGAAAAAGAACAATAACATAATATTTATAACAACATCAATTTATAATAACACATATCAATTAACTATTTAATACTAAAATCAATACAATAAATAAAATCAATTAATTTTAATTAATTTTTTTCATTAATTTGACTCATTTATAATTTTATTTTTCATAATACTATAATGTAATAATATAGGGAAAAATATTAATCCTAATTTTTTTTGTTTAAAATATGCATTTCTCTAAATATAATAAAGAAAATAAATACTTATTAATTTTATACTAATTAACTTATAAAATAATTGTAATTGTCAACATCATAATATTTATACTCAATTTTAAACACATGCATAAAATAATATTAATTCTAAAATTAATTATAAGTCTATGTGTGTGAACATGTCACCTTGTGAGTCATTATGTGTAATGTTTGTGCCCATGTGTATGTTTGTTGTGTGCATGTATGCATGTGAGTGGTTATGCCTCATTGGCAATGGATTTTGTGGGTGTGTGCGTGTGGTTACTCCCATGCCAATGATGGACTGTTTTTGGTGTGGTTAGTCCCATGCCAATGATCCCATGCCAATGATGGACTGTTTTTGGTGTGGTTAGTCCCATGCCAATGATGTACTGTTTTTGGGGTTATATAAGCTCTCAACTTCATGTGGTTGACCTTGTTGGTAGATATTTTACATCTCAAAACTAAGAGAAGCTTTGTATATATCGATTTTTAGTTTATTTAAAACCTAACATTAATTTTGAAATATTAAAAAAAAGATTTATAATAATGTTTTTTAAAAGATATAAATATTTTAAGATAAAAAATTTATAAAACAAATTAAAATATTTATAATTATTTGAAAATTAAAATATAATAATTACATAAATTGACAATTAAATTAATTATAAAAATATTTAAATTTAATTATTAAATATTATTTCAAATTTTAAATTATAAATATATATATATATATATATATATATATATATATATATATATATAGTGACACCCTCATTAAAGAGAAAAATTAATTACAGTTAGTTAAAAGATTATTAGTTAATTATTCTCTTTTAGTTTTGTTTTATTTTCTTTTATTATTATGGACAAGGAAAAACTTGATGGCACATTATTTGGTTACTGAGTTAATAAATGAAAACAGAAAATAATTTATTAAAGAAAAGGAATCCTTAAAAGATGTTGCAAAAATGTTTCTATGAATAGGAGGTGGTTGGATTGATAGTTAGGAGATACAGTTACCCACCCCTTTAGGATAAAAGGAGAATCCTGGAAAGGGGTGAGGGTTCTGAAAACTTTTGGAAAAAGGGGAAAAGAATTTTCTTGAGCTGGGGAAGCCCAGTGGAATATTGTTTTCCCGAAATCCATTGACTGATCAAATTCCTGTTGGTGACTAGATAGGCCATCCAGAGGTCACAGTAGAGGTATCCCCACTGTTAACCCGTGGCACCGTCCAGAATTCAGGAGCTAGGGGGAAAGTGGAGGACGTAATAGCCTCCCTTGAAAGGTTGGGAGGATAACAGCTGAAAAGGAAGGATTACCTAAGACTCAAATAAGTAAATGCTGTGTGATTTGTAAATAGATTTATTCAGTTTTCTGTGTGCTATTGTTAACTGGATAAATAGTTTAGAGTGATATGGTTGATTGTATAAACATCTTGGAATAATTTCAGCAGATTTATGAATGTAGTTTACAAGGGTTTGAGCTAGTTTGTTTTTAGCAAACCCAAAATATCAAATAGAGTAAATAAATCTCTTTAGGATATTGTATAGATTTCAGGAAAGGAACAGTACGTGCTCTAATTGTTTAAATAACAAAACTATGAAAACATTATGTTCTCTTTGTATTTCTTTTGCCCTGAAGCCTCTAGAATGAAGAAAGAAGTATTATTTTTCCTTTTTTGGTCAAAATATTATTATTATTTCCTGTGATTGTAATAGCAATAGCGAAATATCGTTTATGGCAAGCAAACAGGAAAGTAAGATAAAAATGTTCTGTAAGTGAAATAGAGAACACAACAAAGTGCATGGCAAATTATCGTAGTGCCTGATAGTTTTAGCCATAAGCCGAAAGAACAAACCAGAGAACGTAATATCTTTTTACATAAAGAAAAACCCTAAATTCTGTAGGAAGATAGCGTCCTCAGAGTAAAAGGGTAGGAAAGCAAATTTCTTGAGGTAACCCTCAAGCTCGAGCGGAACCGATGCCTGACAATTACAGGTTCAATGTACAATCACAAGCTAATATCTTTAAGGAAGGAGAAAGCACAGAAAATATAAACCACAAGAACTTCCGCCAAGAAGAATCGATACAAGGAAGTAGATTTACACCTTATAAGTCAACCATAACAGAACACAGAGATAGATAATTGCGATTACAATTTGAAAGATATGCTTTAAAACTATAAAAACTGAGATTACATGCAAATCGACTATCTCTTTAATTTCATTTCAAAACAGTTTAAAGTATCAGGATCATGCAAAAAACTTAAATAATAGGCACAGTAGTGCAAAGATCTGACCCCATTATACAAATTCGGGCCGGAACTTAATTCCGTTAACCCATTTACTCTTCATCGTTCGATAAATGCGATAAACCTAGAAAAACCCCTATGGATAGAAACCGCAAATACTGCCGAGGGGTATATGAAAAATCTATGAGTAGCTATCAGGTTAATCCACAAAGAAGACTAACAGCACAAGGCTTGTTTCAACGCAGACCATAGCAACCGAACCCTTGAAGTTTTCGACAGAGCAATAGGATTAAATACCTGTACAGGGGAAACGTTTAGTTTAGCCGTGGACTTACTGAAAGTAGCAGCCAAGGAAAGGTGTCGGAGGGTCGATTAATCCACTTACCCATTCTGCACAAGAACGACAGAGATGGAGTCAGTAAAAGAAACAAGGGAAAAATTTCCTGTATGGAGGGTTTGTACATTAACTGTAAACAAAAACAAAAAAAAAACTATTTTCGTGTGAGAATTACCTGATGAGGGGTTGAGACCAGTAGCATACCCTGTAGGAAAACAGTCAAGAAATAATGTAAGGCATTGCCTGAATAACCAAAAATTGAAGAGAGGAACACGCAGAAGTTCAGCTAGAGCATTTTACTTGGGAAAGGGGCAACAAACGTTTACCTAGATATGAAGGAAAAATTGACAGAAGACTGCCATAACCAGCAAGGTCTGTTGTGGTGTCCATGAAGAAATCTGCACGTCAAACTTGTTGAGTTAGATAAAACCCTGAGACTGTAAACAGAGAGATAAGGTAAAAGACAGCCGAAAATGGTAACCAGAGAGCTTTGCGCTAAGTTGACTGCATACCTGCAATGGGTTTATCCTTTAAATATTTGCCAGAGCGGAGATTGCTAAGTCCGTTGCACAATCACAGGGATTCCGGGAGAAAAATCCTGAAGCTGTGAACTCCGAGTTGAACAAAGAGCTAATGTCGACGATCACACCGACTACACTTGGAGAAAATGACAAAGGATAGACCAGCGGGAAACCAAAGACTGCCGAGCGAGGTTATCGCTGCCATCCGGACGAGGTAATGAATGTACCTGCCAGGTGGTACAATTACAGAATTTTCATGCGTATAGAAATTAAGGCCCGTTTAATTGATGCGCGCCAAACCTGTAGTGAGTCATCTGAAGACCTGACTGTAAACCCATCTTCTGACTCATCAACCCTACACGTGTTAATCAGACTTCATTCTTTTTAACTCGGAGACTGTGTTGGTTTGGCCTACGTGGTATGCCTCATAGGTTACATGTGGCATTGGCGCAACATAATAACACTCTTCTAGCAAACGTTAAAACTATATTTTTTGCCACAAAAGAAAACTTAGCCTTATGTAAATTGTTGTAATAGTTTTGGTTCGGTAATTTTTTTTTATGTGTTAATTTTTATATATATGACAAGTGTTGAATATGTGTCAAGTGGTATCGGAGCCCTGGTTGCAACATTGGGATCTTAAGGGGTCTACTAACAGAATTCTTGTGATTAGTGCACAAAGGAGAGCAAGCGGAAATGGCAACACAATCACAACCTAAGGGGACTCAAACCCCCACAATTTTGAACCCGGAGATGTGGGTACAATTGACCGTGGAGCAGAACCAAAAGACTAGTCGGCTGCTTGAAGAGCAGCAGCATCAAACTACATTCCTGTTAAATACAGTACAACAACTTCAAGAAGAAATGACAAGAGTTCGAAGGGACAACGAGAGGTTGTTACAGGACCAAGAGAAGATCCTGAAGAGTTTGTCAGATAGACAGAATCAGGGTATGAAACACCCTAGTGCTGAAAAAGAATTATCAGCAGAACCAGAAGACCAACAGACTCAGCACAATGCAGATGACAGAACTGAAAAGAGCCTCTCTCAGAGAGGTAAAAATAGAAATTATAATGAGGCAGAATCGGGCAATTTGTCTGGACAGCAAGACTCTAAAAGACAAAGGGTGGAGCTGCAGGGAGAATTTCGAAAGATTAAGCCACCGACATTTGATGGTGAGGCAGAAGAAGCAGCTGAAGCATGGCTGATAAATATAAACAAATATTTCCAGGTCTGTGAGTACAGCTGCAACTTGAAGGCCAGACTGGCCATATATCAATTACGGGTAAAAGCCACCCTGTGGTGGGAAGAAGTGAAGAATGTGCGCATCATTGATGAACGCGACATAACCTGGGAACTGTTCCAGCAGTACTTTAAAGATAAATACCTGACAGAAAGATTTTATGATGATAAGGCGAAGGAATTCCATGATCTCCGGTTCAGACAAATGGCGATAGAAGAATTTGTGTCAAAGTTCACTTCACTGTTGCGTTATGTACCTTATCTCCGAGAAGAGAAGGCTAAGGTACAGAGATTTTTAAGCAGCCTACCTGCTCATATGAGAGAACAGATAGAATTCGTTAACCCCCAGACCATGGATGTGGCTATCCGAAAAGCACGGTTGTGTTATCAGCAAAATAAAATCAAGAGTGAAGTGGGAAAAGGCTGGCAGCCTAAAAAAGGGCAGAAAAGTAACTCTACCTTTAAGAATAATAAAAACAACAGCTTCAGGAATACAGCACGAAGCACAATCAGCAAGCAGTTTGGGAGAAACCACCAAAGAATCAAGTGGCCAGCTGAGGAGAAGCCCACGAAAGCATCAAGTAAACCTGATTTAGGACAGAATTCCAAACCTCCCTTACAGTGCTGGGGATGTGGGGAAGCTCACTATTTTAAGAACTGTCCCATACGAAACAAAAGTGAAACTGTAGCAAATCTACAGGAAGCATCTATAGTAGGAGATGTGGCGCGTAGCATGCATCGCATCAATGCAGCGCTAGAAGATCGACAGGCTAATTTTCAGCCTACGATGATTGAACTTGAAGGTATATTACTAACCAAACCTGTTTCAATTCTGGTTGATCCTCGAGCAAGTCTGAGTTACATCAGTCCTAAGTTAGTAGAGTTATGTAAATTAAAAGAGAAGAAATTTAAAAATTCATGGCTGGTACAGTTAGCCACCGGGGCGAAACGTAAGGTAACAGCGAAAATTCCTAACTGTGTGCTGGAAGTGGCAGAACAGTAGATTGAGGTAGATCTAAATATCTTACCATTAGGATCGTACGATGTGTTGTTGGGTATGGATTGGCTGGAAAGACATTGGACAATAGTAGACTATAAGGAAAATACCATCTCATTCAGAAAGCAAGATGGTACGCAGAAAGTGGTTCAAGGAGTTAAAAAGCCTGTACAATTACGACCAATAACAGCATCTCAGATGGGTAAGTGTATTAGAAAAGGGTGCCAGTTATATGCTATTCAAGTGGGATACTCAGATTCTAAGGAAAAGGCCCCAATATTGGAAGATATTCCTCTGGTGCAGGAATTTTTGGACGTATTGCCAGAAGAAATTCCTGGACTACCACCCAAAAGGGATATTGATTTCACTATCGAGCTGCTGTCGGGCGCTTCACCAGTATCAAGAGCCCCGTATAGGATGAGTGTGCCGGAGTTAACTGAATTGAAAATACAGTTACAAGAATTATTAGACAAAGGCTATATCCGCCCAAGTGTGTCACCATGGGGCGCACCAGTTCTTTTTGTTAAAAATAAAGATGGGACATTGCGCATGTGTATGGATTACAGGTATCTTAATAAGATGACTGTTAAAAACAAGTACCCTCTACCAAGAATCGATGATTTGTTTGACCAGGTAAGAGGGGCTAAGGTATTTTCCAAGATTGATTTAAGATCCAGATATCATCAAGTTCGGATTAAAGATGAAGATATCTGCAAGACAGCTTTCCGCACCCGATATGGTCATTATGAATTTGTTGTACTTCCCTTTGGATTAACAAATGCGCCAGCAAATTTTATGAGATTAATGAATGGTTTTTTTCATTTTTTCCTAGATAATTTTGTACTCATCTTTATTGATGATATTCTGGTGTACTCTAAAAATGAGGCAGATCATAAGGAGCATTTGTGCATTGTATTGGAAACGCTAAGGAAGCATCAGCTCTATGTGAAATTCAGCAAGTGCGATTTCTTTAAAATAGAAATTCAATACTTGGGACACGTCATAACAGCTGAAGGAATAGATTTTGATCCCGAAAATATCAAAGCCATTATGGAATGGCAAGTTCCTCGGAATGTGGTGGAAATTAGATCATTCATGGGCTTAGCCGGGTATTATAGAAGATTCATAGCAGGGTTCTCCAAAATTGCCTTTCCCATTACATCCTTGCAGAGGAAGGGAAATCTTTTTAGATGGACAAAAGAATGGCAAGAGAGCTTTGAAAAGCTAAAAAAACTTCTAACCACAGCTCCAGTACTGAAGGTAGCTGACCCAGAAAAAGATTATAAAGTCTATACGGATGCCAGTAAAGAAGGAGTTGGAGCAGTACTAACCCAAGAGGGAAAAGTAATAGCTTACGAGTCAAGGAAAATTAAGGAATATGAGCAGAAATATTAAGCTTATGATTTGGAGCTTACGGCATTAGTCCACGCTCTCCGAGTATGGAGGCATTATCTCCTGGGTAAAAGATTTGTGCTGAAAACAGATCATAGCAGCCTGACTAGCTATTTTAAACAAGCAGATTTAAACTCTAGATAGGAGATATGGAATGCATTTCTGAGCGGGTTCGACATGGACATTCAGCACGTTAAAGGAAAAGAGAATAGAGTTGCCGACGTTTTAAGTCAGAAATTGCACAGTCTGTTTGCTCTATATTTTAACCAGTTGGAAAGCCAATTGTTGAAGCAACTGAAGGAAGAAGCTCAAGAAGACCCAGAGTATAATTTCTTGTGGCAGCAGATGAAGAATTAAAAACAGCATAACAAAGAAACAGAGTTTGGAGAAAGTGAGGATTAGGCCTTGACCTTTCGCGGGAAGATCTATGTGCCTAACTGCATCAATATTAAAGAATTAATCCTGAATGAATTTCACCACAACAATTATGCTAGTCATCCTGGATATCAGAAAATGCTTATAGCAGTAAGGAAAGTTTATTACTGGCCAGGAATGCATAAGGACATTTCCGAATACATAAACAAGTGTTTAGAGAGTCAGCAGGTTAAAGCTGAGCATCAGCATCCAGTCGGGTTATTGCAGCCTATACCCATTCCTGAATGGAAGTGGGAAGTTATCTCTTTAGATTTCATCACAGGGTTACCGCGAACAAGGAGACAAAATGATTCTATTATGGTGGTGGTGGACAGACTAAGCAAATCCACTCATTTTATACCTGTGCAATCTACCTATAAGATGGTACAAATTGCGGATATATTTATGAAGGAGATCTTTAGGTTGCATGGCATACCAAAAACTGTGATTTCAGATCGAGACGTCAAATTTACATCTACTTTCTGGAAAACTTTATTTTCTGGATTAGGGACCCAGATACACTTTAGTACTGCTTATCATCCTCAAACAGATGGGCAGACAGAGCGTGTAAATCAGGTTCTAGAAGACATGCTGCGAATGTATGTAATGCAACAACCTACCAAGTGGGAAGATTACTTGCACTTGGTAGAATTTGCATACAACAATGGGTATCAAGAGTCTCTGAAAATGAGCCCCTTCGAAGCATTATATGGTAGGCAATGTCGCACGCCTATAAACTGGACCAGTCCCGAAACAAAACTGTTATTGGGACCTGAAATGCTGGCTGAAATGGAGGCAGAGGTAAAACGAATAAGACAGAATTTGAAAGCCGCGCAGGATAGGCAGAAATTTTATGCAGACCGGAAAATATCCTACTGAGAATTCGGGGTAGGAGACCACGTATATGTACGAATTAAGCCTAAAAGAAGCACTATGAGGTGGACCTCTTGTGCTAAGATGGCTCCCCGGTACTGCGGTCCTTTCCAAATATTGGAAAGAATCGGACCAGTAGCCTATAGATTGGCATTGCCCAGTCACATTCGGGTACATAATGTGTTTCATGTATCCTTACTAAAGCGATACATACATGATGAGAAACATGTAATTCATTGGCAGAATATTTAGGTAGAACCAGACGAAGAGTTCCTGGTAGAGCCTCTACGCATACTTGATCGAAGGGAAATTGAGCTCCGCAAAAGAGTAGTCGTTCAGGTGAAAGTGCAGTGGAAGCACTTTGCACCAGACGAAGCTACTTGGGAGGAAGAAAAGTTTATGCAGGAAGCATACCCCAAAATCTTTCCAAAGAGGGGCTGAAACACCGAGGATGGTGTTACTTTCAGGGGGGGAAACTGTGACACCCTCATTAAAGAGACAAATTAATTACAGTTAGTTAAAAGATTATTAGTTAATTATTCTCTTTTAGTTTTGTTTTATTTTCTTTTATTATTATGGACAAGGAAAAACTTGATGGCAATTGCTCAAGACATAAAACATTATTTGATTACTGAGTTAATAAATGAAAACAGAAAATAAAATTAAAGAAAAGGAATCCTTAAAAGCTGTTGCAAAAGTGTTTCTATGAATAGGAGACGGTTGGATTGACAGTTAGGAGATACAGTTACCCACCCCTTTAGGATAAAAGGAGAATCCTGGAAAGGGGTGAGGGTTCTGAAAACTTTTGGAAAAAGGGGAAAAGCATTTTCTTGAGCTGGGGAAGCCCAGTGGAATATTGTTTTCCTGAAATCCATTGACTGATCAGATTCCTGTTAGTGACTGGATAGGCCATCCAGAGGTCATAACAGAGGTATCTCCACTTTTAACCCATGGCACCGTCAAGAATTCAGGAGCTAGGGGGCAAGTGGAGGATGTAATAACCTCCCTTGAAAGGTTGGGAGGATAACAGCTGAAAAGAAAGGATTACCTAAGACTCAGATAAGTAAATGATGTGTGATTTGTAAATAGATTTATTCAGTTTTCTGTGTGCTATTGTTAACTGGATAAATAGTTTAGAGTGATATGGTTGATTGTATAAACATCTTGGAATAATTTCAGCAGATTTATGAATGTAGTTTACAAGGGTTTGAGCTAGTTTGTTTTTAGCAAACCAAAAATATCAAATAGAGTAAATAAATCTGTTTAGGATATTGTATAGATTTTAGGAAAGGAACAGTACGGGCTCTAATAGTTTAAATAAAAAAACTATGAAAACATTCTGTTCTCTTTGTATTTCTTTTTCCCTGAAGCCTTTAGAATGAAGAAAGAAGTATTCTTTTTCCTTTTCTAGTCAAAATATTATTATTATTTCCTGTGATTGTAATAGCAATAGCGAAATCTTGTTTATGGCAAGCAAACATGAAAGTAAGATAAAAACGTTCTGTAAGTGAAATAGAGAATAGAACAAAGTGCATGGCAAATTATCGTAGTGCCTGATAGTTTTATCCATAAGCCGAAAGAACAAACCAGAGAACGTAATATATTTTTACATAAAGAAAAACCCTAACTTCTGTAGGAAGATAGCATCCTCAGAGTAAAACGGTAGGAAAGAAAATTTCTTGAGGTAACCCTCAAGCTAGAGCGGAACCAATGCATGACAATTACAGGTTCAATGTACAATCACAAGCTAATATCTTTAAGGAGAAAGCACAGAAAATATAAACCACAAGAACTTCCGCCAAGAAGAATCGACACAAGGAAGTAGATTTACACCTTATAAGTCAACCATAACAGAATGCAGAGATAGATAATTGCGGTTACAATCTGAAAGATATGCTTTAAAACTATAAAAACTGAGATTACATGCAAATCGACTATCTCTTTAATTTCATTTCAAAACTGTTTAAAGTATCAAGATCATGCCTTGACATGCCCTCGCAGAAGGGTTGGGTCTAGGTAATGAAATAGCCCTCCCTTGGTTCGAGCTCCATCAAAATAATAGGCACAGTACAGCCAGTGCAAAGATCTGACCCCATTATACAATTTCGGGCCGGAACTTAATTTCGTTAACCCATTTACTCGTCATCGTTCGATAAATCCGATAAACCTAGAAAAACCCCTATGGATAGAAACCACAAATACTGCCCAAGGGTATAGGAAAAATCTATGAGTAGCTAGCAGGTTAATCCACAGAGAAGACTAACAGCACAAGGCCTGTTTCGACGCAGACCATAGCAACTGAACCCTTGAAGTTTTCGACAAAGCAATAGGATTAAATACCTGTACAGGGAAAACGTTTAGTTTAGCCATGGACTTACTGAAAGTGGTAGCCAAGGAAAGGTGTCGGAGGGTCGATTAATCCACTTACCCATTCTGCACAAGAACGACAGAGATGGAGTCAGTAAAAGAAACAAGGGAAAAATTTCCTGTATGGAGGGTTTGTACATTAACTGTAAACAAAAACAAAAAAAAAAACTATTTTCATGTGAGAATTACCTGATGAGGGGTTGAGACCAGTAGCATACCCTGTAGGAAAACAGTCAAGAAATAATGTAAGGCATTGCCCGAATAACCAAGAATTGAAGAGAGGAACACGCAGAAGTTCAGCTAGAGCATTTTACTTGGGAAAGGGGCAACAAACGTTTACCTCGATATGAAGGAAACATTGACAGAAGACTGCCATAACCAGCAAGGTCTGTTTTGGTGTCCATGAAGAACTCTGCACGTCAAACTTGTTGAGTTAGATAAAACCCTGAGGCTGTAAACAGAGAGATAAGGTAAAAGACAGCCGAAAATGGTAACCAGAGAGCTTTGCGCTAAGTTGACTGCATACCTGCAATGGGTTTATCCTTTAAATATTTGCCAAAGCGAAGATTGCTAAGTCCGTCGCACAATCACAGGGATTCCGGGAGAAAAATCCTGAAGCTGTGAACTCCGAGCTGAACAAAGAGCTAATGTCGACGAGCACACCGACTACACTTGGAGCAAATGACAAAGGATAGACCGGCGGGAAACCAAAGACTGCCGAGTGAGGTTATCGCTGCCATCCGGACGAGGTAATGAATGTACCTGCGATGTGGTACAATTACAGAATTTTCATGCGTATAGAAATTAAGGCCCGTTTAATTGATGCGTACCAAACCTGTAGTGAGTCATCCGAAGACCTGACTGTAAACCCATCTTGTGACTCATCAACCCTACACATGTTAATCAGACTTCATTCTTTTTAACTCGAAGACTGTGTTGGTTTTGCCTACGAGGTATGCCTCGTAGGTTACATGTGGCATTGGTGCAACATAATAACACTCTTCTAGCAAATGTTAAAACTATATTTTTTTGCCACAAAAGAAAACTTAGCCTTGTGTAAATTGCTGTAATAGTTTTGGTTCGGTAATTTTTTTTTATGTGTTAATTTTTATATATATGACAAGTGTTGAATATGTGTCATATATATATATATATATATATATATATATATATATATATACTAGCATAATTTCAACAATGATATCACTATGGATTATTATCATGTTTTATTATCAAAAACATAAATATAAATAATATGTTATTACTAGTTTTAAAACAATGTTTGTGAATAGAAAAATTTAGATTTTTTTTTTTGTGTATATATTATTAAATATAATTGCATGTTTTTATTATTATTATATATTATTAAATTATTTTATATTTATTTTAATTTATAATTTTTTTATTATCATTTATAAGATATTATATTACGTTACAATATTTTTATCATATTAAGCTATATAATGTCACTTTAAATATACATCTACTTTAATTTTCATATTTTCAATTATATTTTATATATTTTAAATTTTGATAAAACACATAATAATAAGTATTTAAATTTATTTTATAATAAATCATCATAATAATCCTTAGTTGTACCATTGTTAAATTATGTTAGTTTATTATTCTAATTATTATAATTGTTAATTAATATAGATATATACCTAATTTATTATATATATATATATATATATATATATATATAATTTTTATTAATATTTAAATTTATTTTATTATCTTTCATTTTTTTAATGTTATTTTATATGTTTTTATGATAATAAAAGTATTATTTAAATACGATTAAAGAAATTATTTTAATATTTTGAATTAAATGTTATGTTTTAAATCAATTAAAAATTACTCTATAGAAGGCTCTTTTTTATTTGGAGATGTAAAATCTCTACTAATAAGGTCAATCACCTGAAAGTGAGAGCTTATATGACCCATAAAACTGTATATATGCATACAAGGACACAACAAACAAATGGTGCACACAAGCCTACACATACATACAAACATTATACACCTTAATTAACAAGGTGACATGTCGACACACATAACATTTATTATGAATCTTAGAATTAACATTATTTTATGCATTTGATTAAGATTGAGTAAAAAGATTATTATGTTGACAATTACTTTATTTTTAATTTAATTTTATGTTACTAAAACTAATAAACATTTATTTTATTTGTTATTTTAAAACATTATCATTACAAAAATTTTAAAATTAATATTTTTCCTTATATTATTTATTTTTTAAATTTTAGTAGGACCTTTCATTCATTCAAATTTAAAGGACCTTTCACCCATTCAAATTTAAAGAATCTTACGCCATAATAGACGTGTCATTCATTCAAATTTAAAGCATGTTACACCATAATAGACATTACGTGGCCTCAACGTGCATAGTGAGAAACAAGGTTTGTTGGCCATCGAAGGGCATTATAAGCTATCCGGCATTATAAGCTATCCAAAATATGAAGTTTTTGAGTCTATAAAATTCGGCCTTGTAAGCCTTAATGTCTAAAATCGAGTTCCCACTTACTAAAATACCTATAATAATGCTAACTGACAAAGAAACATCAAAATTTAACCATACTTAAAGAAAATTAAATTTACTATATAGTCCTCATAGAACTCAACCAGTGCAAGATCCTTTGCACTGGAACCTAGAATCTTAGAGTAGAGAGGAAACTACAGGTTCCTCTCAATTCGTCCCAAACGAACATTTTTTTGTTGAATCTCAAAATTGGACAAGCTTGATGTCCTTCTGGATCTCCTAGAGTCCAATCAATTTTGAAATATTAATTTGAATACATGATATATACTACCATGATATTCTTCATCAAAAAATAAAAATTAATGGTATGTTTATCTAGAAACTATGCCATGAGAAAGTGGCCTCGGTTGAGGACCAAAATTTCTTAATCCTCCTCTTCAGTCTCCTGCTTTGCTTGGTGGTTGAGGTCATCCTCCCCTTCTACTGTTATTTTTCTCGCTTGTTTAGGAGGACTTGTGATATAGGCTTTTATTGCATCACTCATGCTTTGGGCATGTGATGCCTCGACCATATATAACAGTGTCAAATGAGCCACAAAATATGTAATAAGATAGAAACACGGGCAAGCAACCACCCACAACACTGCCAATGGGCCACCTCTCGCTATAATGGCACAGAAATTTTTTAGTGACAAACAAAGTACAGATAATGTTAGCACCATGGGTTTTATAATTGCATCTAAGTTGAACATCCAACCTCCTTTGGCGCTTTTCTTCCTTTACCAACACTATATGCTCAAACATTTCCCTGGGTGAGTATACACTAAAGTGGTTTGGGGTTCTTCAGAAAAACATATTAATTAATTATCGACATCATAATATTTTTACTTATATAATTATCAATGATAAACATAATAACATATTATTGATATTTATAATTTTTATAATAAAACATGATAATAATCCATACTGATACAATTGCTGAAATTATGCTAGATTATTTTTATAATATATATATATATATATATATATATATATATATATATATATATAATTTTTTTAATTCTAAATAATATTTAATAATTAAATTTAAATATTTTTATATTTATGTTAGTTTATTTTTATCATTAATTTAATTTTCAATTTATTTAATTATTATATTTTAAATTTCAAATAATGATAAATATTGTTTTATAAAATTTATATCTTTTTAATATAAAAAAAATATTATTAAAAAAAAATTATTTTAATATTTCCAAATTAATGTTATGTTTTAAATAAACCAAAAATCTATATATAGAAAGCTCATCTTAGTTTTGATATGTAAAATCTCTATTAATAGGGTTAACTAAATGAAGGTGAGAGCTTATATGACCCCAAAAACCATTCATCATTGGCATGGGACTAACCACATACGCACACCCACACAATCCTGACATTCAGGCATAATCACTCACATGCATACATGCACACAACAAATATGGGATGCACACAAACATACACATAGCCACAAACATTACACATAATGACTCACAAGGTGACATGTTCACACATATCACACTTATAATTAATTTTAGAATTAATACTATTTTATGCATGTGTTTAAGATTGAGTATAAATATTATGATGTTGATAATTAAAATTATTTTATACGTTAATTAGTATAAAATTAATAAGTATTTATATTTCTTATTATATTTAAAACCATTCATATTCTAAACAAAAATTTAGAATTAATATTTTTTCCCTATATTATTAAATTATAGTATTATGAAAAATAAAATTATAAATAAGTCAAATTAATGAAAATTTTTAATTAAAATTAATTGAGTTTATTTATTGTATTGATTTTAGTATTAAATAGTTAGTTGATATGTGTTATTATAAATTGATGTTGTTATAAATATATTTTTTTATAAGTAAGTTTAATCTATTATAATGGCACATAATGTACATAGTCGTCTTCTCCTCCGGATTGCAAAACTAGCAAATGCTGGAGGGAAGCAAGTTCAGAAAATCCAAAATATAAGTCGCCTGTGACCGGGAAACCGACTCAAAATTGCTGCCCATAAGCAAGAAACCAGCACACATTGTTCTAAACAAGAAACTAAAAACACAGAAAGAGCTAGCATGACTGAAACAAACAGCTTTTCCATAGCTACTTTGATGGTGAAGCCAAAAAACCAAAAAGAGTTAAGGAGGCCCATGAACCTACTAGTTGTCAAGTTGTTTGCCATCAGGCGGTGGAATTTCTTCCACGATAGGGCAGCTGTAGTCTTCATCCAGGGCATCCGCAACCTTGTTTTCATGATCTGGGGCTAAGTGTTCTGAAGAGGAGGGAGAACTGGAATGTTTCCATTCTGAGTCCTCACTTGCAGAGTTGTCGCTGCTCGTCCCTGCACTACTAGACGTTCTGAGGCTTGGCTTCACCGGAAGGGCAGTGGACTTTATGGTAGCAGGGGGAGGTTGTACCGAGATAGTTGATTTCCACCTACACTTCCGGGAGCCAGAGCTAGCAGCATCGGAGGGCTCTTCCTAAAATACCACTATAATCATTTTTGTGATGTGCGCCTTGTCCAAGGTGCTACTGAACTGAAAACTGGCCTTATTTCTTATTGATGGCGAATAAGCCCAATCGACTCTGCTTCTACTACTGCCCCTTCCTACACCACCTCTACCATTGTGAGAACCACTACTGCTCCTTCCTTCACCGCCTCTACCACCGCCCCCACATCTGCAGCGCATTCGTTACCTAAGGATCATGGTCTGCCTGTGGAATCCTGAGTGATAACCTGAATTGTCGGAGGACTGAGATGGCGAAGAGGAGAAGGTTGGGTGGGTAAGCAACAAGGTCTGGGCACAGAGTGAAGAGGGCTGAAAATGGTCATGTGGAGCAGTGATCTCTGCGTCACTGCAGGGTGAGGAATGGACAGCGCGAATGTCGGTCTCGAGAAAAATGTGGGAGCGAAGATGAAGCTGAGAAGTAGAGTGGGGGTGCCGAGGAGAATTAAAGGCAGTTGCAGCATAATAGAAGCCGGCAAGCATGAAAGCCATGGAAGTTGGCAATCACGCAGAGTAAATGCAGCTCGAGGGAGGAGAAGACATCATATCATCGCCTGCTATCGAATTTATGGGAGGATTACAATGATCAGGTGCTTGCAAGTGGCAATACCACATGTTGCTCTCCAACACCTCCACCGATGACCCGCTATTCAACACCCACATCGGGGAAATGTTGTTATAAATGTTATGTTATTGTTCTTTTTCTTATTAGCTTCATGATTTGCATGATACTTTATAACATGATAATGGTTGATTGAGTTGTAACTTGTGGGATAATATTATTTCTTTTTTATTGTTATTGTAGTAAGTATATTATTTTCCAATTTAAAATTATCAAAGTTTAGATAGAAAAAAGATAAATAATAACAATAACAATAATAATAAATTAATTAAAATATCAATAAAAGAAAAATAAAACAATAAAAAAAACGACAACAACAACAACAACAATAATAATAATAATTTAACAAATATTTAAACTAATATATTTATAAGTTATTATTTAAACTAATATATTTATAAGTTATTATTTAAACTAATATATCTATAAATCAATATTCAAAATAATATATTAATACGTAGAAATAATGATAGTATATTTATAATCATATAAATAAAAATTAAAAAAATATATTCTCACATATCACACTAATATATTTACATGGAAAAAAAATATATACAATAGTAATAAAGAAAGATTCCTACAAATACACATACAAAGAAGACATACAAATGTAGAAAAGAATAGATTCATACACACATGAAGAATACATTTTTACACATACAAAAAATACAAGTTAACAAGACACAGGTAGGAATGTAGCCAAGAATAGATTCATACACATCAAGAATATATTCATACACATACAAAGAGTAAAAATAAAGAAGACACATTGGAATGTAGATTCATACACACATGAAGAAGACATTCATACACATACATAGAATACAAGGAAATAAGACACATTACCAAAGAATATATTCATATACACACAAAGAAGGTATTCATACACATACATAAAATACAAGTAAATAAGTCACTTACAAAAGGGTAAGAATACATTCATACACACACACGAATATGCATGTATTCATACAGACATGAATAGTATTCATAAACACACAAATAAATACAAATAAAGAAGACATGTTGAATCAGACTTTACACATACAATTTAGACATTCATAAACACACATAAAGAATACAAGGAAATAATACACATTACCAAATAATATATTCATATACACATGAAGAAGGCATTCATACACATACAAAAAATACAAGTAAATAAGTCACATACAAAGGTAGCAAAGAGTAGATTCATACCCACACAATGAATACATGTAAACAAGACACATCAAATGCAAAAAATAATTGATTCATATACATATAAAGCTCATACAAGTAAATAATTTTCATACAAATATGAAAACTAATACATTCATACAACATAGAAGGGTAAACAATTCAAACAAGTACATACAAAGTAAAATAATTCTCATAAAAATACAACAAATAATACATTCATACACATACAAGTAAATAATATCCATATGAAAGAATACTGAAAAGATACACACACAAAGCAAATAAAGAAGGAATACTGAAAAACATCCAAGATAATACAACCAACTCTTAAAAATAATTAAATGTATATACATAGAAACACTAAAACCGCTACTCTAACATTCAAGGCATACTCAAGAAATACACACATATACATACAAATAAACAATGAAAGAATAGTCAAAAGCATGCAAAATGAGACATTCATCAACATAGAAGAGTAAAAAATTCAAACAAGTACATACAAATAATGCAAAAAATCTCAATAATACATTCACACACAACATATATAGAAGTATACATCTCATTCATTGATAAATTCAAAAATAAAAAACACAACAAATATATTCTAACTATGACAATGCAACTAATAAAGACACTATTTCAATTCTCAAAACAATGCATTCATATACATACAAAATAAAAAATCCAAAACATACATTATGACAAAAATACTTTCATAAATTTATATATGTAAGCAAGCACTCAAGAATATATATATTTATTGTATATAAATAATAAAACAAATACATAAAAATTTAGATATAATAAATTCATACAAATAAATAATAAAAATATTTAAATATTTGCAAACACTCTAAAAATATATATTAGTATTTTATTTAAATTTATAAAAATATCAATAAAAATATTGAAATATACTTATTTATTTATATATATATATATATGAAAAGAAGGAAAAATATAGTATACTTCAAATATCATAATAACATAGTTATAATAAAAATATATAAATAAATAAAATCAAAACCAAATCAAAATCTTATTTAAAAAAAAAAATTAAAATATAAATAAATTTAGGTTATAATTGTTATATAATTTATGTAAATAAGATTCATTTTGTCATTTTTGTGCAATGTATCGGGAAGATGTTTAAAACATTGTAAAAATTTTAAATGATTTAAGTGAATAAGAGAGACTTTTCCATTTATGTGTATATCGGGAAGATGTTTAAAACATTGTAAAAATTTTAAATGATTTAAGTGAATAAGTGTGACTTTTCCATTTGTGTGTATATGGGGAAGATGTTTAAAACATTGAAAAATGTTAAATGATTTATGTGAATAAAAGTAATTTTGTGATTTGTGTGTATATTGGGAAGATGTTTAAAACATGTTTATAAATTATTATTATAATAACATGGTATATTTATGTTTTTGCATATTGGAGTTACTATAAAAACTAAATGTCATGAAAACTATGAACAGAAGGAACACAACTCAGACTCACTCAAGAACAACTTCGGCATTGATAAATTTTCTGCAACATAAAACACTGAAATGATATTGTTAGAATACAAATCCTTCCTAATAACTTGTAACATAATTAAATTTATTATTAAAAAAAAAATTATATTTTGTATATTATATATAAAGATCAAGAAAAAAACATTAATACAATATTATTAAATAAAGCTATCAAAATATAATATAATTAACAAATTTAATATAATAACAATAAAATTTAACATATTGAAAATAAATAATTAAAAAAACACATTTGGTAACTTTTAACTTCTATAACAATAGCATGCTTTTAATAATAAAATTGAATAAATAAAATTCCAAATCTACCGGGTTCTAACTCTAGGGTGGGGTAAGGTATGGATATTCACTACCTAATACTCTGTTTGGGCTCGAAGGAAATATTATGTCTTCTTGGTCAGAAAATGGCACAACAAGCGTAAGGAATGAAAAATTTTATCCTTATTTTTCAAATTAAAATATAAAATAAAATAATGATTAACCATTAACACATATTTTCATAAATATAAATATATTTTTTTAGTAAAAATAAATGTTACAGTGTAAATTTAATAAAACTTCTTAATGTAATTAATAAACAAGAGAGAGGAAAAAAGAATCTTTTGATTACCTGAAACTTGTTTTAGGCGATCGCTGTCAAAGTTGTATCATTGTTTGATCTCATCATCATGACATTCTGATTGTCTACTATTGCATATGTTTTGGGTTCATCTCATAACTACTTATGACCTTCTCTTCACTACTAACCACGCCTTTCAACATTTATCCTATACAATTTCCAATAAACTCACATTCAAAACTACTAATTGGCATAGCTCATAGATTGAACTTATCAAAACCGAATTAGTATTGCCTTCTACTAAACATCACACTAAACTTGTACATGTACTTGTCCCATGTTATGCATGTAAATAGAAAGACTCTGCATAAACTGACTAATTGTTGGCAATTGCACATTGTCGTCCACTAAAACTTTAGAAATTTACTATCTACAATTACGACCGAATGCAACGCACTAATATCGTTGAAATTTAATATGAACCACTGGAATCAATTCACAAGGCAACAAAAATTGAGCTCCTATGTTCAATTTCCTTCCACTAAGCATCACAGTGGGAATCCGTTATAACCCATAGCAAAATTAGGGTCAAGCTAGGTGTAAAATTGAATTTATTACATAATACAAATAAAACAATCTGGTGAATGCTAATGGAATTGTGTACATAATATAAATAAATCAATCCCGTGAATGTAGCTATGTAGATATGCATGCTATGTAGCAAACATTTATTTCCCTATAAGCCCTACGCGGGAATTTCCGGGGTTTCTTCTTGCTGTCACTTCTAAATTGCACAATTATCAACAGAGAGGGCTCAGTCTGTCACAAATCTGTATATCCCATTCTGTAGGGTTTTGCAGTGTAAGGCTTTGAGCGGTGCCTCCCAACTCAATGAACCACCTTCTCAATCTCCTGCTAAATATACTCACCCATAATATGCTACTCAAGGAGAAGCTAATGGTAGTTTTACGTAAATGAGTGGTTCCATGACGGGTGCTAGTACTATTTAAGCAACTCCAGATTCATCTGGTTATGGAACTATTATGGATATAGGACAATTGGAGGCATGAAATGACAAAAGGAAGAGCTGAATTGGGGTTTGGAGAGACAACTGGGTCAATATCCAAAAATATTTATGGCTACATGACTTGTTACATGGAAAACCACCCAACACCTCACATGTCAACATCCTCAACGCAGATGTGAACAAAGACCGACATAGATGACTAAACCTGTTTCAATTTGCGTAACTATTCTACAATGAACATGTTCTGTAAATATATCATAGAGATATTCGTAAAGTGCAACAAGAAACAAGAAACAGGGGAGAACAAGGACATTCACAAAGAATACTAACCTAATCTTTCTGTTGCTATTGAAACTGTGGAAACTGGTGGTTGCAAAGCCCTCGAAACTTCTCATTCTCTTCTGCAAAAGCATTGGAAACGATGCTCAAGCTACTCTGCTCCAAAAGCATTGGAAACCTTGCCCTAGCTCTTCTGCTCCAAAAGCATTGGACACTCTGCTCCAGCTGGTGTATAGAAAATCCCAACCCATCAGAAAAGGAAACATAAAAGAGGTTGAGGAATGAATTTAAAAAATAATTCAAGAAAATACTGCCATGAGTACAAAGTCACACCAACTCACTCTGAAAGCATAATTTTTTCATTAGTTGGCCCTTCAACCACCGGTGTATATTGAATCTCCTGAGCCTGGGCTTTCTCTCTCAATTACCACAAATGCACAGACACACAAACCAAACATTTGCACACGACACATTGCACATTACATTTATACCACAACACTGCACATGACATTCATGCATACAACACTATACAGAAGATTTATGGAGTGCTAAATAAGATAGACAACTTTAACTTAACATAACAGTGCTTGAGAGAGAAAGAACACCCATGCTTAACCTGTAGATTGAAGAGAGAAAAAAATTTGTCAAGTTACACAAATGTCTCTCTAAAATGAATTAAACACACATATTAAAGGAACAGAAAATTACTCAATCACCTATAGCCTTTAGCTGCATAACCATTTTTTCTGCGGAATTAATTATAAACAAATAGACAAACAATTTAAAGGAAACGGAAAATTACCATCTCCATAAATAATCCAGTCCATCCCCCTACTGTTTTTTTTGGGACTGCAAAAATTTCGATCACCTCCTCTTCGTTCTTGAATTTCCTCCAGCGCTCATTCTTCATTCATCACAATCATTGATCCTTCCAATTCATGAGGCATCTCCTCCTCTTTCGTGAATATCTTCTTCTAATTCTTCATTCATCACAATCACCGATCCCTCGCCTTCCTAATTCATCACGCACCTCCTCTTCGTTCGTGAATTTCCTCCTCTCATTCTTCATTCATTACAATTAGTTATCCCTCTCATTCTTCATTCATCAGGCGCTCGAGTATATAATGACCACGACATTAGTGAGATTTATGCTTGTTTTTTTGGACCGTTGGGTTCAAATTTAGGTTTTACGAATCTTGTAATCACTATCCATTAAACCAATCTTTTAATTGCCATCCATTAAACCATGCTCGTCAGGCTTGTTTTTTTATCTTTTAATTGCCATCCATTAAACCATGCTCGCCATGCTTGTTTTTTTGGACCGTTGTTTTCAAATTTAGGTCTAGCCAATCTTTTAATCACTATCCATTAAACTAATTTGTTAATTACCCCATCTTTTAACTCAGTATTATTATTTTATAATTTATGATATTTTTTAAATCTGAGCTTTTTAAAACTTGTCAATATACAGTTCAATCCTAGTCCATAACTTTCTATTTTTATATTTTCAGTACAACTGATTTTTTTTATTTGCGTGTGTGGATGTCCATAACACTGATTGGGTGACACTTGTTGATTGGAATATATTTAATATTTAATATGCGTGGTGGAAAGGTTGGCACTATCATTGAGTGGAATATATATATCTAAAATATAATAATAAATTAATAAACCATAAACGAATGATAATAATAGTAAAAATTTAAATTTATTTAAAATTTATGTGATATTTTTAAATCAATTTTTCTATATATAAAACTAATTTTAAAAATACTTACTATTATATATATATATATATATATATATATGAAATAATATGAACGAAATATTATTATTGGTAGTAAAATGATTTAGTTAATATTATTTTTATTAGAGATGTCACGTTTAGTAGAGGAGAAAGACTTTCTCTTTAGATCTTACTAGAGAATCAAAATTGTTCTTCCTTCCTATGTATTTTTAAATGGACAACAATTGTTTATACATACCATTGGAAACCTAGTAAATTTGTCTACTTAAAAGCGATAAGTTTGTAACAGTTAATATCAAGCTAACAAATATTTGCATTGATATATTTTTAGATCATTTTATTTGTAATCTATTATTCATGTAATTTTTATATTAAAAGTTTTGTTTGGAATTAATTTGTGGATAATATTACTGTGAGGGTAAAGATTGACTTTTTAGTCTTCTTTTTTTTCCCTCCAAGCTTACATTGAGTAAGGGTTGGATATGTGTCGAAGAAAAAGTATAGAATGTGTTGAAGGAAGATATTTTTGGAAGAGCACATTGAGAACGTTATGAATACATTCCTAAAAGTGACAGTCTAAGGTGGCTCTATTTGAGACAATGTAAGCTTCCAAAGAATGTCTTTCACTAATAACATGAGCATGAATACATTCCTAAAAGTGAGAGTCTAAAATGACTCTATTTGAAACTGTGTAAGCTTCCAAAGAATGTCTTGCACTAATAACATGATCATGGAAATCTAACTTACAATCATTGGAGGATGAGTATCTTGACTCATAGACATCAAATATTGCTCTTAATTAATTTAACAAACTATGTTTTTTTAATTAGTTTATTCATTTCAACATACATATTTCTAAATCTATAATAATAAAATAAGAACTTCCACATAACTATAATATTTCCAAAGGATTTAGAAGTGTGTATGCTTATGATGTTGAGTGCCTTATAGGACAATAATATCAATCTTGCTCTTTATGCAGTTCTCCATCACCTTACAATTATACATGTATTAGGAAAACACTCACACCATAATCGAACAGAGATCTTCTTCGAACCATTCTTGCCTATAGGTAAGGTTAAAATAATATTCAATTCATCAATTAATTACAACCCATCCTTCGATGTGTATCTTGCTAGCTTTCTTGATTACATTGTAAACCATTCCCCCCTATCAAAGTATACCTCTTGATGTGAATTGTCACAAGAAAGATAGTTAATTTGCAAGATAGTTAGGAGAGGAAGTTTTCGGGGCAGTGGCAGGCATCAAGTTTGCTCATCTCCATCCAACTCCTCCTCTCCATCATCTGAATACTTGATTGGGAATTATCCTGCAGCCCGAAGTTGTCATGGCTGTGGGCATCATGGCTCTCATTTTTCTGACAGGGGCTTTGCTTTCTCCCCCGATACCTGTGCGACCTCTACTAATCCCCTGACTCCGGTGCAAACTGCCCATTTCTACTTTCAAAGCTCCTTGAACTACCCCTGCGTCACAACCATTATCACCGTGGAATTCAAAGAAGAGCCCTCTAGCTCTGCTGTTCTTCCCCTCTTTAATCAGATGAACCAGGGAAACTATCTGCGTGCCAGCATGAAGCGGATGGCTCCTTGCAGCGAAGGCAAGGATGTTGCGGTTGACAAACATGGAAGCTTCAAGACCAACGATGATCATCAGACGGTGGAGGAAGATATGGAAGCCTACAGGTGCCCAGTTGTTGAAGAATCTCCTCCCTCTCCTCATGTTTCTTAACATGCTCAGGATTTACAGTTTTTTGAGATTTTGTTTTCCCAATGTTTGGATTACCCCTGAGTATAATGAATTGTTGATAATTTTGTTAATTTTGTTATATGAAACTACTGAAGAGCCGGTTTCCCCTACGTGGGTGGCTAAGTTTCTGTATGTTTGGAAAACAGGTAGTGTTCAGGCTCTTAGACTGAGAATGCCCCATAGTTGGGCCAGTACCATAGAGGTCAGTGCCTCCATGTGATTTTTTGTGTCATTAATAGAATTAGTCTAAATTTAGAAAAAAAAATATTCAAGAAATAAACCCAAGTTTTTCTTGTGTAATCATCAATGAAAGTCAGCATATAGCGGCTGCTTGCTATTGATGGTGTTTGCATTGGTCCACACAAATATAAATGGAAAATTTCTAAGGGTGCCTTTGCCCTTAGGCTCTTTCTTGATCTAAAGATTTCTCTGTGTTGGTTTCCCAAGATGCAGCCTTCACATAGGCTGCCCAGTTTCTCAATCAATAGTAATCCCTTTACCATTCCTGTCCTATGCAACAAAATTTGACCTCCAAAGTTGAGATGTCCAAATCTCAAATGCCATAACCAATTTTCATCTTTTTGTTTTCTTTGGAATGTCTCTTGTGTCTCTGCTGCCATTTCATCTCCTTTCTTCAAATCTGTTCTCATCTTGAGAGGGAAATTTTTTTTCCTTGTCATCTTCACTTGTGCAATGCATTGCTTTCTTGGTGGTTTATCCATGATGGTACATACATCATCTTCAAAGAAAAAATTGTACCCCTTTTGAATGAGTTGTCCAATGCCCAAGAGGTTAACTTCATACCAGGCACACAGTATACATCTGATATGGATCTTCCTTCTCCTTTCTTTGTGAAAACACTTACTCTGCCTTTTCCCATGGAAGAGACCTTACTTTCTGTCCCCAATGTTACTTGAGACTTTACATTTTCATCTAACAGGGAAAACATGGAAATGTTTCCAGTCATATGGTTGCTATATCCTAAATCTAGAAACCATATATCTTCATTCATTTCTTCAGCCATATTACATGCTAAAAACAACTTCTCTTGATTGATATTTTCTTTAGTAAAATTAGCACTGGGTCTATTACCCATGTCACTTTGTTTCTTGCTATATTCATTCGCATAATGACCATACTTCTTACAATAATGAAATTGGACTTGGAATTTATCATACCTTTGTCCATGTGCTTGATGTTGTCCTCCTTGTTGGCTACTACCTTGGCCTTGGTTCTAATTTTGGTTGTTGCCCCTTCCATGAGTATTTGCAGGGTTGTTTCTTCCTCCTCTATTTTGGCTTCTGCCTCTTCCTTTTCCTCTGTAGTTTCCTCTACCTTGACCTCTTCCTCTTCCAAAGGACATTTGGGTCTTCAAGGAATGCTCCAAAGATGAGTTTTTTGTTCTACCCAATATTTGTTCATGTGTCATCAGTGATGCATGTAGCTCATCAACTGTAAATTTTGAGAGATCCTTTGTATCTTCAACAGTTGTGACTATCACTTCAAAATCCCTTCTCATTAATTGAAACTTTTTTGTCTTTACCTACTCCATACCTTGGTAGGTTGTCTCGAGGGTATCCCACGCATCCTTGGACTTCTTGGCTACTACAATCCTTAGAAACACACTTTCATACAATGCTTGATAGAGATAGAAGAGGGATTTTGAGTCCTTATCCCTATTGCTCTTTAGAAAATCCTTCTCTGCCTGTGTGAATGCATTAAATGCATGTTTATCTGTTGGTTCTTCTAGACCATCCTCAACTAGCTCCCATAAATCTTGAGAGGCAAATAGAGCTCTCATTGTGATTTCCAAATAGTCATAGTTCTTCCCATTAATTGTGTGAGTTGATTATTTCCTATACTCGTGCTTGTGTTGGCTCCTGCCATGGCTAGCTTACTAAACTATGCTCTAAACTTGACTTTGTTTTTAAATAAAACTTCTCTCTTCTTGAGAGATAAACTTTGTATTCAAAAAGACTTTTCTAGACTACACTTTTTAAACAAAAAAAAAAAGATCTGTTTTTTAAACACCTGGTCTTTGCTGAGCCTTCACATTGCTGGTCAAAAGCTGCAACAACACCTTCTTCCTTCATCTTATTTGACAACTTCAAAGAGCCTGGACTAGCTCTAATACCATGTTGGGATTTCTGAAGTATTCCTAACAACAAAGGAATAAAAATTCCCCAACTTCAACAGAAAGATTCAATTAAAAATTTGCTAGACATAGGTGCATATAAAAAATTTCTTTCATTAAACTTAAAAGGCTATTACAGAGATTCCAAAGAACGTTTGTTCTAGCATTTACAAAAAAAATTACAACTGCTTCAAACTGCTGCACATGTTGTGTTCTTCAAAACTTTGTTTTACAGTTTTGCTCACTATATTCAAAATGCACACACACATTCTTTTTTATGTTTCACTTCCTTCGGGCATATACAACAACACACAGCTCTCACACTCTCTATTTTTTTTTTATACACAATCCAACATTCTTTTCTTTTTGCCTTCAGGCATATATATCGCATTACTTGCTATTGCAAAACACACTAACTTTATATATATTATAAACATTGAGAATGTTTATAATATATATATTAAAACATATATATTAATCCTAAATCAAAAGACTTAACAAAACATGCGTCGCGGAATTTTAAAATAAAAACATTAAACATAAAACAAAAAAAACTTTTAATGTCTCAAACCTCATATGAAAGCCTTTTCACGGATTTGAGGATTCTTTATGCAAACTAGTTTTAGAATTTATCACATCCATTTTTGATGTGGGTGACTGGACATGCAAACCATGCGAAATGGATTTCTATTGATTGGTGGTGGAGCCCGCGGCAGATTTAAAAAAAAAAAATCAATTATATTTGACAAAGCATTATCGCATCGCAATCTATATGGTTTGGTCTGCGGGCGGTTCGGGTAATAAACTTAATATATTACGCATGAGGTATGAGATATGTGTTATCGACAATATCGCATCTCAAATGAAACAATGAAACTTGTGATGGTGCAGAAAGGATATGCAAAGTTGCGAAGTTGCGATGTTGCGAAGTGAATTCTCCCTTCTGTGGTTGGTGGTGTTTAATGGTGGTAGGTGATGCGGTTTAAATGGAGTGACAATGGCTTGGTTCTAACTACAGAAAGTCATGGCTACATTCTTCAAAAAAATGATTTTGTAGGCTCATTTAACTCAGGAATTTATTGCGAGATCGAGTGTAAACATAGCTCAAATATTTTCATGTTGTTTGTTGTCCTCTAGTATTCCATCTGTGCTATTGCATGTGAATTTAATATTTCAACATTTTTTTCATTTAATAACGTCAGACACAATGCAAACTTCTAATAATATAAGATATCAATATTACATATGTGATAGTGTTACACCTTTTGTGAAACTACCAGATAAAACCATACAACCTTTATTGATTGGATTTTATAGTTTTTTGAATGAATTTTAGCATTAAATATATGTGTTTTAGTGGGGTTACTTAACTATATTGTTGTGATTTGTAGAATATTCATGGACATGAGCGAGTCATTTTTTTGTATAGTTTATTTCCTACTAAACCCTTTCTTGTCTAGTGTCCAACCTAACATATTAGAAGCAAATCACCTTTCCATTCTTCAATATCTTATGCTGTTGGAATTCCTTGCAAAATGGGCTTCGAGATATAATATGAGCCACTTAGTAAATTAGAGGGACGGCCCTCCCATGCACCTGTGACACTTCATTGAGGCACCACACAAAGGATGTGTATTCTGGGGAGAAAATATTGCGTTCAATGGGGTGGTTTAAACTTTATGGCCATATTCATATAGTCCAATTTTCTTAGTTGGCAGGCATCAAGGAACACACATATTTCTTTGTTAAATATCGGGGCTATGTAGAGATGATATACAAATCCATTCCTGACATCTAAGCCTCTAAAGCTTAGAAATAACTCATATGTCCATGTTCTCCACATTTTGAGTGCCATTCAGAAAGAAAAATATTAATTTGTTGCTCATAAACACCTCATATCTCCATTCCTTCTAAATTCCCACTATCATTCAATAAGAAAAAAATTATTATGTTACCTTGAGAAGGGTTGAGTCGAGAAACCTTATATGGAGCTACCCAGGTTGGAGGCTAAGACTCAAGCATTATATGGAGCGTTTCACAGAGTGCATCTTGGAGCACTTTATGAGGAAACCAGATTATAAGTGCATCGTGAAGTCTTTTATGAGGGAAACCATACACTTTTCAGTTGGGTAACTTTTCAATTAGTAAAAAAGACAGAGAATACGTAAATCCCTACCTAGCCGCATATCAACCATTGGGTTGGGACCAAGTTGTAAATCTTATTGGAGAACCAATTGAACCAATTGAATGAATCCCATAATCACGAATGAGAGGAAGAGAATCTTAGGTATATGACAAACCCAATTCTCGATGTTGATCATGGCCATTTAATATTTAAAAGTGATTATTAATTAAAATTATTTTATTAAAATATTATTTAATATAAATATATTTAAAAAATTTGAAGTATGAGATATTTAGAAAAATTTTAAATTGACGTTTAAAAAATAATAATTAAAAAAATATTTATGAAAACATATATTTTAACATAAGACATTAATCATAACTATTTAAAAAAATAATAATTTTTTAAACAAATTTGTTAAATTTTATATAGGATGAGCTTTCCAACCTCTTCTCACAATTTGCGAAAATGGAATATCCATAAAATATTAAAATGTAACCAGAGTTTCATTGTAAGGGATACTAATAAGAAGTAGAAGCTACCCAACTAGGGTTGCCACTTTTGTGCTCTCACTATTGCTAGTACAAACATCAACAACATTCGTCCAAAATAATAATTTACAGTTTTTCCCTGCATCCCCCTCACCCAAAGGGAAAAACTATGATGAATAAATGTGGATGAATAACTTTAATGTGAAAAATAACAACTCGGAAGCCTATGGATTATCAACATAATCTAATAACCTATTATTCTTTAACAATGTGCCACTACTACAACAATGAGAAGCTTGCGATTCTAATAGTGGATCAATCCACAAATATCAGAAGATAAAAATTTTAATAGTGTGAAGTGTCAAAACAATATTTTGAAGACTAATTCTATAATCGAATTATTTGGCTCTTTCTATGAGAGTGTCAATCTCTCCACTGTAAGGTACATTTTATTCACAGAATTTTTAAAATTAAATAAAGGCTGATATGCTATCAATTCGAATTTGTTAAACAAAATGAAGGTATGAGATTTAGTTGACAATTGATGCAAAAAGATATATTCTTAGATCCAGGTGTGAGCGATGAAATTTCAATGACGTCGATTTTTTGTTTCATTGTTCCAGCAGGGTCATACCAAGCTATAATGCAATAAGTGTCCTTAGGTTTCTTAGGGTTCTGGGAGAAAGTGATGGTCTAAAGGAACGTCAGAAATTTGGATGCAACATTTTTTAATGTGAAGATGTATTGGGAGAGATGTCATCATTGGGATTTTTTTAATTCCTCACCTGCAAGTTTTTCTTTTCATATCCTTTTCTTAAGTATTTTGAATTTGGGTAAGAGGGAAGTTTTAGTTTTAGAGATAATTTCAATTGGAGGCTTAGTCATTATCAAAATGTTTAGTGAAGCCTCCTACTCCTTGGATGTTGTTATGAGGAGATTCAGTCAAATTCAGTGGGGAAATTATTTATTTCTAGTAGGGAAGTTTCATTTTCCATTTTCTCTCGATACTCCTAGTACCATCCATGGTAAACTCATTATTATTACCGTTGCATTCATCACTATCACTTCGTGCCTCTTCATCATGATCATTAGCAAGTTCCATGGATTTTTTTCTTGGATGAATATCACTAATTATATGAAGACATGCACTTTGAAATATAAACCTTATTCAAATGCAACTTGACTCTACTCATGGTGGGATAATGTGTGGAATTGAATATTGAACATATATTAAATTTCATATTTATAACTGAACATATATTAAATTTCATATTTATAACTATTTCTCTTTATACTCCCTTGCAACATTTCTTGACACCCATTGGACAAATATATAGGTTAAATCATGGTGAGGAATAATTAAATTTAGCTCTTGAAACAATGAAATAAAGTAACTTTTATAAATCATTAAAATCCTAGGGATCTTAAGTCACTGACTACGATAGGTAGGTCTATTTAGCTTTTTAATATGTATCTAGATTTTAAGTACATGTGTGTAAATATCATGAAAATTCCATTGAAATATAGTTTGTATAATATTTAAACACGCATTAATATCATCATATATATAATGTGTTGTATATTGGATATTTTTCATTGTGTCTTTTAAAACTACAATACAATCTCGAGTGTGGCCATTGTCAACCCCATTTTAGTAGAAATTGAAATGTGAGGTTGAGGGGTGTACATTTGGTGTGATGGATTAGGATTCATATATGTACATGTAAGCATATGATTTAAAGAAACATAGGTGAGAAAATATAACTTAGAAATTTAATCTGATTCCATGGGCCATAGATAAATTAGTGATATTGTGTTATGTTAAAGCACTCCATGGTGAAAAGGTCATTGGTTAGTTAACACACAAGAAGAAATCAATCCATAAGTATGGATTGGTGTGGGCTAAGGCTAGGTGTGTTTTTTGATTTATTTTTCTATAGTTTATATTCCCTTGGGTCAAAGATTGTCAAGCCAGTAGTTTGTCATGTTGATTTCTGAACAAACTAGCCAAAAAAATACAAAACAAAAAAAATTAAAAAAAAACAAAAAAAAAACATCACATTTCATACAACTTATGATATAATGGAGGTAATCAATTTATTTTTTAACATTATCCTTAGAATGTGCTCACAATGTGTACTTTATGTTAATTATTCTCTCTTAGATATGGACTCAAGAGATAGAATTTTTTTCTTCATGTGTCCACCCCATCGACAAGAAACATTTTTGAGAAAATGAGATTTTGTAAAATAATTATATCTTTGTGGGGAGACACACATTGGAAAATAATTAAAGAAAAAAAATAAGAAAAATGACATATTAGTAGATTCAATAGTGAAGAGAAAGTAACTAAGGAAAAATAATATTAAATCTTCCCATGAGTGGAAATTAATAACAATTAAAAGATTTGGTAGCAAATTTCATGCCAAGGGCAACAAAATAAGTGTATATAGCCCTCACACATTTTACCCATCCATATATCAATATCATATAATTTATGTTTCATTTTTTAAAAATTAAAATAGTATTTTGGATTATATTAAAAAAACTAGGATGCAACTCATAATTCTATACCTCTTCTAAAGAATGTGTTCCCAAAATTTCATTAGGATTTAAGATTGAACTTGTAGGATAAATCCAAATCCTTATTTGAGAGATCTACAAAAGAAAAGGTTTGTTACTATTCAGCTAAACATTTTCCAAGGACCTCTAATATCCAAATACATTTGCATGTTCTTCTTAGTTGTTTGTCATTTTAACTTTTACTAGCTTCTCCTTTTTTGTTTAGCTTCATTTAACTTCTTGTTTTACTTGGTGAAATATATCTTTCTTTTTCCCTCACTTGGATCTCCCCTATGCTATCCATGATACCTAGAGGATCATTATTCTAGTTATTATCTCAAATATGTCCTCCACCTTTAAGATTATCGTTTGATTCTTCCTCTTTCTCCTAATGTATATAAGAAGTTGGTTTTTTAGTCTTATATTTTTCTAAAGAGACAGAGGAATCACCAAAAAATATATGACTTGTCCTTTGCCACTTTTGGAAAATTATCCCAAGGTGTTTTTTTTTACAAATATTTTGAAGACAATCATTTGGGGAACCAAACTTCATGGGATTGTCATAGGTATCCTTTACTAATTCAACCTCAACTTGGCTTTTTGTTGAGTTTACATGAACTTGGTGGTAGTCTTTCTTGGATTCACTTGTATGTCATTGATTTTCCCCGTTGTTGTGATATGGGGGGGAGTTAATCTTTAAATAACATATAATTTTCTTAGTTGGAACCTTCTCACTATATTGATTTGCAACTATTTTTCCTAGCTTTGATATTTTGATATTTGGTACAATTTTTGAAGGAGTCACATGTTTTGTAAAATTATTTACAGCGGAAAGAAATATGCTAATAATCTAGCTTTTGCACCCATAGATAATTTTACTTTGCTAGTTTGTTTTATGCAAGAAATCCTTTACTAATGTCCACTTGCACACAAACGTGAGCGTATGTGTCTCTCAAGTGCTATTTTTATGGATTAATAAATTTTGCCAATTTATAAAATTCCATTTAAATAATTTCATATTTTTCAATGATGGAAGATTCCACGATGAAAAGGATATCAGGAAGTCGTACCCAAACTAGAGTAGTAGAAATTGAAGTTGAAAATGGGTTGAAAGATCAGAATGAGGGTTCCATAGACAACTGTGAACTTCCCTAGAACTAAAAACCAAAACTATAGATCAACTCTTCATCTTCAAATTTATCAAATATTAATACAAAAAATCATCTAGGCAATGGATACAAATTTAGCTCATTTGAAAGTAGTGGTTTCTAGAACTCAAAATTGAGGAGTGAAGATATGGCAAACATGGTCATAAACCATTAAATATGCAATGTATCAAGTCATACTATGAGAATAACCTTGTGTCTTTGAATGATTCAACCTGAAAAGGAACGTTAAAATGAAGGGGCTTCATGAACTGACGTACTTGAGAAATAAATCTCAGTTGGAAATTTAACAACATCATGAGAAGACAGGTGAAACAAAAATTAATGTGAGCCCTCTATGATTGAGGAATTAATGAAACTCATTTCATCATGTTATAAAGAAATGGTTGTATTCAAGCCAATTTTCATGAATCAAGAGGATGGAGAAATACACTTCGCATCAATATTCCTATAATAGAGGAAAAAAGGGCTTTTCACCATGGAGAAGGGTGAGTTCATCCCTGTAAATTAGGATGTGATCTCAAATCCATCCACAAAGGAAGGAAAGGATGAGGGCATGAGCACAATATACGATGAAGTCACAAAGGAGTTTAATTTTTTGGTTGCAATGGAAGCTAGAAAATATATGAGTAGACTAGTGTCTTCGACGGATAACGAGGATTGATATGATACTATAGCATAAGAGATGTCTTCCATATGCAAATTTTTGAGACACGGATAAGAGGTGGCCAGCAAGGACCAAACCTTATCCGCCGCAATAGATAAGCCCCACTCTACTATTACCACATTAAATTTTCACTACCCATATAATTTATGTTATGTGATGTAAAGCGTGTAACATTTTCTGCTTGTTTGTTTTGGGAATCATGTGCATCTCCTCGGGCCCTACCCCCTCATAATCTTGGCCAATTGCATTTACTTCTTCCTATGTTTTGGATTCTCATGACCCTCCATCACATAGGCTACATATCACTGAATAATATTCAAGAAATGTGGCTAGCATTCCCATTATCCATATCATTTTTTATTTATTTTATCAATATGACAAATGCTCCATTACCAATTCTAATTCAACACAAATTATTTAATCAAGTGTTTAATAATTAGGATGACCCTTTTGCACCATTATGATTACATATTTTACTTAATCTTGTCACTATATTTATTTCCCATGATTTGCCATATCATTTTTTATTTATTTTATCAATATGACACATGCTCCATTACCAATGCCAATTCAACACAAATTATTTAATCAAGTGTTCAATAATTAGGATGACCCTTGTGCACCACTATGATTACATATTTTATTTAATCTTCTCACTATATTTATTTCCGATGCCGCTTGACCCTCGGGTGTTGTATTCTTAAATTGATGGTTTTTCTTCAAAATGACCCAAAATTTGTTTAATGTAAAACAATTATTGAACTTGAGTGCCACTATGTATTTATTTGTATTTTCCAATGGGTTAAAATTTCACAATCTGCATTAAGAGAGAAATTTTACCTTGGATATCTATGTTGCATATAATTCATTTGAGCCACGAAAATTCTATAAAACCGGGTACAAAAATGGAGAGGCATCCTTCATTGCAATTGGTTATGAAAAATTACTTATACCGATGCATGATTATATCAGACTTGTCATCATGTCATTTTTGTAACTCGCATGTATCTATGATGTGCCAGAACATAGAATCAATTTTCTCTCAAGAAATATTCTTGAGGAATATATAATATGGCAATATAGGTTTTTGATCCATTATAAGAAATGCCCACTTAGGTACGTATAGTGAATCCTACTTCTCTGTTGGCTTCTAAAAAACTCTTTATATTAAGTGGTTGTGAAGGCGCTTCTGATTTTGTGCTTTAAACTTTATGTGTGATGGGGATTGCCATGATGGTAGGATGAGAAGTGGGTAGTGGTTTTCCCTTGCATTTTTGTTGAGTGAGAATGAGCTTGGTTGATTGGAAAGAAAGTGTTTTTTCTAGGAAAGCTAGTTTCAGGGTGGCATCTATAAGTATGATTATCTACAAAACAATCATAAGCTAATGCATGGGCCAAGATTAGAACTAGTAAAAATGGATAAGTAGTTGTAAACCATCACAAACCAATGCATGGAGCAATATTGTTGCTACCAAGAATGGATGGATGACCAAGTTAGAAGTGGAAGTCATTCAAT
Organism: Pinus albicaulis; assembly: GCA_034641835.2. Classification (NCBI taxonomy): domain Eukaryota; kingdom Viridiplantae; phylum Streptophyta; class Pinopsida; order Pinales; family Pinaceae; genus Pinus; species Pinus albicaulis. Next base: position 1,489,224,199 of record CM076580.1, read on the forward strand.
GCAAATTATCTATCTTTCTTGTGACAGTTAACATCAAGAGGTACACTTTGCATCGGGGGGAATGGCTTACAACGTAATCAAGCAAGCTAGAAGGATACACATCGAAGTATGGGTTGTAATTACTTGATGAATTGAATATTATTTTAACCCTACCTATAGGTAAGAATGGTTCAAGAAGATTCTATGTCTGACATGGTGTAAGTGTTTTCCTAGTACATGTAAAATTGTAAGGTGAAGGAGAACTACATGAAGAACAACATTGGTATTATTGTCCTATAAGGCACTCAACATCATAAAAACACACACTTCTAAATCCTTCGGAATTATTATAGTTATGTGGAAGTTCTTATTTTATTATTATAGTTTTAGAAATATGTATGTTGAAATAAATAAACTAATTAAAAAAACATATTTTATCAAATTAATTAAGAGCTATATTTGATATCTATGAGTCAAGATACTCATCCTCCAGCGATTGTAAGTTACATTTCCATGCTCATGTTATTAGTGCAAGACATTATTTGGAAGCTTACATGGTTTCAAATAGAGTCATCTTAGATTCTCACTTTTAGGAATGTAGTCATGCTCATGTTATTAGTGCAAGACATTCTTTGGAAGTGTACATTGTCTCAAATAGATTCATCTTAGACTCTCACTTTTAGGAATGTATTCATAATGTTCTCAATGTGCTCTACCAAAAATATCTTCCTTCAAGACATTCTATACGTTTTCTTTGACACATATCCAACCCTTACTCAATGTAAGCTTGGAGGGAAAAAACAGAGGACTAAAAAGTCACTTTTTACCATCAAACTAATATTATCCACAAATTAATTCCAAACAAAACTTTTAATATAAAAATTACATGAATAATAAATTACAAAGAAAATGATCTAAAAGTATATCATTGCAAATATTTGTTAGCGTGATATTAACTCTTACCAACTTATCTCTTTTAGTTTTATAAATAACTATTTTTAAAATTAGTTATATATATATACAAAAATTGATTTCAAAAAATCACATAAATTTTTAATAGATTTAAATTCTACTATTATTATCAATGGTTTAAGTTATCTTAATTTATTATTATATTTTAGATATATATATTCCACTCAATGATAGTACCAACCTTTCCACCACGCATATTAAATATTAAATATATTCCAATCAACAAGTGTCACCCAATCAGTGTTATGGACATCCACACCGAGAGAAATGAAAAGCGCAGGTTAAAAAAACTCACTTTTATTGAAAATATAAAAATAGAAAGTTATGGACTAGTATTGAACTGTATATTGACAAGTTTTAAAAAGCTCAGTTTTAAAAAATATCGTAAATTATAAAATATTAATACTGAGTTAAAAGATGGGGTAATTAACAAACTAGTTTAATGGATAGTGATTAAAAGATTGGTTAGACCTAAATTTGAAAACAACGGTAAAAGAACAAGCATGGCGAGCATGGTTTAATGGATGTTAATTAAAAGATAAAAAAAAAAAAAAAGCATGACGAGCATGGTTTAATGGATGGAAATTAAAAGATTGGTTTAATGGATAGTGATTACAAGATTTGTTAAACCTAAATTTGAACCCAACGGTCCAAAAAACACGCATAAATCTCACTAATGTCGTGGTCATTATATCTCACTAATGTCGTGGTCATTATATACTCGAGCGCTTGATTATCTGATGAATGAAGAATGAGAGGAGGAAATTCACGAACGAAGAAAGAGGTGCGTGATGAATTAAGAAGGCTTTGTGATGAATGAAGAATTAGTAGAAGATATTCATGAAAGAAGAGGAGACGCCCCATGAATTGGAGGGATCAATGATTGTGATCAATGAAGAATGAGAGGCGGAGGAAATTCAGGAACGAAGAGGAGGTGATCGAATTTTTTGCAGTCCCAAAACAACAGTTTCCTTTTATGGAGTGGATTATTTATGGAGATGGTAGTTTTCTGTTTCCTTTAAATTGTTTATCTATTTGTTTAATTAATTCCACAGAAAAAAATGGTTATGCAACTAAAGGCTATAGGTGTTTGAGTAATTTTTCTGTTCCTTTAATATGTGTGTTTAATTCATTTTACACAGACATTTGTGTAACCTGACAAATTGTTTTCTCTGTGTAACGTGACAAATTGTTTTCTCTGTTCAATCTACAGGTTAAGCATGGGTGCTCTTTCTCTCTCAAGCACTGTTATGCTATGTTAAAGTTATCTGTCTTATGGAGCGCTCCATAAATCTTCTGTATAGTGTTGTATGCATGAATGTCATGTGTAGTGTTGTGGTATGCATGTAATGTGTGATGTGTTGTGTGTAAATGTTTCATTTGTGTGTCTGTGGATTTGTGGTAATTGAGAGCGAAAGCCCAGGCTCAGGATATTCAATATGCACTGATGGTTGAAGGGCCAACTAATGAACAACTAATGTTTTCAGAGTGAGTTGGTGTGACTTTGTACTCATGGCAATATTTTCTTGAATTATTTTATAAATTCATTCCTCGACCCTTTTTATGTTTCCTTTTCTGATGAGTTAGAATGCTATATACACAAGCTGGAGCAGAGTGTCCAATGTTTTTGGAGCAGAAGAGCTGGGACAGGGTTCCCAATGCTTTTGGAGCAGAGGAGCTCGGGCATCGTTTCCAATGCTTTTGCAGCAGAGAATGAGAAGTTTCGAGGGCTTTTGCAACCACCAGTTTCCACAGTTTCAATAGAAACTGAAAGATTAGGTTAGTATTCTTCGTGAATGTTCCTGTTCTCCCTTATTTCCTGTTTCTTGTTGCAGTTTACAAATATCTCTATGATATATTTACAGACCATGTCCATTGCAGAATAGTTATGAAAATTGAAACAGGTTCAGTCATCTATGTCGGTCTGTGTTGACACAAGTGTTGAGGATGTTGACATGTGAGGTGTTAGGTGGTTTTCCATGTAACAAGTCATGTAGCCATCAATATTTTTGGATATTGACACAGTTGTCTCTCCAAACCCCAATTCATCTCTTCCTTTTCTCATTTCATGCCGCCAATTGTCCTATTTTCATAATAGTTCCATAACCAGATGAATCTGGAGTTGCTTAAATAGTACTAGCACCAATCATGGAACCACTCATTTACGTAAAAAAACCATTATCTTCTCCTTGAGTAGCTTATTATGCATGGGTATATTTAGCAGGAGATTGAGAAGGTGGTTCAGTGAGTTGAGAGGCGCCGCTCAAAGCCTTACACTGCAAAAACCTACAGAGCGGGATCTACGGATTCGTGAGAAAGACCGAGCCCTCTCTGTTGATAAGTGTGCAATTCAGAAGTGATAGCAAGAAGAAACCCCAGAAATTCCCGCGTAGGGCTTATATGGAAGTAAATGTCTGCTACATAGCATGCATATCTACATAGCTACATTCACGAGTTTGATTTATTTGTCTTATGTACTCAATTCTATTAGCATTCACCAGATTGTTTTATTTGTATTATGTAATAAACTCAATTTTACACCTAAGTTGAGCCTAATGTTGCTATGGGTTATAAGGGATTCCCACTATGATGCTTAGTCGAAGGAAATTGAACATAGGAGCTCAATTCTTGTTGTATTTTGAACTGATTCCAGTGGTTCGTATTAAATTTCAACGATATTGGTGCGTTGCTTTCTATTGTAATTGTAGATAGTAAATTTCTAAAGTTTTAGTGGACGGCAATGTGCAACAATTAGTCAGTTTATGCAGAGTCTTGCTATTTACATGCATAACATGGGACAAGTGCATGTACAAGTTTAGTGTGATGTTTAGTAGAAAGCAATATTAATTCAGTTATGATAAGTTCAATCTATAAGCTATGCCATTTAGTAGTGTTGAGTGCGAGTTTTTTGGAAATTGCATAGGATAATTGTTGAAAGGCCTCATTGGTTAGTAGTGAAGAGGAGGTCATAAGTAGTTATGGGATGAACCCAAAACATATGCAATAGTGGGCAACTGTTGAAAGCTGTCATAATTAGTTAGTAGTGAAAAGGTGTTCATATCCTAAAACAGATTTCACGTAATCAAAAGATTCTTTTTCCTCTCTCTTATTTAGCAACTTTTATTTTTTTATTAAATTTACAATGTAACATTTTTTTTTTAAAATATATTTATATTATATTAAATTTGTTAGTTATATTATATTTTGATAACTTTACATAATTCTATTAATGTTTTTTTCTTGATCTTTATCATGTATAAAATGGTTTTGGTTTTGTTTTTTGCTTTTTTTGTTTTAATATGAATGGTAAATTTAATTATGTTACAAGTTATTATGAAAAAATTGTATACTAACAATATCATTTCAGTGTTTTATGTTGCAGAAAATTTATCAATGCCGAAGTTGAGTTGTTCTTGAGTGAGTCGAAGACATTATCTATTTTTATGTAAATTTTTAATGTTGTATATGCTCATCAAACAATGTACATGAACTATCATTAATAAAAGGACTAGGCTATTTGTTGTGTGGATGGGAATTCAACCCCCTCCAAATGGCTCGTAGGAAGGTTAAATTGTAACTCTCTTTTGAGTTGTGTTCCTTGTGTTCATGGTTTTCATGATCTTTAGTTTTTATAGTAACTCCAATATGCACAAACATAAATATATCATGTTATTATAATAATAATTTGTAAACATGTTTTAAACATCTTCCCAACATATACGAAAATGACAAAATTACTTTTATTCACATAAATCATTCAACAATTTTTCAATGTTTTAAACATCTTCCCCATATAAACAAAGATGGCAAAGTCACTCTTATTCACTTAAATCATTTAATTTTTTTACAATGTTTTAAACATCTTCTCGACACATTGCACAAAAATAACTCACTCTTAATAAATTATATAACAATTATAACCTAAATTTATATATATATATATAGATATATTAAATAATATTTTGATTTAGTTTTGATTTTATTTATTTATTTATTTATATAGTTTTATTATAACTATGTTATTATGATATTTGAAGTATAATATTTTTATTAATATTTTTATAAATTTAAATAAAATACTAATATTTTTTTTAGAGTGTTGGTAAATATTTAAATATTTTTATTATTTATTTGTATGAATTTTTTATATTTAAATATTTATGTATTGGCTTTATTATTTATATAATTCTTGCTTACATATATAAATTTATGAAAGTATTTTGGTAATAATGTATGTTTTGGATTCTTTATTTTGTATGTATATGAATGCATGGTTTTGAGAATTGAAATAGTGTTTTAATTAGTTGCATTGCCATAGTTATAATATATTTGTTGTGTTTTTTATTTTGGAATTTATCAATGAATGAGATGTATACTTCTATATGTTGTGTGTGAATGTATTATTGAAATTTTTTTCATTACTTGTATGTACTTGTTTGAATTGTTTACTCTTCCATGTTGATGAATGTCTCATTTTGCATGCTTTTGACTATTTTTTCATTGTTTATTTGTATGTATATGTGTGTATTTCTTGAGTCTGCATTGAGTGTTAGAGTAGTGGTTTTAGTGTTTCTATGTATATACATTTAATTATCTTTAAGAGTTGGTTGTATTATCTTGAATGTTTTTCAGTATTGCTTCCTTATTTGCTTTGTGTGTGTATCTTTTTAGTATTCTTTTGTATGGATATTCTTTACTTTTATGTGTATGAATGTATTATTTGTTGTATTTGTCTGAGAAGTATTTAATTGTATGAGATTTATATGTATATGAAACAATTCTTTGTTGCATTTGATTTGTCTTGTTTACATGTATTTATTGTGTGTGTATGAATATATTCTTTGCTACCTTTATATGTGACTATTTACTTGTATTCTATGTATGTGTAGGAATGTCTTCTTCATGTGTGTATGAATCAACTTTCCAATGTGTCTTCTTTATTTGTATTATTTTCTTTGTATGTGTATGAATGTATTCATGTGTATGAATTTATTATTGGCTACATTCCTATATGTGTCTTGTTAACTTGTATTCTTTGTATGTGTACAAATGTATTCTTCGTGTGTGTATTAATCTATTCTTTTCTACATTTGTATGTGTATATGTAGGAATCTTTCTTTCTTACTACATTTGTATGTGTATATGTAGGAATTTTTCTTTCTTACTATTGTATATGTATTATTTTCATGTAGATATATTAGTGTGATATGTGAAAATATATTTTTTAATTTTTTATTTATATGATTATAAAAATACTCTCATTATTTCTATATATTAATATATTATTTTGAATATTGATTTATAGATGTATTAGTTTCAATATTAACTTATAAATATATTAGTTTAAATATTTGTTAAATTATTATTATTATTATTATTATTATTATTATTTTTGTATTATTTTTTCTTTTATTGATTTTTTAATTAAGTTATTATTATTGTTATTATTGATTTTTTTTCTATTTAAACTTTGATAATTTTAAATTGGAAAATAATATACTTATTACAATAACAATAAAAAGAAATAATATTATCCCACAAGTTACAACTCAATCAACCATTATCATGTTATAAAGTATCATGCAAATCATGAAACTAAAAAGAAAAAGAACAATAATATAATATTTATAACAACATCAATTTATAATAACACATATCAATTAACTATTTAATACTAAAATCAATACAATAAATAAACTCAATTAATTTTAATTCATTTTTTTCATTAATTTGACTCATTTATAATTTTATTTTTCATAATACTATAATTTAATAATATAGGGAAAAATATTAATCCTAAATTTTTGTTTAAAATATGCATTTCTCTAAATATAATAAGGAAAATAAATACTTATTAATTTTATAGTAATTAACTTATAAAATAATTGTAATTGTCAACATCATAATATTTATATTCAATTTTAAACACATGCATAAAATAATATTAATTCTAAAATTAATTATAACTCTGATGTGTGTGAACATGTCACCTTGTGAGTCATTATGTGTAATGTTTGTGCCCATGTGTATGTTTGTTGTGTGCATGTATGCATGTGAGTGATTATGCCTCATTGGCAATGAATTTTGTGGGTGTGTGTGTGTGGGGTTAGTCCCATGCCAATGATGGACTGTTTTTGGTGTGGTTAGTCCCATGCCAATTAGTCCCATGCCAATGATGTACTGTTTTTGGGGTTATATAAACTCTCAACTTCATGTGGTTGACCTTGTTAGTAGAGATTTTACATCTCAAAATTAAGAGGAGCTTTGTATATATAGATTTTTAGTTTATTTAAAACCTAGCATTAATTTTGAAATATTAAAATATTTTTTTATAATAATGTTTTTTAAAAGATATAAATATTTTAAAATAAAAAATTTATAAAACAATAAAATAAATTAAAATATTTATAATTATTTGAAAATTAAAATATAATAATTACATAAATTAACACTTAAATTAATTATAAAAATAAATAACATAATTATAAAAATATTTAAATTTAATTATTAAATATTATTTTAAATTTTAAATTATATATATATAAACTAGCATAATTTCAACAATGATATAACTATGGATTATTATCATGTTTTATTATAAAAAATATAAATATAGATAATAAGTTATTATATTTATCATTCATAAAAATATATTATGATGTTGATAATTATATTTATTTTATTTACTAGTTTTAAAACAATGTTTGTGAATAGAAAAATTTAGATTTTTTTTTTTTTGTATATATATTATTAAATATAATAGCATGTCTTTATTATTATTATATATTATTAAATTATTTTATATTTAGTTTAATTTATAATTTTTTTATTATCATTTATACGATATTATATTAAGTTACAATATTTTTATCATATTAAGCTATATAATGTCACTTTAAATATACATCTACTTTAATTTTTATATTTGTAATTATATTTTATATATTTTAAATTTTGATAAAAACACATAATAATAAATATTTAAATTTATTTTATAATAAATCATCATAATAATCCTTAGTTGTACCATTGTTAAATTATGTTAGTTTATTATTCTAATTATTATAATTGTTAATTAATATAGATATATACCTAATTTATTATATATATATATATATATATAATTTTTATTAATATTTAAATTTATTTTATTATCTTTCATTTTTTTAATGTTATTTTATATGTTTTTATGATAATAAAAGTATTATTTAAATACGATTAAAAAAATTATTTTAATATTTTCAATTAAATGTTATGTTTTAAATCAATTAAAAATTACTCTATAGAAGGCTCTTTTTTATTTGGAGATCTAAAATCTCTACTAATAAGGTCAATCACCTGAAAGTGAGAGCTTATATGACCCCTAAAACTGTATATCATTGAAATGAGACTAACCACACACATGCAACTCACAATCCATTGCCAATGAGTTACAATCACTCACATGCATACAAGGACACAACAAACAAAGGGTGCACACAAGTCTACATGCATACAAGCACACAACAAACAAATGGTGCACACAAGCCTACACATATATACAAACATTATACACCTTAATTAACAAGGTGACATGTTGACACACATTGTTGAGATTTTATTTCTTATTTTTTAATTAAATCTGGAGGAAAATCTCATGTAGGTGACAACAATAGGATTTGTTGCTGAATTGACTCCATCAATTTTCTGATGAGGAGTTAATGCATCCTATATTTGTTGTGAGAGAATTTATGAGTCTGTTGCCATTCACAGCTATAAAATGTAAGCCCGTAGAGGCAAGAGAGCATGATGAGGAATGTGTTGTGAGGAAGAGCTCAGCAGATGAGAAATTCTGCAATTTTATTTTCTCCAGTTGATGAATGAGATTTCCGATGCCCTGTTAGGTGGACGTAGCCCAGATTGGTTGGGTGAACCATGTTAAAAATCTGCTGTCTTTATGTGTGTTTGAATGCTGTGTGTTCTGTATATTTTATTTTTTTATTCCGCTGCTGAGCTCAACAATTGGTATCGGAGCCTGGCAGAATTGTCATGTGATTCAAGCTGTGTTGACCTGCCGTCCGTGTGGAGGAGCAAGGCCGTAAGGCTGAATCTGCTGTGCGTTGAACTGGTGGTGAATTGTGTGTTGAACTTTGAACTGTGCGTTGATAACTGGTCTAAAGACTAATGCTGTGTCATTCGTGTGAAGGTTGTCGATGGTGAATTGTTGAACAAAATGAGCAGGGCTGAATTGTGCAGCATTGAATCGTTGCACAAAATGAGCAGCAGTGTTGAATCTTGGTGGCAGCGGCGCTGGCAAAGCCGTGAGCTTGGGTCGGTCTGCTGCGTTAACGAACTGGGTGAACCGAGATTTGGTAAATCAAATTTTTTTTTTTAAATGATTTGAAATGGGCATCCAGGTTCTTAAAAAGTAATTCGATGCCATTTGAAGGTTTTTTATGAAATCGATTTGAAGTTTTATTAAAAAAAAAAATCATAAATTTAAAGTCGATTTTTATGAAGTTGTTTTTAACACCCAAAACAAAAAATCAAAGTGGCTCATAATTTTCGAGTTGAACCTGTTTCTAATATTGTATATAGTTGAAATTGATTTGTAATATTGTATATACATGGTTTACAATCGATCTGATTTTTTAAAATCGATTGGGAATTATTATATTTCCATTTGCACATGGTATTTTGAAGTGGTTTTAATAAATCGATTTGTATTATAGTATTTCTTTAAAATCGATTTGACATTTAATAATGCCATTTGCACATGGTATTTTATGAAGTGGTCACAATAAATCGATTTTGGAAGTGGTGGTTTTTTTTTAAGAGTAAATCGATTTGTATCGATTTGGGTGGTGGTTCTTAAAAAAAATTAAATCGAATTTATTAAAAAGGGCATTTTTTATAAGGTGAAGGGTATTTTTTTTTAAAGAGCATTCTTTATTAAAAATTTGCAATTGAAGATTTTGTGACAAGAGTTACTAAACATGGCAAAAACACAAAGTGCCCTGTTTGAGATCGAGAAGTTCAATGGCAAAAATAACTTCGAGATCTGGAAAGTGAAGATGTATGATTTACTTGTGCAACAAGGCGTGGCGAAGGCGTTGTTGGGGAAATCCAAACAGCCTTACACCATGACAGATGATGAATGGAGTGACTTAGATGAAAGAGCACTGAGCGGCATTCGACTGTGTTTGGCGGATGATGTTTTGTTTAACATCGTGTCAGAGAAAACTGCTGCTGGTTTGTGGAAAAAGCTTGAAAAGTTGTACATGACAAAATCCTTAACCAATAGGATTCTTCTGAAGCGACAGTTGTACAGATTGCGCATGAAGGAAGGTACGACGATAACTTATCATCTGAATACCTTTAATACTCTCTTGGTGTAGTTGGAAAGTATAGAAGTAAAATTTGAATCAGAAGATAAAGCTGTAAATTTATTATGCTCGTTGCCCAAGTCATGGGATCATTTTGTTACCTCTATAAGTCTTAGTTCATCAGAAACCCTTGAATTTGATAATGTTGTTGGAGCTTTGTTGTCCAGAGAAACAAGAGGTCAAATTCAGAAATCTCTACATCAGAAGCAATGATGGTCAGAGGTCGTTCTAAAGAAAGACGCTTCAGTAAGCACAACAACTCGCGTTCAAAATCGAAAGGGAAGAAGAGTAAGGTAAAGTGCTGGTTTTGTGGCAAATCAGGACATCTAAAGCAGGACTATTGGAAGAGACAGCAAACATCCAATGGAGACCCTTTGACAGAGAAGAAAGAAGCAAACACGACAGATACAGGTTCGGCATCAATTTCAGGTATGAGTGATGAAGTGTTATCAGTTAGTTTGTCTAATCATGATCAACATTGGCTGTTAGATTCTGGTGCATCAAATCACATGTGCATTCATAGAGAGTGGTTTAAAACTTATAAATCAATCAATGATGGAGTGGTTTATATGGGAAATGATGCCTCATGTAATGTTGTGGGAATTGGAAGCGTCCAAATTAAAATGTTTGATGGGACAAATAGAATTCTAACTGATGTAAGACATGTACCTGAACTAAGAAAAAACCTCATTTCACTAGGAGTACTAGACACTAATGGATACAAAACCTTTATTCAAGGTGGAGTAATGAAAGTTTATAAAGGAATTTTACTAGTCATGAAAGCAAAGAAGGTTGGAAATCTTTATCAATTAGAAGGAAGAACGAAGTCCGACCATGCTTCTAAAGTATCTAAAAACGACAGTGATTCTATTCGTTTATGGCATCAAAGGTTGGGCCATATGAGCGGAAGAGGATTAAAATTTTTGTCTGATCGTAAATTACTTCCTAGTTTAAAATATTCTAAGTTAGATTTCTGCAAACATTGTCTGTTTGGGAAACAAAGCAAGCAGAAGTTTAAAACTGGAGAACATACTAGTTAGGGAATTCTTGATTATATCCATTCTGATGTTTAGGGTCCATCTCCTACAACCTCATATGGAGGATTGTCATATTTTGTATCTTTTATTGATGATTTCTCTAGAAAAGTGTGGGTCTACATGTTAAAGAAGAAGTCTGATGTGTTCACAGTTTTCAAACAGTTTAGAGCATTAGTTGAAAACATCACTGGAAGAACCATTAAATGTTTACGAACTGACAATGGTGGTGAGTTCACTTCAAAGGAATTTGATAATTATTGCAAGGATACTGGGATCAAAAGACATAAAACCACTGTATATACTCCTCAGCAAAACGGAGTTGTTGAACGCATGAACAGGACTCTCTTAGAGAGAGCAAGAAGTATGCTTAGTAACGCCAACTTGCAGAAGGAATTGTGGACAGAAGCGGTTTCTACAGCTTGTTACTTGGTAAATCGATCACCATCAACTGCGATACGATGCAAAATTCCTCAAGAGGTATGGAAAGGTTATCCATGTGATTATTCTAAACTGAAAGTTTTTGGTTGTGATGCATATTCTCTAGTTCCGAAACATCAGCGTTCTAAGTTAGATCCTAAATAAAAAAGATATATCTTTGTTGGATATGGTGATGGGACTAAGGGATACATGTTGTGGGATCCTACTACTCACAAGATCATCATTAACAGAGATGTTAAATTTAATGAATCCTCACTTGAAAATCCAGATGTAGATGATGAATTGGAACAGGATAATGAACCTAAGCTTCAACACATTCAGTTTGAAACCAGTTCAAAAACTGATGATAGTCCAGATGAACAAGTTTCAGATTCAGATCATGAACAAGTTTCAGATGCATATCATGAACGTGTTTCAAATGCTGATCATGAAGAAGTTCCTACAGATAATAATCAGCAAATTGTGGAATTACCAGAAACATCTTTAAGGAGGTCTACGAGAATCAGACGACTTCCTAAAAGGTATGATGATTATGTTACTTCAGTTGCTTTAACTGCTAACGATGATGAACCTTTATGCTATCATGAAGCTATAGAAGGTTCAAACAGTGGTAAGTGGAAAGAGGCTATGAAGGACGAGATGAAGGCGTTAGCGAAGAATGCCACATGGGATCTGGTAGAACTTCCTAAAGACAGAAAAATTGTGGGATGTAAGTGGGTTTACAAATTGAAGAAGGGTGTTGATGATACAGAAGACAGGTACAAAGCGAGGCTGGTCGCAAAAGGTTTTTCTCAGAAAGCAGGCGTTGACTTTCATGAGATTTTTTCACTAGTTGTGAAAATTGTTTCAATTCGGATTGTATTAGCATTAGTTGCTTTACTTGATTTAGAATTATAGCAACTAGATGTTAAAACTGCATTTTTACATAGAGATTTAGATGAGGAGATTTACATGGAACAACTGGAAGGGTTTTTTCAAAATCACAACAGGAAATTTGTCTGCAGGCTCAAGAAATCATTGTATGGTCTGAAGCAGTCGCCTCGATAGTGGTACAAGAGATTTGATTCTTTCATGATGAGTCAAAATTATATAAGAAGTGAATATGATCATTGTGTTTACTTTAAGAAATTAAGTAATGGCATGTTCATTATCTTAGTGTTGTATGTTGACGATATGCTTTTAGCAAGAAAAAGCATAACAGAGATCAACAGGTTAAAGGCTCAGATGGCTAGGACGTTTGATATGAAATATCTAGGAGCAGCAAGACAGATTTTGGGCATGGAGATTTTCAGAGACAGGAGCAATGGTAAGCTATGGCTATCACAACAGAAGTATATTGAGAAGATACTCTTGAGGTTTGGTATGAACAATGTGAAGCCTGTTTCAGTCCCTTTTGCTTCCCATTTTAAGCCTTCTTCAAGTTTATGTCCTAACACTAACGAAGAAAAGGAATATATGTCTCGAATTCCATATGCCAATGTAGTAGGTTGTTTGATGTATGCGATGGTTTGTACTCGACCAGATATTTCACATGCAGTTGGGGTTGTCAGCAGGTATATGGCAAATCTAGGAAAAGAACACTGGTCAGCAGTGAAATGGGTGCTTCGGTATCTGAGAGGCACAAGTGATTATTGTATCAGTTATAACAAGAGAAGTGAATATGTTTGTCGATATGTTGATTCTGATTTTGCAGGTGATTTGGATAAGAAAAGGTCAACTTCAGGGTATGTCTTTACTCTTGCAGGTGGATCTATTAGCTGGATGTCAAAGCTACAGAACATTGTTGCTTTATCCACTACAGAAGCATAATACATAGCTACTTCGCATGCTTGCAATGAAGCGGTTTGGTTGAAAGGTTTGTTTGGTGAGTTTGGTAGGTTGCAGGACAACATCAAGTTATGTTGTGATAGTCAAAGTGCAATTCACATGGCTAAAAATCCCGCCTATCATAGTAAATCAAAGCATATACCTATCAAGTACCATTTTGTAAGACAGGTTATCACTGAAAGGGGAGTGTCTCTTGAAAAGGTGCATACAAAGGAAAACTGTGCATACATGTTCACGAAACCAGTTTTGTTAGAGAAGCTACGATGGTGTTTGGCTTCTCTTGGCTTGCAGAAAAGATAAAAATAATAATGAAACAGGGTATCAGGCTAATTTTTGTCAAGGTGGAGATTGTTGAGATTTTATTTCTTATTTTTTAATTAAATCTGGAGGAAAATCTCATGTAGGTGACAACAATAGGATTTGTTGCTGAGTTGACTCCATCAATTTCTGATGAGGAGTTAATGCATCCTATATTTTTTGTGAGAGAATTTATGTGTATGTTGCCATTCACAGCTATAAAATGTAAGCTCGTAGAGGCAAGAGAGCATGATGAGGAATGTGTTGTGAGGAAGAGCTAAGCAGATGAGAAACTCTGCAATTGTATTTTCTCCAGTTGATGAATGAGATTTCCGATGCCCTGTTAGGTGGACGTAGCCCAGATTGGTTGGGTGAACCACGTTAAAAATCTGTTGTCTTTATGTGCGTTTGAATGCTGTGTGTTCTGTATATTTAATTTAATTTTATGTTACTAAAACTAATAAATATTTATTTTATTTGTTATTTTAAAAAATTATCATTACAAAAATTTTAAAATTAATATTTTTCGTTATATTATTTATTTTTTTAATTTTAGTAGGACCTTTCATTCATTCAAATTTAAAGGACCTTTCACCTATTCAAATTTAAAGAATCTTACGCCATAATAGAAGTTTCATTCATTCAAATTTAAAGCATGTTACACCATAATGGAAATTACGTGGCCTCAACGTGCCTAGTGAGAAACAAGGTTTGTTGGCCATCGAAAGGCATTATAAGCTATCCAAAATATGAAGTTTTTGAGTCTATCAAATTCAGCCTTGTAAGCCTTAATGTCTAAAATCGAGTTCCCACTTACTAAAATACCTATAATAATGCTAACTGACAAAGAAACATCAAAATTTAACCATACTTAAAGAAAATTAAATTTACTATATAGTCCTCATAGAACTCAACCAGTGCAAGATCCTTTGCACTGGAACCTAGAATCTTAGAGTAGTGAGGAAACTACAGGTTCCTCTCAATTTGTCCCAAATGAACATTTTTTTTGTTGAATCTCAAAATTGGACAAGCTTGATGTCCTTCCGGATCTCCTAGAGTCCAATCAATTTTGAAATATTAATTTGAATACATGATATCTACTACCATGATATTCTTCATCAAAAAATAAAAATGAATGGTATGTTTATCGAGAAACTATGCCATGAGAGAGTGGCCTCGGTTGAGGACCAAAATTTCTTAATCCTCCTCTTCAGTCTCCTACTTTGCTTGGTGGTTGAGGTCATCCTCCCCTTCTACTGTTATTTTTCTCGCTTGTTTAGGAGGACTTGTGATATAGGTTTTTATTGCATCACTCATGCTTTGGGCATGTGATGCCTCGACCATATATAACAGTGTCAAATGAGCCACAAAATATGTAATAAGATAGAAACACTGGCAAGCAACCACCCACAACACTACCAATGGGCCACCTCTCGCTATAATGGCACAAAATTTTTTTAGTGACAAACAAAGTACATATAATGTTAGCACCATGGGTTTTATAATTGCATCTAAGTTGAACATCCAACCTCCTTTGGCACTTTTCTTCCTTTACCAACACTATATGCTCAAACATTTCCCTCGGTGAGTATACACTAAAGTGGTTTGGGGTTCTTCAGAAAAACATATTAATTAATTATCGACATCATAATATTTTTACTTATATAATTATCAATGATAAACATAATAACATATTATTGATATTTATACTTTTTATAATAAAACATGATAATAATCCATACTGATACAATTGCTGAAATTATGCTAGTTTATTTTTATAATATATATATTAATATATATATATATATATATATATATATATATATATATATATATATAATTTTTCAAATTCTAAATTCTAAATAATATTTAATAATAAAATTTATATATTTTTAATATAAAAAAATATTATTAAAAAAAATATTTTAATATTTCCAAACTAATGTTATGTTTTAAATAAACCAAAAATCTATATATAGAAAGCTCATCTTAGTTTTGATATGTAAAATATCTATTAATAGGGTTAACTAAATGAAGGTGAGAGCTTATATGACCCCAAAAACCGTTCATCATTGGCATGGGACTAACCACATACGCACACCCACACAATCATGGCATTCAGGCATAATCACTCACATGCATACATGCGCACAACAAACATGGGATGCATACAAACATACACATAGCCACAAACATGACACATAATGACTCACAAGGTGACATGTTCACACATATCACACTTATAATTGATTTTAGAATTAATACTATTTTATGCATGTGTTTAAAATTGAGTATAAATATTATGATGTTGATAATTAAAATTATTTTATAAGTTAATTAGTATAAAATTAATAAGTATTTATATTTTTTATTATATTTAAAACCATTCATATTCTAAACAAAAATTTAGAATTAATATTTTTTCCCTATATTATTAAATTATAGTATTATGAAAAATAAAATTATAAATAAGTCAAATTAATGAAAATTTTTAATTAAAATTAATTGAGTTTATTTATTGTATTGATTTTAGTATTAAATAGTTAATTGATATGTGTTATTATAAATTGATGTTGTTATAAATATTTTTTTTATAAGTAAGTTTAATCTATTATAATGGCACATAATTTACATAGCTGTCTTCTCCTCCAGATTGCAAAACTAGCAAATACTGGAGGGAAGAAAGTTCAGAAAATCCAAAATATAAGTCGCCTGTGACTGGGAAACTGACTCAAAATTGCTGCCCATAAGCAAGAAACCAGCATACATTGTTCTAAAAAAAAAACTGAAAATACAGAAAGAGCTAGCATGACTGAAACAGACAGCTTTTCCATAGCTACTTTGATGGTGAAGCCAAAAAACCAAAAAGAGTACTGAAACAGACAGCTTTTCCATAGCTACTTTGATGGTGAAGCCAAAAAACCAAAAAGAGTTAAGGAGGCCCATGAACCTACTAGTTGTTAAGTTGTTTGCCATCAGGTGGTGGAATTTCTTCCACGATAGGGCAGCTGTAGTCTTCATCCAGGGCATCTGCAACCTTATTTTCATGATCTGGGGCTAAGTGTTCTGAAGAGGAGGGAGAACTGGAATGTTTCCATTCTGAGTCCTCACTTGCAGAGCTGTCGCTGCTCGTCCCTGCACTTGTCACGTCTCCCAGACCCAGTTTTTTTTTTCCACATAATATAACTCAAATATTCTCTGAGTCATGCACCAGATAACATTCAAAAGTTTTCTATCGAATCAATTTCAAATTTATACCATTATCCGGTATTTAATTTCTTTTTAGTAATTATAGGCCACAATGGGAATATAAGAATTCCATAAGAATTTTTGGGCTTGACCTCCCCTCTTCTCAATTCCTCTAGTTGACTTATATATATATATAGATATTTTAGTTTGTGTTTCACAGGTCATTTTTTTCAGAGTTTCGTCTAACTCTAGCTGATCACTAGGCCCTGCCTCAAACTTTCCAGTTTGCAAGCCTTATAGACTTTTCAGCATCCATAATCGTAAAGTTTCAGCATCAAGGTATAGATATATGCATCCATATATACATCTATCTATATTCAGTTAACCTTCGTTGCTCCAACTACTTTTTCAGCAGTTTATATGGAAGGTAAATAGATGCTCTTTTCTTAGTATTTTTAAATATGCTTACAAACTTCCTTTACACATACTTTTATCACAGATAACTGTAGCGCTCTTACAAACTTCCTTTACACATACTTTTATCACAGATAACTGTAGGGCTTTTCCCTTATATTCTTGTTACGATTATTCAACATACTTGCAATTCTGATGCTTCTTAACTCTTCCCTTGGAAATATAGGATTTAGAAATTTTTCTTCAATCAAATATAAGTAAGGAAACCGAGGTTGATATTTTATCCTCTCTAGATTTAGTTCCTCGTTCTTAGTTAGGAGTAAATTTTTGGTTTCACATAATTTAATTTCCATGACCTAAGCAATACAATTCTGAGTTCTACAATCCTTATCATTGCAGTATGACCATTCTACTGCCAGCAATACTGTTATGACAGGTTTAGTGGTTTTTCCCTTGCTGTTCCTGGTTACTGTTTTGCTAACATTTTCTGTTTATACACACAGCAACTAAATATTCATTTAAAAGACAACAAGCTACACCTGTATATTGTTATTAGATTTGATATTCAAACAATCTATCATCTCTACTTCATTACTACAAGGTAATCATCCCTATAATCCAACCATTTGTCTCTGCTATCCATAGCTCTAGTTTGCAATTGCATGAGTTACTGAACAAATAATCAATCTAAAATTTGCATAATGAACCATAACATGACAATTCATAAATTGCATAATGAGCCATAACATCACAATTCATAAAACATTGATATATTTAATACAGACTTAAATAAATCTCCAAATTTGTGCATGCATACCGATACTATGACCAGTCCTCCCAACCGTAGAGTTCGTTTATCTCCAGAACTCACCCCCGAGCTGAGATCCTCCAAGAACAGACTAACCTCAATCTATTCTGGAGTAGCTTATTTAAGCTATGCTTTCCCCAAAGCCTGTTTCCAATTCTGCGTCCAGAATTTCAGGATGCTTTATTCCTGTTTAGCCTAGGCTTCCCATTTTGGGACTCTTTAAAGCTGCTTTAAGCTTTTCCTCAGCTTTTCCAGATTTTTCTCACCTCTTCCCAACTACTCCTCTTCATTGGGAAAATTTAGATTTTTCCTCAAAAATCTAAATTACAAATAATTTCTTTCAAGGATTTTTGAAAGATTTTGGGGAAAGTCTTTTCCTTTTCCATCACCTCATGGATTAGGCATGTGATCTCACTTTCTCATCTGGTCATAGTGCATACACAATATATTATTTATTTTTCATAAATAGTTAACCACATCCACACAATAATTATCCATTGGGGTCCACTCCCCTTTGGATTTATGTTCAAATGTCTTATTTGAAAAGCATAGAACTTGGCGGCGTTACATATTCCCCCTCTGAAAATAAACACCGTCCTCGGTGTTGACAACTATCTACTTAGTTTATTTTGCACATAATTATGAATGCTTTTCCATTATCTCAGCTTCACTGTTCCATGTAGCTTTTCAGCAGTAAACTGCTCCACTGCACCTTTACTCTAGCTACTGTTCGATTTCGCAATTCAATTTCTTCCCGCTTTTAGATTTGAAGCGGCTCTGGAAGGAATTCCTCTTCTGGTTCTACCTGGACCACATTCCAATCAATAATGTGAGAAGCATCATGTACAAAAATTCTATTTTTCTAACAAGGAGATATGAAACTCATCATGAAATTTAATATGCAAGGGTAAGGCTAGTTTATAAGCCATTAGTTCCCCCCCTTTCCAACACCCTCCTCGGTGTTACACTTTAACGTTGACTTTTTCAACTTTGACGAAGAGTTCTTCTTCGTTCTTGCTTAGTTTCCAGCAGAGTACTCTCCTGCTTTATGCAGTTGATATTTTTCCTACTTCTTTGCAAGAAGTCTGTCTAGAACTCTTTTATTCTGTTTTCTCTGTCCACAATTCATACCAATGTAAGTATTGTCAGTTACATACAATTGTTAATCCACAACAACATTCTGCATTTTAATAAACTTAAGAAATTCAGTTATTAGTCAAACCGTTCAGGTTCATAATAGTTTAGTGCACTTTTAGTACACTACTTATCCTTTCTTGTTTTTCAGTGAGATTCTTTCCTCACTCTGCTTGGTCCAGTTCAGCTTTTCTTGATTTTCTAGGTGATTTATCTTCACCTTTTTCCTCCTTGTTTCCAAAGTGTACAATTTCCTGTTACACACTTGACTAAAAATTTTTTTTACAAATTTTCATTAGTACTCATACATGAATGAAAACAATTGTATCATATGCATGATTATGCTTGCCCTTTCTCAGTTCATAGCTGTACTTCCAGTACCTTCTCTTTTTTTTTTTTCTTTTGGTAGCTGTATGATTGCACAATATTTCCCCTATCTTTGAATTTAAGACTCAGGGAAATTACCTAAATTTTACACCAACAAAATTTTATAGTGTGAATGCATGTAATTACTATCATTCATCCCATCCACAAGTATTACTACTTGATAATGTCAAAATGGAATTTGACACAATTTCCCTTTTTCTAAAGAATTACTATAATTTATACATTTACTTGCAGCTTTTAAGGTGAATTCACTTTTAATATTCCCCAGTGAATTATTTCTTCTCCCTTAATCTATCATGTATGAAGATATTATATTCATACAGCTCAACAAAGTTAACATTATAACATATAACAAGATCACCTATATTTATAATGTTAATTGTAGATTTAACTTATGTCCCACGTGCAATTTGTTTCATTTTAATCTATCATTTCTCATGATAATTATTATTATTCTATACATATATATAATATATATTTTTAATAGGAATTTAAGAATTTACAATTTATATTTAATATACCTCTATTAAATATACTTTGTCATTTTTCTATTATCCACCTTTCTCTATATGTTCCACTATAAGCTTTCCTTCTTCTTTTGTTCCAATAACTATGGTAACACATAGTATTATATACCTATTAGGAACATATATCACCCCACAATTATTCATTTATATCTTTTCATGCTTCTAATCAACTTATTGAATATTAATAAAATTCTAATTTAGTTGTCTTACACTCCCAACTTTTAACTTCAGTTTTAATTATATATATCCATTTCTTAACCTTATCCTGAAGGTTAATTTCCCTATAGATATATATATTCTTGCCCACATAATCATTTATACTCAACTCCACCACACTCTAGTGGGGTTTATAGGTGTATTAATTTTTCTTTTAAAATTCCTTAACAACCATTCCATATATATACTAAATCTAAATTTCATATGTCACCTATGAAATTATGTGTTAATTCAAAGCCATTATAATAATTATATATGATTTTCATCCCAAATTTTGACTTACATAAGTGCTTGTAATCTTTCTCATTTCACCTCTTCTCTTAATTCATGATGTATATTTCTACTTGGAATGATTATATTTTTTTTTTTATTCACTTCACATGCCCTGTTATACATCGACATCTAGTCATAACTTAATAGGGGGTTATGTTTCACATAACACCTTGCCTTTTTCAATTCATTCTCTACATGTATAACCCTCTTTTATAACTTTATTAATCCTAAAATTAAAATTTTCCTTTCAGGATCTCAAGTATGGTACCTTTTTTTTTTTTGACCTTTATTTCAAGTATCTTCTTTGATTTCTTTGTAACATCTCCAGTTTAGGAACTCATACCATTTGTCACACCTCTAAATTTTTTTATTTTTTTTTTCTCTCTCTATTTGGAAAACCCACTATACCTTATATATATATAACTAAATATATATATATAACTAAATGCTTGTAGGGATTATCTTACTTACTCTATTCATTGATGTAGGATATATTTTTTTTCCTCTTTAGTTAACATCCACATATTCTAAAGATATTTTATTTTCATTTACAACCCTCTAGCATAAGGGGGATGTATATTATAATTTTTTTTTTCCTCATAATACACCACCGTCCCATTTCTATTTAACTATACACCATTTACTAATGGTTATATGGCCCTTTATATACCTATAGTGTATGACTACAATATAGTTAGGATGGATATGATATATAATCTATGGCGCATATTTTTAGAGCATTGCCATATAAAATCAATGGTTAAACCATCACCTCCTCGGTTTAACATATTACACTTTACATTTGGTGAACCGATACTATATTTATGAGTGAATTTCAACAATAGTATTCACGCGGATTTCTTAACTGCTAACATTTACACGTAGCATTTGTTTGTGTGCCAGGGAATAACGTGTCGACGTTTTTCTGGAGTGTTACGTTGGTAAACCCCCCCTGCAGTGATTCCCAAATCTGCGACGTGGGGACTCACCACAGGCCCTCAACATGTCGCTGGAGACCAGAAGTATACGTGTCGCCTTTTGTTACGTTGAGATTGTTCCAGGTACATGTTGGGGTGCGCCTTCCTGATTTCGAGAATACGAAGTTTACCAACCATGGTACTCTGGTTCTATGAATTCGGCAGGTGTCAGTCCCAGTTAGGAGACCCATTGATGTGGTGCACCTCTGCAGGGACAGATCGTAGCGCGAGAGCCGAACTTCACCTGATGCAGTACTCAGAGTTTACCACCATGCTGCACTGATATTGCTTCTTCCGCACGTCATGAGTTGTCAAATCCACCTCGGGATTTTGTACCACACTCGATCGTTGCAGGTTAGGGTTACGGGTTTGTTTTTTTTTTTTCTTTCTATACACTTTATCAGTAATTTCTGCCGCCTGTACAGCTATGGGGTGGATTTGTGTGGATGGCGGTTCGCCTTATTAAACCCCAGCAGTCCATTGGTATTCTATTTGTCCGGTTTTCCGTTTCATGTGCATCTCTCGCCCACTGGGTTGCCTTTCCTCGCAGCGTCCAGATCTGAATCGTGGGCAGGAATGCTAGAGGCGAGCGTATTCAGGACTGAGAGTCTATTTAGGTTATGCAGGCTATTTATTTTGGTTTTCATTCTGAGTTTCTTCCCTATTCTTAACCTTATCTGTTTAGTATTTTTGTCCAGGGTAATAACGTTCTAAGAGAGAAGACGGTTTCGTTTCTGCGGGGCTGGATCTGTTTGTCTCGCACCGAGCCTTCTCATCCGGTGAGCAACCCATTCTTGTCCGACTTTTCGGATCTGTTTGCTCAGGCAACGACACCCATTTTCAGTTTGGGGTGTTTAAAGTAGTGATGTCGCGTTGGGTTTTTTGTCTACAGGTATTACGCTCCAGCGTTCCAGGTCCAGAGTTCTCCTCCAGCTAACTCTTGGTTTCGCTGGGGTTCGAACGAATGCTGGAGAAGTAGTGATGGTTGTCCGGCCTTATGGTTTTCTCTCGGATCTATCAAGCTCGTTCGTTGAATGCGGGCCTGGCTGCATGAGGCGTAAAAATTGTGGGGAAAATTTGATGGCCACGCCTACCTTTATTCCACTCCACGCTGGTTGATTTCAGTCTGGTGACATTTGTTTAAATTCCCTTTCGTTTTCGTGTATTATTACAACCTCATTAATTTCGTGTCATTCGGATGAAAATGGTATTTCATGTTGCAGTTATCCGGCAACCCCCAGGATTGCATTCGCATCGTCTCAGCAGGGTTAAGCTATGCGTATCTCCTTACTGTTGTTGTGTTTTTGGGGAAATCTTATTTCCTAGTTTATGGAAGGAGTGTGAATTAGTTCAGTGTGCAGATACCTCGGTTTAGATTTCGACTGTGCGTTTAAAAGTAGCTTAGTTTCCATACTTATATAACTAACTACCTACGCTGGAATCGAATACTTCATACCTACCTTCTCGTCTAAAGGCATCCACCCTAATTCTGTTGACTGCACAAATCGGAGGAATGAATGTAATAAATATATTTTTTTTTTCTCTGCTAACATAACCGATTCCACGGCGTTCAGACCGTATGATAGATTTTACCTTTACGCTGGTTAAGCTCGTTTACTCTTATGTGAAAACTATCATTATCTTCTGCACAGGAATTTTCATGTTATTTTAGATTATGTAAATCCGGTTACGAAATTGTTTGATTTCTCATTTTTAATCGTGGTATTTTGTTGCAGAGATCATTAAGCGCTCGCCTTGCAGTCAATGTTACTCCTGACCGGTTGATAATACCCTTAGGTAGATGTACATATACTTTAACCCCACAATTGATGCACGGCGCGATTTTAATTTCTCCGATCCCCTTCTGTTTCATAAATGTTAAAATGGACTGTATATGTATATGTTTATACCTTTCGTTTTTCATCTACAGGCTTATATATATATATGAGAAAATTTCGGTCCGTTTCATGATATATATATATATCGGTTACCTGATACCCACTCTTGGTATATTTTTTATTAACATATATCAATACATACTCTCAGCATTTATATAGTTACGTTTGGTGATAATCTACACGCGATAGCGTCGTTTGACTATATGCTGGAGTTCAATGGCCGTGGCTGTATATAAGTCATTTTTACATCACTGTTCGTATCAACATATACTTCTTGTCACATAATTCATATATATCTGTTTCATATGTATGTATTCTTTTTACATATCTCGTTTAAGTATAGGATTTAGATTTATATCGTTCTTGGGTCATATAGAATTTATGTATCTATACATATAGCGCCTTTGTAGTCGAGACTAATAAGGACCAAATCTGTAGTGCTCGACACTTGCTAACATATATATACTTTTGGTTATTTTTTTTTCATATATATATATATAGGTATTCGATCTTTCAATTGATGGTATACTTTAAACAAAGATTACCTACATTGCCCTAACGTTTGTTTTTCGGGTTAGAGATAGAGTTAAAATACAAATTACTCTATAATTTGTCAAGAGTGCTATCACTCTTCTATAGTGTAGATTTACTTGGGGTTTAATAAGAATTCAACATACATGTCTAGAGTACTTTCTCTTAAATTCTATTTTTCTTTTGAGGTGTACCTATATGCATTTCAAAGTACTTGACTAGAGGACCTTAACTATAAGTCAAGTAATTTTTCTATGATACTGGTTTTCAAGAAGCAATAATAGATTTAGAGAGGCACTCTATACCCTTATAAATGTTATAATGCTCATACAGGATAGAATTTCTCTTTTTCTAGCATAATTTCGAATATCAAAAATTCATTGTATTCACTTTCAGCGGTTTGTATTTATACCATGTAACTTTAGTACTGCTATAATGTTTCTCTAGTATACACATGAGTAGATAAATTCCCCCTGGTATCTACAGGTAACAAAGCAATATTTAATTTTCTGT
The DNA here is from genome assembly GCA_034641835.2 of Pinus albicaulis. NCBI lineage: Eukaryota > Viridiplantae > Streptophyta > Pinopsida > Pinales > Pinaceae > Pinus > Pinus albicaulis. Next base: position 1,489,248,981 of record CM076580.1, read on the forward strand.
AGAGTCTAAGTAATTCCAGATTTAAACCGACCTTGGTTTAGAGCTTCTGGGGTTTCCACTCTATGGATTTATGGTCTACAACTATACAAAAATCTGAAAGTGTTTTTAATCTGAAATTTGTGTCGGAGGATGCCGATTGTCTGATATGTGATAATCAGATTGAAGATGACTTCTTTAAACAATATTATTCTCCCTCTGTTGGAGAACCAACAGAACATGACAGGCGGTTTGATATGAATCTTACAAGCGGAGAACTCCACAATGTGTCAGCAACTGATTTCCACCCTCAAGAAGATCTTTTTAGGCCTCCACTTTAACAGATTTGTATCATTAAATTTTGCATAATATATTATAGCATGTAGACTTGTAATTCCTGAAACATCTGCTACTTTCATACCGTTCTTAGAAGTTTTATTGAAGATTATGTTCATTTAAAAATGCTGGAAGATACCTATCCTCAGATTAAATCCATCACAAATTTAGAGATTTTTGGGAGATGGTTCTTCCCAGCCTTCTCTCATGCAACTCTAGCACTCAAAATTTTCTACTAGACCAGTTTGTTAAATGCATGGACTACATACTTCATTAAAACTTCAACCTCTTTCCATTAAAACAATTCCAAGGATAATTATATGTAATCTGGAAATTAATTAATCAGTTTTAACTTCCATTTCTCACCTACACAAGTCTGAAATAAATTTTTCTTCGTTGTCTTCAGCCTTAAATGAAAACTGCCTATAGTTAATTTTGTAAATATCTTAGGAGTTTCTCCTTAATATTTCATTAACCCAGATCTACATACAGCTTGTTCTCTTTAATGCTGTATCCCTTAGTATTGTTCAATGTTCAGTGACTCAACATTTTTTTGAGTGAGCACATAACTTGCCCAGTTTTCTCAACTTGGGCTCTGATACCATTTGTCACGTCTCCCAGACCCAATTTTTTTTTCCACATAATATAACTCAAATATTCTCTGAGTCATCCACGAGATAACATTCAAAAGTTTTCTATCGAATCAATTTCAAATTTATACCGTTATCCGGTATTTAATTTCTTTTTAGTAATTATAGGCCACAATGGGAATATAAGAATTCCATAAGAATTTTTGGGCTTGACCTCCCCTCTTCTCAATTCCTCTAGTTGACTTATATATATATATATATATATATATAGATATTTTAGTTTGTATTTCGCAGGTCATTTTTTTCAGAGTTTCGTCTAACTCTAGCTGATCACTAGGCCCTGCCTCAAACTTTCTAGTTTGCAAGCCTTATAGACTTTTAAGCATCCATAATCGTAAAGTTTCAGCATCAAGGTATAGATATATGCATCCATATATACATCTATCTATATTCAGTTAACCTTTGTTGCTCCAACTACTTTTTCAGCAGTTTATATGGAAGGTAAATAGATGCTCTTTTCTTAGTATTTTTAAATATGCTTACAAACTTCCTTTACACATAATTTTATCACAGATAACTGTAGGGCTCTTACAAACTTCCTTTACACATACTTTTATCACAGATAACTGTAGGGCTCTTCCTTTATATTCTTGTTACGATTATTCAACATACTTGCAATTCTGATGCTTCTTAACTCTTCCCTTGGAAATATAGGATTTAGAAATTTTTCTTCAATCAAATATAAGTAAGGAAACCGAGGTTTATATTTTATCCTCTCTAGATTTAGTTCCTCGTTCTTAGTTAGGAGTAAATTTTTGGTTTCACATAATTTAATTTCCATGACCTAAGCAATACAATTCTGAGTTCTACAATCCTTTTCATTGCAGTATGACCATTCTACTGCCAGCAATACTGTTATGACAGGTTTAGTGGTTTTTCCCTTGCTGTTCCTGGTTATTGTTTTGCTAACATTTTCTGTTTATACACACAGCAACTAAATATTCATTTAAAAGACAGCAAGCTACACCTGTATATTGTTATTAGATTTGATATTCAAACAATCTATCATCTCTACTTCATTACTACAAGGTAATCATCCCTATAATCCAACCATTTGTCTCTGCTATCCATAGCTCTAGTTTGCAATTGCATGAGTTACTGAACAAATAATCAATCTAAAATTTTCATAATGAACCATAACATGACAATTCATAAATTGCATAATGAGCCATAACATCACAATTCATAAAACATTGATATATTTATTACAGACTTAAATAAATCTCCAAATTTGTGCATGCATACCGATACTATGACCAGTCCTCCCAACCGTAGAGGTCGTTTATCTCCAAAACTCACCCCCGAGCTGAGATCCTCCAAGAACAGACTAACCTCAATCTGTTCTGGAGTAGCTGATTTAAGCTATGCTTTCCCCAAAGCCTGTTTCCAATTCTGCGTCCAGAATTTCAGGATGCTTTATTCCTGTTTAGCCTAGGCTTCCCATTTTGGGACTCTTTTAAGCTGCTTTAAGCTTTTCCTCAGCTTTTCCAGCTTTTTCTCACCTCTTCCCAACTACTCCTCTTCATTGGGGAAATTTAGATTTTTCCTCAAAAATCTAAATTAGAAATAATTTCTTTCAAGGATTTTTGAAAGATTTTGGGGAAAGTATTTTCCTTTTCCATCACCTCATGGATTAGGCATGTGATCTCACTTTCTCATCTGGTCATAGTGCATACACAATATATTATTTATTTTTCATAAATAGTTAACCACATCCACACAATAATTATCCATTGGGGTCCACTCCCCTTTGGATTTATGTTCAAATGTCTTATTTGAAAAGCATAGAACTTGGGGGTGTTACAGCACTACTAGACATTCTGAGGCTTGGCTTCACTGGAAGGGCGGTGGACTTTCTGGTAGCAGGGGGAGGCTGTACCGAGATAGTTTATTTCCGCCTACGCTTTCGGGAGCCAGAGCTAGCAGCATTGGAGGGCTCTTCCTAAAATACCACTATAATCATTTTTGTGATGTGCGGCTTTTCCAAGGCGCTATTGAACTGAAAAATGGCCTTATTTCTTATTGATGGTGAATAAGCCCAATCAACTCTGCTACTACTACTGCCCCTTCCTACACCACCTCTACCACTGTGAGAACCACTACTGCTCCTTCCTTCACCGCCCCCACATCTGCAGCGCTTTCGTTGCCCAAGGATCATGGTCTGCCTGTGGAATCCTGAGTGATAACCTGAATTGTCGGAGGACTGAGATGGCGAAGAGGAGAAGGCTGGGTGGGTAGGCAACAAGGTCTGGGCACAGAGTGGAGAGGGCTGAAAATGGTCATGTGGAGCGGTGATCTCTGCGCCACTGTAGGGTGAGGAATGTCCAGCGCGAATGTCGCTCTGGAGAACAATGTGGGAGCGGAGATGAAGCTGAGGAGTAGAGTGGGGGTGCCAAGGAGAATTAAAGGCAGTAGCAGCATAATAGAAGCTGGCAAGCATGAAATCCATGGAAGCTGGCAATCACGCAGAGTAAATGCAGCTCGAGGGAGGAGAAGACATCATATCATCGCCTGCTATCGAATTTATGGGAGGAGTACAATGATCAGGTGCTTGCAAGTGGCAATACCACATTTCGCTCTCCAACGCCTCCACCGATGACCCGCTATTCAACACCCACATCCGGGAAATGTTGTTATAAATGTTATGTTATTTTTCCTTTTCTTTTTAGCTTCATGATTTGCATGATACTTTATAACATGATAATGGTTGATTGAGTTGTAACTTGTGGGATAATATTATTTCTTTTTTACTGTTATTGTAGTAAGTATATTATTTTCCAATTTAAAATTATCAAAGTTTAGATAGAAAAAAGATAAATAATAACAATAACAATAATAATAAATTAATTAAAAAATCAATAAAAGAAAAATAAAACAATAAAAAAAACAACAACAACAACAACAACAACAATAATAATAATAATAATTTAACAAATATTTAAACTAATATATTTATAAGTTATTATTTAAACTAATATATCTATAAATCAATATTCAAAATAATATATTAATACATAGAAATAATGATAGTATATTTATAATCATATAAATAAAAATTAAAAAAAAAATATTCTCAAATATCACACTAATATATTTACATGAAAATAATATATATACAATAGTAATAAAGAAAGATTCCTACAAATACACATACAAAGAAGACATACAAATGTAGAAAAGAATAGATTCATACACACATGAAGAATACATTTTTACACATACAAAAAATACATGCTAACAAGACACAGGTAGGAATGTAGCCAAGAATAGATTCATACACATGAAGAATATATTCATACACATACAAAGAGTAAAAATAAAGAAGACACATTGGAATGTAGATTCATACACACATGAAGAAGACATTCATACACATACATAGAATACAAGGAAATAAGACACATTACCAAAGAATATATTCATATACACACGAAGAAGGTATTCATACACATACATAAAATAAAAGTAAATAAGTCACTTACAAAGGTAGGAAAGAATATATTCATACACACACAATGAATACATGTATTCATACACATGAAGAATATATTCATACACATACAAAGAATACAAATAAAGAAGACATGTTTGAATGTAGATTCATATGCACACAACGAATACATGTAAACAAGACACATCAAATGCAACAAATAATTGATTCATATACATATAAAGCTCATACAAGTAAATAATTTCCATACAAATACGAAAACTAATACATTCATACACATACAAGTAAAGAATATCCATACAAAAGAATACTGAAAAGATACACACACAAAGCAAATAAGGAAGGAATACTGAAAAAAATTCAAGATAATACAACCAACATTTAAAAATAATTAAATGTATATACATAGAAACACTAAAACCACTACTCAAGGCATACACAAGAAATACACACATATACATACAAATAAAGAATGAAAGACTATTCAAAATCAAATAGTCAAAATCATGCAAAGTCAGACATTCATTAACATAGAAGGGTAAACAATTCAAACAAGTACATACAAAGTAAAATAATTCTCATAAGAATACAACAAATAATACATTCATACACATACAAGTAAATAATATCCATACGAAAGAATACTGAAAAGATACACACACAAAGAAAATAAAGAAGGAATACTGAAAAACATCCAAGATAATACAACCAACTCTTAAAAATAATTAAATGTATACACATAGAAACACTAAAACTGCTACTCTAACATTCAAGGCATACTCAAGAAATACACACATATACATACAAATAAACAATGAATGAATAGTCAAAAGCATGCAACATGAGACATTCATCAACATAGAAGAGTAAACAATTCAAACAAGTACATACAAATAATGCAAAAAATCTCAATAATACATTCACACACAACATATAGAAGTATACATCTCGTTCATTGATAAATTCAAAAATAAAAAACACACAACAAATATATTCTAACTATGACAATGTAACTAATAAAGACACTATTTCAATTCTCAAAACAATGCATTCATATACATACAAAATAAAAAATCTAAAACATACATTATAACCAAAATACTTTCATAAATTTATATATGTAAGCAAGCACTCAAGAATATATATATTTATTGTATATAAATAATAAAACCAATACATAAAAATTTAGATATAATAAATTCATACAAATAAATAATAAAAATATTTAAATATTTGCAAACACTCTAAAAATATATATTACTATTTTATTTAAATTTATAAAAATATCAATAAAAATATTGAAATATACTTATTTATTTATATATATATGAAAAGAAGGAAAAATATAGTATACTTCAAATATCATAATAACATAGTTATAATAAAAATATATAAATAAATAAATAAATAAAATCAAAACCAAATCAAAATCTTATTTAAAAAAAAAAATTAAAATATAAATAAATTTAGGTTATAATTGTTATATAATTTATGTAAATAAGATTCATTTTGTCATTTTTGTGAAATGTATTGGGAAGATGTTTAAAACATTGTAAAAATTTTAAATGATTTAAGTGAATAAGAGAGACTTTTCCGTTTATGTGTATATGGAGAAGATGTTTAAAACATTGTAAAAATTTTAAATGATTTAAGTGAATAAGAGTGACTTTGCCATTTGTGTGTATATGGGGAAGATGTTTAAAACATTGAAAAATGTTAAATGATTTATGTGAATAAAAGTAATTTTGTGATTTGTGTGTATATTGGGAAGATGTTTAAAACATGTTTATAAATTATTATTATAATAACATGGTATATTTATGTTTTTGCATATTGGAGTTACTATAAAAACTAAAGGTCATGAAAACTATGAACAGAAGGAACACAACTCAGACTCACTCAAGAACAACTTCGGCATTGATAAATTTTCTGCAACATAAAACACTGAAATGATATTGTTAGAATACAAATCCTTGCTAATAACTTGTAACATAATTAAATTTATTATTCAAAAAATAAAAATCTATTTTGTATATTATATATAAAGATGAAGAAAAAAACATTAATACAATATTATTAAATAAAACTATCAAAATATAATATAATTAACAAATTTAATATAATAACAATAAAATTTAACATATTGAAAATAGATAATTAAAAAAACACATTTGGTAACTTTTAACGTCTATAACACTAGCATGCTTTTAGCATGCTTTTATTAATAAAATTGAATAAATAAAATTCCAAATCTACCGGGTTCTAACTCTAGGGTGGGTTAAGGTATGGATATTCACTACCTAATACTTTGTTTGGGCTCGAAGGAAATATTATGTCTTCTTGGTCAGAAAATGGCACAACAAGCATAAGGAATGAAAAATTTTATCCTTATTTTTCAAATTAAAATATAAAATAAAATAATGAATAACCATTAACACATAATTTCATAAATATAAATATATTTTTTTTAGTAAAAATAAATGTTACAGTGTACATTTAATAGAAAAAATAAAGGTTGATATATAATTAATAAAACTTCTTAATATAATTAATAAACGAGACAGAGGAAAAAAGAATCTTTTGATTACCTGAAACTTGTTTTAGGAGATCGTTGTCAAAGTTGTATCATTGTTTGATCTCATCATCATGACATTCCGATTGCCCACTATTGCATATGTTTTGGGTTCATCTCATAACTACTTGTGACTTTCTCTTCACTACTAACCACGCCTTTCAACATTTATCCTATACAATTTCCAATAAACTAACATTCAAAACTACTAATTGGCATAGCTCATAGATTGAACTTATCAAAACTGAATTAGTATTTCCTTCTATTAAACATCACACTAAACTTGTACATGTACTTGTCCCATGTTATGAATGTAAATAGAAACACTCTGCATAAACTGACTAATTGTTGGCAATTGCACATTGTCGTCCACTAAAACTTTAGAAATTTACTATATACAATTACAACCGAATGCAACGCGCTAATATCGTTGAAATTTAATATGAACCAATCAATTCACAAGGCAACAAAAATTGAACTCCTATGTTCAATTTCCTTCCACTAAGCATCACAGTGGGAATCCGTTATAACCCATAGCAAAATTAGGGTCAAGCTAGGTGTAAAATTGAATTTATTACATAATACAAATAAAACAATCTGGTGAATGCTAATGGAATTGTGTACATGATATAAATAAATCAATCCCGTGAATGTAGCTATGTCGATATGCATGCTATGTAGCAAACATTTATTTCCATATAAGCCCTACGCGGGAATTTCCGGGGTTTCTTCTTCCTGTCACTTCTAAATTGCACAATTATCAACAGAGAGGGCTCAGTCTGTCACAAACCTGTATATCCCACTCTGTAGGGTTTTGCAGTGTAAGGCTTTGAGCGGTGCCTTCCAACTCAATGAACCACCTTCTCAATCTCCTGCTAAATATACTCACCCATAATATGATACTCAAGGAGAAGCTAATGGTAGTTTTACGTAAATGAGTGGTTCCATGACTCGTGCTAGTACTATTTAAGCAACTCCAGATTCATCTGGTTATGGAACTATTATGGATATAGGACAATTGGAGGCATGAAATGACAAAAGGAAGAGCTGAATTGAGGTTTGGAGAGACAATTGGGTCAATATCCAAAAATATTTATGGCTACATGACTTGTTACATGGAAAAACACCCAACACCTCACATGTCAACATCCTCAACGCAGATGTGAACACAGACCGACATAGATGACTAAACCTGTTTCAATTTGCGTAACTATTCTACAATGAACATGTTCCGGTGATGGAAATTAGTTGAACAATTAAAAGATTTGGTAGCACCTTTCATGCCAAGGGCAACAAAATAAGTGTATATAGCCCCCCACACATTTTTCCCATCCATATATCAATATCATATAATTTATGTTTCATTTTTTTAAACAGAAATATTATTTTGGATTATATTAAAAAACTAGGATGCAACTCATAATCGTTACAATTCTTCTAAAGAATGTGTTCCCAAAATTTCATTAGGATTTAAGATTGAACTTGTAGGATAAATCCAAATCCTTATTTGAGAGATCCACAAAAGAAAAGGTTTGTTACCATTCTAGCTAAACATTTTCCAAGGACCTCTAATATCCAAATACATTTTCATGTTCTTCTTAATTGTTTGTCATTTTAACTTTTACTAGCTTCTCCTTTTTTGTTTAGCTTCATTTAACTTCTTGTTTTACTTGGTGAAATATATCTTTCTTTTTTCCTCACTTGGATCTACCCTATGCTATCCATGATACCTAGAGGATCATTCTTCTAGTTATTATCTCAAATATGTCCTCCACCTTTAAGATTATTTTTTGATTCTTCCTCTTTCTCCTAATGTATATAAGAAGTTGGTTTTTTAGTCTTATATTTTTCTAAAGAGACAGAGGAATCACCAAAAAAAATATGACTTGTCCTTCGCCACTTTTGGAAAATTAACCCAAGGTGTTTTTTTTTTACAAATATTTTGAAGATAATCATTTGCGGAACCAAACTTCATGGGATTTTCATAGGTATCCTTTACTAATTCAACCTCAACTTGGCTTTTTGTTGAGTTTACATGAACTTGGTGGTAGTATTTCTTGGATTCACTTGTATGTCGTTGATTTTCCCCGTTGTTGTGATATGGGGGGGAGTTAATCTTTAAATAACGTATAATTTTCTTAGTTGGAACCTTCTCACTATATTGATTTGCAACTATTTTTCCTAGCTTTGATATTTTGATATTTGGTACAATTTTGAAGGAGTCACATGTTTTGTAAAAATATTTACAGGGGAAAGAAATATGCTAATAATCTAGCTTTTGCACCCATAGATAATTTTACTTTGCTAGTTTGTTTTATGCAAGAAATCCTTTACTAATGTCCACTTGCACACAAACGTGAGCGTATGTGTCTCTCAAGTGCTATTTTATATCATCACTACACCGATAAAATCTACTTAAATAATTTCCTATATGTTTCAATGATGGAAGATTCCACAGATGCAAAGGGATATCAGGAAGTCGTACCCAAACTAGAGTAGTAGAAATTGAAGTTGAAAATGAGTTGAAAGATCAGAATGAGGGTTCCATAAAAAACCTTGACCTTCCCTAGAACTAAAAACCAAAACTATAGATCAACTCTTCATCTTCAAATTTATCAAATCTTAATAAAAAAAATCATCTAGGCAATGGATAAAAATTTAGCTCATTTGAAAGTAGAGGTTTCTAGAACTCAAAATTGAGGAGTGAAGATATGGAAAACATGGTCATAAACCATTAAATATGCAATGTATCAAGTCATACTATGAGAATAACCTTGTGTCTTTGAATGATTCAACCTGAAAAGGAACGTCAAAATGATGGGGCTTCATGAACTGACATACTAGAGAAATAAATCTCAGTTGGAAATTTCACAACATCATGAGAAGACAGGTGAAACAAAAATTAATGTGAGCCCTCTATGATTGAGGAATTAATGAAACTCCTTTCAGCATGTTATAAAGAAATTTTTGTATTCAAGCCAATTTTCATGAATCAAGAGGATGGAGAAATACACTTCACATCAATATTCCTATAATAGAGGAAAAAAGGGCTTTTCACCATGGAGAAGGGTGAGTTCATCCCTGTAAATGAGGATGTGATCTCAAATCCGTCCACCAAGGAAGGAAATGATAAGGGCATGAGCACAATAGACGATGAAGTCACAAAGGAGTTTAATTTTTTGGTTGCAATGGAAGCTAGAAAATATATGAGTAGACTAGTGTCTTCGACGGATAACGAGGATTGATATGATACTATAGCATAAGAGATGTCTTCCATATGAAAATTTTTGAGACACGGATGAGAGGTGGCCAGCAAGGACCAAACCTTATCCGTCGCAATAGATAAGCCCCACTCTACTATTACCACATTAAATTTTCACTCCCCATATAATTTATGTTATGTGATGTAAAGCGTGTAACATTTTCTGCTTGCTTGTTTTGGGAATCATGTGCATCTCCTCGGGCCCTACCCCCTCATAATCTTGGTCAATTGCATTTACTTCTTCCTATGTTTTGGATTCTCATGACCCTCCATCACATATGCTACATATCACTAAATAATATTCAAGAAATGTGGCTAGCATTCCCATTTGCCATATCATTTTTTATTTATTTTATCAATATGACACATGCTCCATTACCAATTCTAATTCAACACAAATTATTTAATCAAGTGTTTAATAATCAGGATGACCCTTGTGCACCACTATGATTAGATATTTTACTTAATCTTGTCACTATATTAATTTCCCATGATTTGCCATATCATTTTTTATTTATTTTATCAATATGACACATGCTCCATTACCAATGCCAATTCAACACAAATTATTTAATCAAGTGTTTAATAATTAGGATGACCCTTGTGCACCACTATGATTACATATTTTATTTAATCTTGTCACTATATTTATTCCCCATGCCGCTTGACCCTCGAGTGTTGTATTCTTAAATTGATGGTTTTTCTTCAAAATGACCCAAAATTTGTTTAATGTAAAACAATTATTGAACTTGAGTGCCACTATGTATTTGTAACACCCCCAAATTCTATGCTTTTCAAATGAGACATTTGAACATAAATCCAAAGGGGAGTGGACCCCAATGGATAATTATTGTGTGGATGTGGTTAACTATTTATTTATGAAAAATAAATAAAATATTGTGTAGGCACTATGACCAGATGAGAAAGTGAGATCACTTGCCTAATCCATGAGGTGATGGAAAAGGAAAAGACTTTCCCCAAAATCTTTCAAAAATCCTTGAAAGAAATTATTTCTAATTTAGATTTTTGAGGAAAAAATCTAAATTTCCCCAATGAAGAGGAGTAGTTGGGAAGAGGTGAGAAAAAGCTGGAAAAGCTGAGGAAAAGCTTAAAGCAGCTTTAAAAGAGTCCCAAAATGGGAAGCCTAAGCTAAACAGGAATAAAGCATCCTGAAATTCTGGACGCAGAATTGGAAACAGGCTTGGGGAAAGCATAGCTTAAATAAGCTACTCCAGAACAGATTGAGGTTAGTCTGTTCTTGGAGGATCTCAGCTCGGGGGTGAGTTCTGGAGATAAAAGAACTCTAAGGTTGGGAGGACTGGTCATAGTAGAGGTGTGCATGCATAAATTTGGAGATTTCTGTAAGTCTGTATTAAACATATCCCTGTTTTATGAAATTTGATGTTATGGTTCATTATGCAATTTATGAATTGTGATGTTATGGTTCATTATGAAATTTATGAATTGTTATGTTATGGTGCATTATGCAAATGTTAGATTGATTAATGGTTCAGTAACTCATGTAATTGCAAACTAAAGCTATTGATAGCAGAGACAAATGGTTGGGTGTAGGGATGAGTAACTTGTAGTAATGAGGTTAGAGATGATAGATCAAGTGAACAACAAATCTAATAACTATGTATAGGTATAGCTTGCTATCTTTTAAAGGAATATTTAATTTCTGTGTGTATAAACAGAAAATGTTAACAAAACAGTACCCATGAACAGCAGGTACCAAACAACTAAACCTATCATAACAATACTGATGGCATAGAATTCCCTGTAACCAATAACAGAAAGTAGGAAACAACAACCCTGTGATAGCAGTATGGGGTTAAGTATGTCGGCTGTGTTCCAATGGAAAGAATTGTAAAATTTAGAATTTAAATTATTCTATTAAATGTAAGTGTAAACATATGAAAGCAGAAGTTGAATCCTAACTAAGGACGAGGATCTAACACTAGGAATTCTAAACTATCCAGTTCAGTATTCTCTACCTCCATTTGATTGAAGCAAGAGGATCTGTTTCCTAGTTTTCCCATGGAACAGTTGAATCTGTACCAGAGTGTCACACATGTTGAATGTTTGTAACATTAAAATAAGGGGGGAATCCTATTGAACAATCTAGTGTGTGATAAAAGTTTGTGTGAGGTAAGATTGTAAGCATATGTAAAAATACAATGAACAGAGCATCTGTGTACCGTCCATATAAACTGCTGGGAAAGTAGTTGGAGCAATGGAGGTTAACTGAGTATAGATAGATGTATGCGAGGATGCACACATCTATACCTCGATGCTGCAACTTTAAAATGTTGAAAATTTTATAAGGCCTGCAAACTGGAAAGTTGAGGAAGGGCCTAGCAATCATCTAGAGTTGGACAAAACTCTGAAAAGAAAAACCTAAGAAATACAAGTAATATATATATAGATATATAAGTCTACTAGATGGACTGAGAAGAGGGGAGGTCAAGCCCAAAAAAATTTCATGGAAATTCTTATATTCCATGGCTGTCTATAAGTACTGAAAAAAATTTAAACCCCGGATAATAGTCTGAAATTGTAAGTGATTCAGTATAAAACTATCTATGTTATCTGGCGCATAAAGCGGAGAATATCTGAGTTATGTTATATGTGTAGAAATTTGGGTCTGGGAGACGTGACAAATGGTATCGGAGCGAAAGTTCAAAAATTTGGGCAAGATATGTGCTCACAAAGAAATGGTTAACTGTTATAAATTTTATGAATATTAAAAATATTTCTTCAAGTATACAAATATCTTGGATATACTTTCAGGTATACAGGTAACAGATGGTGATGAAGTAGAAACATTGATATGGGAGTAATATGAGGAGGCTCATATACCAGAATGGTTAAACCTATAATAGGTTTAAAACTGGAAACCGATATCTCTCAGAAAAATAGTATTTCGATGTAAAATAATAGAGTATGATTGTTTCTTCACTCGGACTATATATATCCATGATGAAAAAAATTATTAGTTAAATGGTGTGTTGATGTTAGTACTACATTGAACAGAATCTATCCTAAGGCATTCACCTTCCAGATTCCAGTTAGTTGTAGAACATGAATCCATAGGGTAGGAACTCCAGAGTTTCTAAACCGAAGTCAGTCTAAATCTGAAGTTACTTTGTCCCCACAGAAAATTAAATGTTTTCTTATCTTATGTAGCCACTAGCTGATATTCTATGCTCATAAGTATAATAGAAAATATTGTAGCAGAATTGTGGTAGAGCAAGAAAATACATTAGAACATGAACTCAACATGTTTCTAAATAAAAAGTAAATTTTACTCTACAGTAGTATTATAGCATTCAGAGAAATTATGTGGGATTATTCTAGCATCTATAGCCTTTATGGAGTCTATTGAAAGTTTAAAACCACCTCTATATCATGAAATAAATATTATGGTTATTGATGAAATCCATGCGATATGAGTGTTACCAAATGCATTCTCCAATACATGTATATGAAATAAAAACAAAATTTATACATCTATTACCAAGTGTAAGTTACTAGTAACATTACACCCTTTTTACCTTGACGTTAAAAGGGTATATACCTAAATGAATCATATATGACCCAAAAGGGAAACATGAATCCGAATTATAGATATCCAACCATACAACTTAAAAAGGAGACTTCTATACGAATTATATAGATGGACCATACATATAAAAAGGGCGATCTAATTTCAAACAATTAAGTTACCGTGAAAACACGTATATGATCTGTACAGCTATCGACATTAGCGGAGAGTTAAACTACTGTGCAATGCGTTGACCAATGCGTTGATTAGCTAATGTTACCCTATTAGTCGAGCGTCATGGCTCGAGTCGCCTCCATTAGAACCGTTCGAAAATAAAACGAAATGACTTTTATATAATACTACTATTCGAACCCGGATATACAGTGCGAAAGGTAGAGAAAAAAAAAATATATACACTATAAACGATATGACAGTGTAATCATATTTAGGAAGGTATGCCCCAGTAAATTTTATGACAGCGCAACCAGATTTGAACTATTATAGGCATAGGCTGGAAAGAATTATTGATCTAGTTGAATCTGTGTAAATGCTACACGATGGTGATTATCCCATTTCCGCAACAAACAGAAAAACAAATGTAATGATATATCAAAGCGAAACCACTGCAGCATGATACATGGGTATCATGGCGTTTACGGTCATTAGGTTACTCACAGCGCGACATCTCCATGGCGGCACGCGTACTGGAGACTGATTCAGTCCCTTTGACCTGTGCAAACTGTGAGAAAAATTGATAAGATTCAATTACGTTCCTCTGCTACGTTTCCAGCATAATATGAAACATGTAAAGTCTAGAAAAATACTTAAACAATACAATCCGCAGACATTAAACGACGGATGTAAATACACTAAATAGGTTACGCAGAAGTATGCCGGGTTATATCCCGCGGCATGGGAAGAAAGTAACGTCCCTGCAACATGAAATGCAACCGGGATCCTGAGATCTGGGATACGATTCGGTTGCTAAATGTGAAATTTGGCTTCCAACCTACAGTTTCCACATGCAGGGGTATAGGTGGTAAACGACATAACCTGTCGCTGCATCATTAAAACCAGACAGAAAACCCCAAGAAAACCTGTTTCCGGTAGACAGACTATTATACAGCTAAGGTAACAGCAACACGACTACCAAATTATGAAACTAGGTATTGCTATAACAGAATACCTGAAACCCCAATCTGCTCACGGAGGTGAAACGCTTGGCTCGAAGCCGGAAACGCGAGATGCTTGCACAATGAAATGGAATAGCATGTGACAAATCAAAACGACCTGCACCCCTGCAACAAAAACAAAACGAGATAGATAGGAGAAGGCAATACAGACAAAGATGAGTCCATCGATGGAAGGTTAAAATAGGAAGCCGGAACCCTAGTTCAGTATTGGCTCTCTGCCCGGAGAAATCAGAGGTTAGATCGGCGCACATCCGTTGGCCTTATGAAATCCCAAGGGGGATTGTATTGATTTGACAATGCGTCCTGCTCAGCAGGAGGTTAATACTATTATATACCCTTTCCTGTACCCTGCCGTCCAAAATTTCGGCGTAGCTAGGGATTCAACCTCGCTCGACTAACTTGCTCGATTTCCTCTCCAGTTCGGGAGATATGTGTAAGTTGGTTACAGACCGAAGTACACTGGTAGGACGCTGGCTTTCGGAAATGTGAGCAACACGCCACGGGAACACAGAGAAAAACTCTGCAGCGTAGGGGAGGTGTACCCACACAAACTCTTCAGCTAATAAGACGGAAACAGGCTGCATAGCAAACCAATTACCTCCCTGCAAACTCCGGCATCACATTCCAAACGGCGCGGCGTTAACGTAAACACGATTTTCCTACCAACTGCCACGGAGTTTCCTTTCGGTAGTACTAACGTGTCACGATACAAGGAGAAAAAAAAAAAAAAAAAAAAAAAACTCGGATGGGCCGCCAAGAAGATTCATGATAAACGACCATCATTCCCTGCCATACCGCGCAGGGGTTACCATGTGAACCGCGCTGTCGTTGCACAAGCAATGATGTAAAATATTATACGTGTATATATCAAAGTTATGCCGAAATAAAATAGTAACCAGGCATAATAAATAAATCGGGCCAATATAAAACATTAAAAATGCTTATATAAGGTGTGGCTATATATAATGTTAGATATATACTTCGTGAGCCAACAGGTATAAATTTAAATTCCTATAAAAAGGGGCGGCTATATAATGGTATATATATATCTAATGCGCAATTATATATAAAATTAGATACCTACCTAATGGACAGATATATATATATTATACTATTAGATATATATATATATATATATATATACGGTGCAGATATATACCATGTTAAATATTTATATATATGAGGCACGAATCGGTAGAATGTTTGACTTCTATGTATATTCGTGATTTTGAACTTGCACAAACCCTAGGATTTTAAATATGGGTGGTTTGTCAAAAAGGGATAAAGAGGTATAGAGATAAAGTGAGTAAGTATGATCTAAAATTTAAAACACAATGTTAATCTAGAGTTCATGGAGCAAAAGGGTGGTTACTATATACACCTATACCTATTACATGCGAATAAGTAGAAGTATTAAAGAATAACTTCAAGGGCGAGCATAGTTTAACTATATAGGAACTATGTATAAGGGGGCGCATCAAATAAATTTTTATATGTGGCTTATATATATATAAGGGTGTTATATATGTATATATATCTATCTATGTGCACTCAAGAGATGTTATCAAGGATATCTATATATATATATATATATATATAGATAAAATAAACATATGTGTTATAGCTATAAGTGACATACGTAGGTATGACTTATATGAAGGTATAAAAAGAAAAGAGATGACTGAACCTCGGGTCTAAACTTATACTATATGGTGGTTAATGTGCACGAGGAATCTTGAATAGTATTAGGAAGAGGTGGTGGAAAAGAGATCTGAAGTTTAACAGAGACACTAGAGGATATATTCTTGAAAATAAATAAGTGGGATTTAATACAATGGCACTTTATTTGAATATTTTAGTAGTGCACTTTAGTTGAAATTAATAAGTTGAACCGGTGTGAACTTTGGCATTATAAATTGTATTTAAATTAGAATTGAAAAAAAAATACGTGTCTTGAAGGAATAATTGTGGGGTGATATATGTTCCAAATACGTTATATAATACTATGTGTTACCATAGTTATTGGAACAAAAGAAGAAAGGAAGTTTATATTGGAATATCTAGAGAAAGGTGGATAATAGGAAAAGGACAATTTATATTTAATAGAGGTATGTTAAATATAAGTTGAAAATTCTTAATTAACTATTAAATATATATATATAATAATAATAATTATCATGAGAAATGATAGAGTAAAATGAAACAAATTGCACGTGGGACATAAGTTAAATCTACAATTAACATTATAAATATAGGTGATCTTGTTATATGTTATAATGTTAACTTTGTTGAGTTGTATGAATATAATATCTTCATACATGATAATTTAGTTCAGTTAGTGAAACTCAAACCTTATAACCACGGGATTAAGGTAGAAGAAAAAAATTCACCTAGGGAATATTAAAAGTGAATTTACCTTAAAAGTTGCAAGTAAAGTGGAAGGACATATTTTACCATATGGTCGGAATATTATTACTCTAATTATGGTTAAAAGAGAAATAAACACTATTGTGGTAGATTAAGTGATAAAAGTATAATGTGGAAAAAAAAAAATTGATTGGAAAAATTACCAAGATGAGGTTCAAGACAAGTATATTTAATGACTAAAGTATTTTGTGATAAACATATTTTAGCTCATATGCATGGAAAATAATGAAGTGGTAAACTTAAGTATGAGTTATAAACCCAGTTAAATAGTTGGTTTAGTAGTTGTGGAACATTGCATATTAAATAATGTAATGCAGATCCCTTACATTGAGTTAGGAATGAATGAATGAAGGGATAAATCAAATTTTCCCAGGTGAGTTAGCTAGGGTAGAATTGAAAACCTAACAATTGTTTTTATACATGGGAGAATGATTATGAAAATGAGCATGCATGGATAAAAATCCAATGGAGCATAATTAATTACCTCAATTTATCATTGGAATGTGTACAGCACGGAAAAAAGAAAAAAAAAAGAAAAAAAAAAAAACAATTTTAGTAAATGTATAAATTATGGTAATTCCTTGAAAAAGGGGAAATTGTGTCAAATTTATTTTTGACATTATCAAGTAGTCATACTTGTGAAGGTGATGAATGATAGTAATTACATGTATGCATACTATAAAATTTTGTGGGTGTAAATTTTATTTAAATTTCTTGAGTGTTAAATTCAAGACAGGGAAATAGTGGGAAATCATACAACTACCAACTGAGAGAAAAGAGGATGAGATACATTTGGACTTGGGTGTGGGGGAAACCCATCAGCTCCAAATTTATTCACGTAAGTTTTGAACTAGTGGATACAATTCATAAAAGAGGTTAGAGGCAAAAATTTCATGTGGGAAGTAAGCATTGAATTGTAGAGATTATTAACGAGTCTAGTTATTACTAATTAAATTGATTGACTAACAAAAGAAAACAATGATAAGATACTGGAAGTACGGCTATGAACTGAGAAAGGGTAAGCATAAACATGCATATGATACAATTGTTTTCTTTCATTTATGAGTACTAATGAAAAGTGTAAAATTGTTTAGCCAAGTGTGTAACAGGAAAGTGTACACTTTGGAACCAAGGAGAAAAAAGGTGAAGATAAATCACCTAGAAACTCAAGAAAAGCTGAACTGGACCAAGTTGCGTGAGGAAAGAATCTCACTGAAAAACAAGAAAGGATAAGTAGTGTACTAAAAGTGCACTAAACTATTATGAACCTGAACGGTTTGACTAATAACTGAATTTCTTAAGTTATTGAAATGCAGAATGTTGTTGTGGATTATAAATTGTATGTACCTGATATTACTTACATTGGTATGAATTGTGGACAGAGAAACCAGAATAAAAGATCTTCCAGACAGACTTCTTACAAAGAAGTAGGAAGAAAACCAACTGCATAAGGCATCAGTAAATAGAGTGGAAGCAAAAGAGTACTCTGCTGGAAACTAATCAGGACGAAGAAGAAATCTTTGTCAAAGTTGAAAAATCAACGTCAAAGTGTAACAATGAGGAAGGTGTTGGAAAGGAGGGAAACTAATGGCTTATAAACTAGCCCTACCATTGCATATTAAATTTCATGATGTGTTTCATGTCTCCTTGTTGGAAAAAAAAAATTATAATTTTTGTACATGATGCTTCTCACATGATTGATTGGAATGTGGTCCAGGTGGAACTAGAAGAAGAATTTCCTTCTAGAGTCGCTTCAAAGATGAAAGCGGGAAGAAATGGAATTGCGAAATCGAACAGTAGCTAGAGTAAAGGTGCAATGGAGCACTTTACTGCTGAAAAGCTACATGGAATAGAGAAGCTAAGATGATGGAACAACATTCATAATTAGGTTCAAAATAAACTATGTAGATAGTTGTCAACACCGAGGACGGTGTTTATTTTCAGAGGGGGAATATGTAACACCCCCAAGTTCTATGCTTTTCAAATGGGACATTTGAACATAAATCCAAAGGGGAGTGGACCCCAATGGATAATTATTGTGTGGATGTGGTTAACTATTTATTTATGAAAAATAAATAAAATATTATGTATGCACTATGACCAGATGAGAAAATGAGATCACATGCCTAATCCATGAGGTGATGGAAAAGGAAAAAGACTTTCCCCAAAATCTTTCAAAAATCCTTGAAAGAAATTATTTCTAATTTAGATTTTTGAGGAAAAAATATAAATTTCCCCAAAGACGAGGAGTAGTTGGGAAGAGGTGAGAAAAAGCTGGAAAAGCTGAGGAAAATCTTAAAGCAGCTTTAAAGAGTCCCAAAATGGGAAGCCTAGGCTAAACAGGAATAAAGCATCCTGAGATTCTGGACGCAGAATTGGAAACGGGCTTTGGGGAAAGCATAGCTTAAATAAGCTACTCCAGAACAGATTGAGGTTAGTCTGTTCTTGGAGGATCTCAGCTCGGGGGTGAGTTCTGGAGATAAACGAACTCTAAGGTTGGGAGGACTAGTCATAGTAGAGGTGTGCATGCATAAATTTGGAGATTTCTGTAAGTCTGTATTAAACATATCCCTGTTTTATGAAATTTGATGTTATGGTTCATTATGCAATTTATGAATTGTGATGTTATGGTTCATTATGCAATTTATGAATTGTTATGTTATGGTGCATTATGAAAATGTTAGATTGATTAATGGTTCAGTAACTCATGTAATTGAAAACTAAAGCTATTGATAGCAGAGACAAATGGTTGGGTGTAGGGATGCGTACCTTGTAGTAATGAGGTTAGAGATGATAGATCAAGTGAACAGCAAATCTAATAACTATGTATAGGTATAGCTTGCTATCTTTTAAAGGAATATTTAATTTCTGTGTGTATAAACAGAAAATGTTAACAAAACAGTACCCATGAACAGCAAGTACCAAACAACTAAACCTATCATAACAATACTGATGGCACAGAATTCCCTGTAACCAATAATAGAAAGTAGGAAACAACAACCCTGTGATAGCAGTATGGGGTTCAGTATGTCGGCTGTGTTCCAATGGAAAGAATTGTAAAATTTGGAATTTAAATTATTCTATTAAATGTAAGTGTAAACATATGAAAGCAGAAGTTGAATCCTAACTAAGGACGAGGATCTAACACTAGGAATTCTAAACTATCCAGTTCAGTATTCTCTACCTCCATTTGATTGAAGCAAGAGGATCTGTTTCCTAGTCTTCCCATGGAACAGTTGAATCTGTACCAGAGTGTCACACATGTTGAATGTTTGTAACAGTAAAATAAGGGGGGGAATCCTATTGAACAATCTGGTGTGTGATAAAAGTTTGTGTGAGGTAAGATTGTAAGCATATGTAAAAAAATACAATGAACAGAGCATCTGTGTACCGTCCATATAAACTGCTGGGAAAGTAGTTGGAGCAATGGAGGTTAACTGAGTATAGATAGATGTATGCGAGGATGCACACATCTATACCTCGATGCTGCAACTTTAAAATGTTGAAAATTTTATAAGGCCTGCAAACTGGAAAGTTGAGGAAGGGCCTAGCAATAATCTAGAGTTGGAAAAAACTCTGAAAAGAAAAACCTGAGAAATACAAGTAATATATATATAGATATATAAGTCTACTAGATGGACTGAGAAGAGGGGAGGTCAAGCCCAAAAAATTTTCATGGAAATTCTTATATTCCATGGCTGTCTATAAGTACTGAAAAAAATTTAAACCCCGAATAACAGTCTGAAATTGTAAGTGATTCAGTATAAAACTATCTATGTTATCTGGCGCATAAAGCGGAGAATATCTGAGTTATGTTATATGTGTAGAAAGCTGGGTCTGGGAGACGTGACAGTATTTATTTGTATTTTTCAATGGGTTAAAATTTCACAATCTGCATTAAGAGAGAAATTTTACCTTGGATATCTATGTTGCATATAATTCATTTGAGCCACGAAAATTCTATATAGTAAATGTGGTACAAAAATGGAGAAACATCCTTCATTGCAATTGGTTATGAAACTTACTTATACTCATGCATGATTATATTGTACTTGTCATCATGTCATTTTTGTAACTCGCATGTATCTATAATGTGCCAGAACATAGAATCAATTTTCTCTCAAGAAATATTCTTGAGGAATATATAATATGGAAATATAGGTTTTTGATCCATTATAAGAAATGCCCACTTAGGTACGTATAGTGAATCCTACTTCTTTGTTGGCTTCTAAAAAACTCTTTATATTAAGTGGTTGTGAAGGCGCTTCCGATTTTGTGCTTTAAACTTTATGTGTGATGGGGATTGCCATGATGGTAGTGATATAAGGGTAGTTGGTTTTCCCTTGCATTTTTGTTGAGTGAAAATGAGCTTGGTTGATTGGAAAGAAAGTGTTTTTTTCTAGGAAAGCTAGTTTTAGGGTGGCATCTATAAGTATGATTATCTACAAAACAGCCATAAGCTAATGCATGGGCCAAGATGAGAACTAGTAAAAATGGATAAGTAGTTGTAAACCATCACAAAACAATGCATGAAGCAATATTGTTGCTACCAAGAATGGATGGATGACCAAGTTAGAAGTGGAAGTCATTCAATGCAAATTATCTATCTTTCTTGTGACAGTTAACATCAAGAGGTACACTTTGCATTGGGGGGAATGGCTTACAACGTAATCAAGCAAGCTAGAAAGATACACATCGAAGTATGGGTTGTAATTACTTGATGAATTGAATATTATTTTAACCCTAGCTATAGGTAAGAATGGTTCGAAGAAGATCTATGTTCGATTATGGTGAGTGTTTTCCTAGTATATGTAAAATTGTAAGGTGAAGGAGAACTACATAAAGAACAACATTGATATTATTGTCGTATAAGGCACTCAACATAATAAAAATACACACTTCTAAATCCTTTGGAATTATTATAGTTATGTGGAAGTTCTTATTTTATTATTATAGTTTTAGAAATATGTATGTTGAAATAAATAAACTAATTAAAAAAGCATATTTTATCAAATTAATTAAGAGCTATATTTGATATCTATGAGTCAATATACTCATCCTCCAGCGATTGTAAGTTAGATTTCCATGCTCGTGTTATTAGTGCAAGACATTATTTGGAAGCTTACATGGTTTAAAATAGACTCATCTTAGACTCTCAATTTTAGGAATGTATTCATGCTCATGTTATTAGTGCAAGACATTCTTTGGAAGTGTACATTGTCTCAAATAGATTCATCTTAGACTCTCACTTTTAGGAATGTATTCATAATGTTCTCAATGTGCTCTACCAAAAATATCTTCCTTCAAGACATTCTATACGTTTTTTTGACACATATCCAACCCTTACTCAATGTAAGCTTGGAGGGAAAAAACAGAAGACTAAAAGGTCACTCTTTACCATCAAACTAATATTATCCACAAATTAATTCCAAACAAAACTTCTAATATAGAAATTACATGAATAATAAATTACAAAGAAAATGATCTAAAAGTATATCATTGCAAATATTTGTTAGCTTGATATTAACTCTTACAAACTTATCTCTTTTAGTTTTATAAATAAATATTTTTAAAATTAGTTATATATATATATATATATATATATATATATAAATAACTATTTTTAAAATTAGTTTTATATATACAAAAATTGATTTCAAAAAATCTCATAAATTTTTAATAGATTTAAATTTTACTATTCTTATCAATTGTTTAAGTTATCTTAATTTATTATTATATTTTAGATATATATATTCCACTCAATGATAGTACCAAACTTTCCACCACGCATATTAAATATTAAATATATTCCAATCAACAAGTGTCACCCAATCAGTGTTATGGACATCCACACCCAGAGACATTGTCACGTCTCCCAGACCCAGCTTCTTATCCCTATAACATAAACTCAGATATACTCTGCTTTACGCACCAGATAACAAATTTTTTTTTTCTATTGAATCAATTACAAATTCATATTGTTATCCGATATTTAATTTATTTTTAGTAATTATAGGCAGCCATGGGAATATAAGAATTTCCATGAGAATTTTTGGGCTTGACCTCCACTCTTCTCAGTCCATCTAGTTGACTTATATATCTATATATTTATTAGTTTGTATTTCTCAGGTCAGTTTTTCAGAGTTTTGTCCAACTCTATCTGATCAATAGGCCCTTCCTCAAACTTTCCAGTTTGCAAGCCTTATAGACTTTTCCTTTCTTGTTTTTCAGTGAGGCTTTCTCCTCACGCAAACTTGGTCCGATTCAACTTTTCTTGATTTTCTAGGTGCTTTATCTGCACTTAGCTTCACCTTTTCATTTTCTTTTTTCCAGAGTGTACAATTTCCTGTTACACACTTGGCTAAACAATTTTACAACTTTTCATTAGTACTCATAAATGAAAGAAAACAATTGTATCATATGCATGGTTATGCTTACCCTTTCTCAGTTCATAGTTGTACTTCCAGTACCTTCTCGTTGTTTTCTTTTGTTAGCCAATCAATTTAATTAATAATAACCAGACTCGTTAAAAATGTCTATAATTCAATTCTTACTTCACACATGAAATATATATATATATATATATATTTTTGACAATACCTCAAGAGTGTGCAATAATGTACAACTTTATGTTCATTATTTTATTTTATTTTTGTCAAGTTTCCTCAATTTTATTCACTAGTTTAAACTTACGTGAATAAATTTTGGATTGGGTTTGCCCCACATCCAAGTCCAAATATAGCTCATTCTCCTTTCTCTCTATTTGCAACTATACTATTTCACACTATTATCTGGTCCTTGAATTTAAGACTCAAGAAAATTAAATTTAATAAAATTTACCCCAGCATAATCTCATAGTGTGAGTACATGTTTCTTTTATAGTGATCTATGCAATTACTATAATTCATCACATTCACAAGAATTAATACTTATAATGTAAAGAATGAATTTGACACAATTTCCCCTTTGTTTTAAAGAATCACCAAAATTTATACATTTACTTTTAATTGTATGTTCATGCTTTACTAATCCCAATGATGATTCACCACTTATATCTCTATGTGAATTTCATTAATCATTAGCAATCAACCCATGGTTTATATAAACAACACATGGTTTCTAACAAAGATCACTTATCCATACCTGATAATTATTTTCCCATGGATAAAAATAACAATTGATAGGTTTTCCATTCTACCTTAGTTAACTCACCTAGCAAAAAAAAAAAAATAGATTTATCCCTTCATTCCTTCCTAACTCAATGTAATGGGTCCACATTACACTATGTAATATGCAAAAATCCACCATTACTAACCACATCACTGATTTAACCAACTATTTAGCCCTCATTTCGTACTCACGCTTACCACTTCTTATTTTTCATGCACATGAAGTGAGTTACAAAATACTTTAGTCATGACTTAAATATCCATGACTTCAAACATCATCCTGGTAACTTTACCAATTACCAGCATCCAATTTTTCTACCTCAGTAGTGTTTATTACTCCTTTCACCATAATTAGAGTAATAATATTCCAGCCATATGGTAAAATATGTCATTCCACTTTACTTATAAACTTTTAAGGTGAATTCACTTTAAATTTTCCCTAGTGAATTAGTTCTTCTCCCCACTTTCATTTAATTTTCCTACGTACATTTTATTCTTATAATCTCCTTAGTCACACTTGGATATAATTGAATTACTAGTCTTTTAATACACCAATATTAATGCCCTTAATATAATCTTTATTTTTTATCACCCTTTTATATGAATAATTTATTCATATCTCGTAAGTGTTGAAACCTTGTTTTCATTTGTTACTATTCTACAAATCCATAGGTGACTAAAATATATGTATATATATATATATATATTCTTCCCCCTCCAAAGTCATAAACCTATTTTGGTTTAATAATATATATGTCATTTTTAATTATCCTTACTAACAGGTAATGGTTCTATCTGTCAACATTTTCCTCTTTGCTTTATATGGAAGAGAATTTATTTTAATACCCACGTTAAAACACATATAAATTCAATTTCAATGGTGTAATTCTTATATTTCTATTTCATATATATACTATCTATTTCCTTCTTTATATATTTCAATATTTCCTACCGTCAATTTCGATGTAGGGTAATGCTTACCAAAAATGGACTATGAAACTTTATTTATTTATTTTTAAATGTGAAATCACACTATCACCTTGTAATTAATTGAACCCTTTTATTAAGGATATCAATTCCTTGGGAGAGTAATCGCATTAACCTATGTGTTACCTCAATTTTCATTTGAAGATGACATATGTGTCTATAACTTAATCCTTTTGTTTTATATTTGATTATAACATTTTTTTATTTTATTTATATATATGTCCCATTCCCTCTTTTATAAAATCCGTTTAAACTAATTTAACCCTGATGGCACCAACTTCAAGTCTATTCAATTTACTTACTTCAAAGGTATTCAGAACTACCTTTTCAATTTTATATTTAATATACTTTTATTAAATATAATTTATATGTTTAGTCTATCCCCCATCGTATATATATTCCAATAAAGTAAAACATGTAAAATTTTCTTTATAATTCTCTTTGTCATATTAACCATTATATATCATTACATCCTCAACTCTATTTCATATATATATATATAATCCACCACATATATATACATAAAATCCACCATATGTATAAAATTCACCATATATATAAAATACACCATATAAATAATCCAAAGGATTAAATTAATCCTTACGTATATATATAAACTTTTTTTTCTTATTTAATGTACAAGGAACCTTGCTCACGGTTTGATTTCAGTTTTTTTTGTTGATTTCGTAATCATATGAAGGTTGATTTAATGCATTCACAGTCGTTAATGTCTGGAATTTAAATGGGTATATCACTATTGGGTTCTACGTCCAAAGTTCGGCACACATACAAACGTGTGATTTGAACGTGTGATTTTTATGAGATATTACCGTGCCGCCTTCGAACTTGTCAAATAGGTTGTCGATATTTTCGGGCAGTGTAAGTGTTACGATTCATTTAATTTCAACTATGAATTTTAAAGTTTGTGTACCTCATTACTCGTGCTGGCTGTACTTTTGAATTATTTTTTATTCGCTTCAATGTTTTTCACCTACTCACCGATCCGCCTGAATAGCAGGCTGGACTTTTTATCCTCTATAATTATAGAGTTTCAACATATATGTATAGATGTATACATCTCCATAGACAGCTATTTATCATCAGTTAACCTTCTTTGATTCAACTACTTTTACAGGAGTTTGTATTGAAGGTGAATAGATGCTCTTTTCCCAGTATGTTAAATATGCTTACAATCTTCCTTTACACACACTTTTATCACATATAACAGTAGGACTCTTCCCTTATATTATTATTATGGTTATTCAACATACTCGCAATTTTGGTGCCTCTTAAACTCTTCCCTGGGAATTATAAGATTTAGAATTTTTTCTCAAATAAAATGGAAGTAATGAAACCGGAGTTGAGATATTATACTCCCTAGCTTCAGTTCCTCGTACTTAGTTAGGATTTAATTTTTGGTTTCATATAATTAAACTTCCATGACCTAAAACAATGTAAATTCTTAGTACTAAAACCTTGTCACTGCAGTATTACTGTTTCACTGCCATCAATACTTTTATGACAGGTTTAGTTGTTTTGTACTTGCTGCTCCTGTTTATCGTTTTGCTAAATTTTTTTGTTTATACACACAGCAAATAAATTTTCATTTAAAAGACAGCAAGCTACACCTGTACATTTTTTATTAGATTATATATTCAAATGATCTATCATTTCTAACTTCATTACTACAGGGTACTTATCCCTAGATCCAACCATCTATCTCTACTATTAATATACTGGATTTTCAGCTAGTAGCTCTAGTTTGCAATTGCATGAGGTACTGAAAAACCAGTCAATATAAAGTTTGCATAAGAAATCATAACATAACAATTCATAAAACGTTGATATATTTAATACAAATTTAAATAAATCTCCAAATTTATGCATGCGTACCGATACTATGACCAGTCCTCCCAACCTTAGAGTTCGTCTATCTCTAGAACTCACCCCCGAGCTGAGATCCTCCAAGAACAGACTAACCTCAATCTGTTCTGGAGCAGCTTATTTAAGCTATGCTCTCCCCAAAGCCTGTTTCCAATTCTGCGTCTAGAATTTCAGGATGCTTTATTCCTGTTTGCCTAGGCTTCCCTTATTTAGGGACTTTAATGTTGATTTCAGCTTTTCCAGCTTTTCCAGCTTTCTACCTCTTCCCAACTACTTTCCTCATCATTGGGGAATTTAGATTTTTCCTCAAAAATCTAAATTAAAAATATTTTCTTTCAAGGATTTTTGAAAGATTTTGGGGAAAGTCTTTACCTTTTCCATAACCTCATGGATTAGGCATATGATCTCAATTTCTCATTTGGTCATAGTGCATACACAATATTTTATTTATTTTTCATAAATAAATAATTAACCACATCCACACAAGTAACTATCCATTGGGGTCCACTCCCCTTTGGATTTATGTTCCAATGTCTAATTTAAAAAGCATAGAACTTGGGGGTGTTACATATTCCCCCTCTGAAAAAAAACACCGTCCTCGGTGTTAACAACTAACTACTATAGTTCATTTTGAAAATAAAGATGGATGATCTTCCATCATCTCAGCTTCTCTTTCCCATGTAGCTTCTTCAGCAGTAAAGTGCTCCCATTGCACCTTTACTCTAGCTATTGTTCAATTGCACAATTCAATTTCTTCCCGCTCCAAAATTTGAAGTAGCTCTGGAAGGAATTCCTCTTCTGGTCCCACCTGGATCACATTCAAATCAATACTGTGAGAAGCATCATGTAATTTTTTTTTCAATAAGGAGACATGAAATACATCATGCAATTTAACCTTGCCGTAAAAGTTTCCATCCATGACATTTGGGTGAGTACCCCTGCGGTTCTGTTTTAAAAAAAAATTAAAAAAAATAAAAAAAATAAAAATTCAGTGCACGGATTCATCTTGCAGGTGACTTTTCACCTATCTTCATACATGTCTTCAATTCTCGTGCAATTTCTGCTTTATCTTAAACACGCATTGCCAGAATACATTAACATGGCTACTGATGTGTTTCACCGCCATAGGTTCAACACCACACCACTGCACTCCTCCACGGGTCCATTGTTTCACCGTCGTTCTTTCCCCATCGAGCCTCATATTTGATGGGATGTAATACAACGCATTCAACTTGATTATAATGTTGACTCGAGCAATTTACATTAACCATATTCCATAACGACTTGTTACGGAGAGGTATTAAAGGACGCAACAAGGGGTAGTGTGAGGTGTATAAAGT
This sequence comes from Pinus albicaulis, assembly GCA_034641835.2. Lineage (NCBI taxonomy): Eukaryota > Viridiplantae > Streptophyta > Pinopsida > Pinales > Pinaceae > Pinus > Pinus albicaulis. Next base: position 1,489,277,775 of record CM076580.1, read on the forward strand.
AATAGAAAAGTCACGTCCATAAAGATATGGGGTGGTACCTATGGATAATGTAAAAGTTTTGATAGACTACACAAATCCGTTGAGGATAAGTAGTGTACTAAAAATGCACGAAACTATTATGAACCTGAATGGTTTGACTAATAACTGAATTTCTTAAGTTTATTTAAATGCAGAATGTTATTGTGGATTATCAATTGTGGATTATAAAATCTATTCCATTTTAATTGATTCTATTTTTTATTATAATCCCATGAGAGAAATAGAAGAGGGAAATGGGAGAATACATGGAGAATGGAGCCAAGGAAGAGGAAGAGAGTATTTCAAGCATGCATCAAGAGATGAGTAACCATATCCTTTGAAAATATCTTTGTTTTCATATGGAACATGATTATATAATGATTGAATTTATTTGCAATAAAAATTTCAGTGTATTAAAAGCTAGATCTACACTTATTTATGCATTATTTTGATAAAACCCCATTGGGATCTTGTTTAGAAGGCTGAGTAGTTCCAGATCTGGTATGGATCTGATGTTTCAGCCATATATCAGTTGTAGATCTGAATATTAACCTACATCAGCTGAGGCTCCTCATATAAAATGTTGTCAAGTCTTTCTGCAGCTTTTCCAATTGTTTCTGCTATTATTTTTGAAGGATTCTTGCTCTTGCTTCAAGTAAATCCAATACTTCTACAAAGGAACTTGATTATAGATCTTATTTCTTGATGCCATACTATAACATGAGTCTAATGGCTAATTTCTAGTGTCTTCCAGTAGAAACTGCGCAATTTCTAAAGGACGGTTTCTCTATTTACCAACTCTCTCCTTTAGCTGATTTTCAGCTAGTGTTGATTGTGGGAGATCTGTTAAAACCTCTAAACTCATTTATTTTTGCCGAAACTTTTCTTGAGGTCTAACACAGCCTAAAATAAGGGAACCCAGCCCTATTCTACATTATTTTCACACTAGCTCGCTTATACAATGTCCTCCTTGAGCCTATTGCAGATTTTCCTGAGAGTGAAATTTAGCGCTTCTTCCTTGGTTGGTTTTTACTTCTCTTTTGGATCCATTGTTTGGATCTATAGATCTAAGGTTCCTAAGAGCAGAAAACTCTAATATGAGTGTGTCATTCCCACACTTGCTGTGTTCCACCATTCTTCTATAGACAGAGTCTGGAATGGGCCAGGAAGCCTCTAGATTTCACCCTTCCTTGTGAAGGTGATGCATCTAGTAAATGCCCTGCCAGTCTATCTCTGGTTTAGATCTATTGGTGTAATTCCATATTTCTGTGATTCCATAGTGGAATATCTTAAGATATTCCCTACTGAGCCTATATTTTCCCATTTGGAACATTGCATAATTGTATGCAAGGAAATAATTATTGTGTTAAAACTTTTCAAAATGAATAGAAGATAAAAATATATCCTTGTATGCATTATTGGATTAGATTCTTAGAGAGGAAAAAGAGTAATCACATGCTTTATTATGTAAGATTATTTAGAGAAACATATATGTTTGCATGCATGGGAAAAATATATTTTTGAGTATTAGATTTCTAGAGAAAAGGAAGATGCAATCACATAATATTTATTGTGTTAGCCTTTTTTTGGGAAAAATAATATGTATTTGTCCAACCTAAAGGGATTAGCTATGGTATTAGCTTTATCTTGGGAGAATATTATGCATAGTTATTGGTTATATCTTTTGGATGAGAGGGAAATGTCACTTTGCATGCATGAAATGATAAGTGGTATGTGTTTGACCCTTGGAAAAGAAATGTGTTTATTTTTCCATGAAATATTTATTTGATTTATTTTGGAAAGAAATATATGTTTTACATGCAGGAAGAACAAGATATGTTATTGCATGCACAAAACAATAACTTGTATGTTAACTTTGTTTGAAATAGAGTTGGCATTGTTATACATAGTAACCATTATGAATAGATCTTGGGTGGAAAATATGTTTTTGGAAAAGAACATGTATTCACATGCGTAAGTATAACATCTATTGCATTAATCCATATGGAAAAGAAAACATACGAGTAGGAAAAAAGAGAAATTGCTTGTTGGGATAGTTATCTTGAAAATATTGTTATGCATTTGCATGCACAGTATTATTATATAGTATGTGAGCTTTCTTTTGGAAATAATAGGAAAGTGCATGCAAGATTTTATTAGTGTTTGGTGGAAAGAGGATGCTTTTTCTAAATCATAAAATAATTCCATATTTTCTAAATCATAAAAGAATTCCAGCTTTTCTAAATCACAAAAGCAATCCATAAAGCCTCCATAAATCTGATTTTTCCTAAATCAGAAAAGCATTCCATAAATCCCTCATGCTTTTATTTTTAAAGGTAGATTTTCTTTTTCCTTATGAGAAAATATCACTTATCCATATTTTTTCCAAATCTATTACTCATTATTTCTAAAAGTCATAAAATATACCAACTTGGAAATATAATTTATTTCCATGGAAGAATATAAATTATTATAAATAAAATAATTAAGAAATAATTCTTCCAATATTCTTATAATCAACAATTACAAGAATATTCTTCATCTAATATCAATATAATAATTAATAATCTCTATTTGTGACACTTCAACAAATATTTGTATGCATTTATAACACATAACCACATTGACTAATTTCCAAAAGAAAGCTAACATACTATATAATAATACTGTGCATGCAAATGCATAACAATATTTTCAAGATAACTATCCCAACAAGCAATTTCTCTTTTTGCCTACTCGTATGTTTTCTTTTCAATATGGATTAATGCAATAGATGTTATACTTACGCATGTGAATACATGTTCTTTTCCAAAAACATATTTTCCACCAAAGATCTATTCATAATGGTTACTACGTATAACAATTCCAACTCTATTTCAAACAAATTTAACATACAAGTTATAGTTTTGTGCATGCAATAACATATCTTGTTCTTCCTGCATGTAAAACATATATTTCTTTCCAAAAGAAACCAAATAAATATTTCATGGAAAAATAAACACATTTCTTTTTGTAACACCCCCAACTTCTATGCTTTTCAAATGAGACATTTGAACATAAATCCAAAGGGGAGTGGACCCCAATGGATAATTATGGTGTGGATGTGGTTAACTATTTAATTATGAAAAAATAAATAAAATATTGGGTATGCACTATGACTAGATGAGAAAGTGAGATCACATGCCTAATCCATGAGGTGATGGAAAAGGAAAAAGACTTTCCCCAAATCTTTCAAAAATCCTTGAAAGAAATTATTTCTAATTTAGATTTTTGAGGAAAAATCTAAATTTCCCCAATGAAGAGGAGTAGTTGGGAAGAGGTGAGAAAAAGCTGGAAAAGCTGAGGAAAAGCTTAAAGCAACTTTAAAGAGTCCCAAAATGGGAAGCCCAGGCTAAACAGGAATAAAGCATCCTGAAATTCTGGACGCAGAATTGGAAACAGGCTTTGGGGAAAGCACAACTTAAATAAGCTGCTCCAGAACAGATTGAGGTTAGTCTGTTCTTGGAGGATCTCTGCTCGGGGGTGAATCCTGGGAGATAAAGAGGATTCTAAGGTTTGGAGGACTGGTCATAGTAGAGGTATGCATGCCTAATGTTGGAGATTTCTATAAGTCTGTATTAAATATATCCCTGTTTTATGAATTGTGATGTTATGGTTCATTATGCAATTTATGAATTATTATGCTATGGTTCATTATGAAAATTTTAGATTGATTATTTGTTCAGTAACTCATGTAATTGTAAACCAAAGCTATTGATAGCAGAGACAAATGGTTGGAGTATGGGGATGAGTACCTTGTAGTAATGGAGTTAGAGATGGTAGATCCTTTGAACAGCTAATCTCATGATTATGTATAGGTGTAGCTTGCTGTCTTTTAAAGGAATATTAAATTGCTGTGTGTATAGACAGAAAATGTTAACAAAACAGTAACCATGAACTACAAGTACCAAACAACTAAACCTATCATAACAATATTGATGGCACAGAATTCCCTGTAACCAATAACAGAAGGTAGGAAACAACAACCCTGTGATAGCAGTATGGGGTTCAATATGTCAGTTGTGTTACAATGGAAAGAATTGTAAAACTAAGAATTTAAATTATTCTATTAAATGTAAGTGTAAACATATGAAAGCAGAAGTTGAATCCTAACTAAGTACGAGGATCTAACACTAGGGGGTCTAAAATATCCAGTTCAGTATCCTCCCCTATTTGATTGAAGCAAGAGGATCTATGTCCTAGTTTTCCCATGGAATCGTTAAATATGCACCAGAGTGTCAAACATGTTGAATGTTGTAATAGTAAAATAAGGGGAAATCCTACTTGAACATCCATTGTGTGATAAAATTTTGTGTGAGGGAAGATTGTAAGCATATGTAAAAACTCAATGAACAGAGCATCTGTTTACCGTCCATATAAACTGCTGGGAAAGTAGTTGGAGCAATGGAGGTTAACTGAGCATATATAGATGTATGCGAGGAGGCATACATCTATACCTCGATGCTGAAACTTTAAAATGTTGAAAATTTTATAAGGCTTGCAAACTGGAAAGTTTGAGAAATTCTTATATTCCCGTGTCTTCCTATAATTACTCAAAAGAAGTAAATACCGGATAACCGTATAAATTTGAAATGGATTCAATAAGTAGTTTTTTTTGTTAGCTGGGGCATAAAGCCGAGTATATCTAAGTTATGATATATGGGTAAGAACCTGGGTCTGGGAGGCGTGAAAAATGGTATCGGAGCCCAGGTTCAAAAATTGGGCAAGATATGTGCTCACAAAGAACTAGTAAACTGTTATAAATTTTATGAAAATTAAAAATATTACTTCAAGTATACAAATATCTTGGATATACTATCAGGTATACAGGTAACAGATTTTGATGAAGTAGAAACATTGATATGGGAGTAATATGAGGAGGCTCATATACCAGAATGGTTAAACCTATAATAGGTTTAAAACTGGAAACCGATATCTCTCAGAAAAATATTATTTATATGTAAAATAATAGAGTATGATTGTTCTTCACTCGGACTATATATCCATGATGAAATATATATATATATATATATATATATATATAAATCTGTAAGTTTACAATGACATATGTAGCCATTGTTCTACTATCATCGTTATGTAAAAGAAAGTCAGGGTTCAGAAAGTTAAGATATTGAAACCATCTTAATACAGTAGCAAAGATTGATGCTGCCTTACTGGGATGAAAAACAAGAGGGAAAACAATAGTACCTAACTGATATATCATCTAGCTAGCCTTATTGAGCATCAACACCTTCATAGGAATGTATCATTTTTTTTCCATGATTTAACCTCACTAGAAATCTTTCAATTATGAGGGTAAGAATAGGACTTACAAAGAGAAAAAAAATGAATTTGTAATTATTTCCCTAGATACATAGAAAAGGGAATTTCTAGAGATAAGAGTAAGGGTGATCTGTGGTGGGAGGTTGGTCTACTGCTTGAATGGTAGGTCTTTAAATATGATGCTCTTCTATTTTACATCAGTATGAATTGACTACATATAAAAATATATATTAAATGGTGCGATTGTTATTAGTACTACATTTAACAGAATCTATCATAAGGCATTCACCTTCCAGATTCTGTTTAGATGTAGACCAGAAAATCCATAGAGTAGAAACCCCAGAATCTCTAAACCAAGGTCGGTTTAAATCTGAAGTTACTTGGCCTCTACAGAGGATTAATTTTTTTTATGTTTCCTGTAGACACAAAAATGAGATGACATGCTTATGTGTATGCTAGAGAAACATTATAGTAGCACTGAAATATATACATGGTATGTAGCAGAAAGGAAGAAAGCAAGATATTAGAATATAAATTGCAATTATGATCATTCTAATACTTATAACATTTATAGACTGCATATATGAGCATTCTAACAATTATAATGGTGCTGGAAAAAGAGTAATTATATTCTAGATGAGCATGATACCATTTATAAGGGTATAGATTTCATATCAAAAAAAAAAAAAAAATATTCTTACTCCGTTTAGGTTAAGTGCTATTAAACACATATAGGCATCCTTCAAGAGAAAAATTAAACTTTAATAGCAAGGAGTCTGAATTCTTGTTAAATCACAAGGAAATTCTACAAGGGTTATAGTACTCATAGCCATTATAGGGTACTTTATATTTTAAATTCAGTTCTAACTCTTGAAACAAATAAAATGGTGTTAGAGTTCTCTATGCTGAATGTATAGTATTAATGGAACTATCGATCACATATATATATGCCTTTAGGAAATATATAGGTATATATATATATATAAATTAACAAGTAGAAAGAAAAAAAAATTATATCCAATTAACCCTTTTTAACCTTTACTACATATGAGACATGTATATATGACTTTTCATATGTCACTCGGCCAACATCTTACATTTCACTACCTATGTTAAGAAGGGAACATAAGAATGCAAGATATGTATATATAGGAGCATATATGTTAAAAAGGGACGTAACTATAACCAACGAAACATATATGAGCGCTATAGCCGTGAAAATTAACGTACAATAAAGTTATCTTCACATGGATAGGATATCATGAGAACATCCACTATATCATTGTCGAGATTTAAACAAAACGCCTTATTCCATAGTTTATATAAATGCAGAGAGTAAATAATGACTCGTCTCACTCATTCCTGAAAACCATAAACAGATGAGTTAAACAAGGAAAATATCTACCGATAGATAATATAACCATCGCCAGTTCAGAGAACCGTGTTAAATAAAACAAAGAGAATATTATGCGACTCAGAGAACAGTGTTTAATGAACAAAGAGATTGTTACGTAAATCAAATAGGGTGCTATTGTGTTTATAATGACAGCGCTTAAAGTCGGTCGACCAAACATAAATTTCTCTGGCAGACCATCAGAAACCAAGTCCCGACAGTGTCGAACCTTGACACATCAGATTGACCAAGATCCACCCTATGAACTAACGCTTTCAAAGCCATGGCCGACAAGGTCATTTCGCGCTGTATATGAACTGTCCGAAATCGAAGTTAAATATGTTCGCAGGCCAAAAGTATTATGCTAAAACTCCCAGGAGCAGCGTGAAATCACGCTTGGGAGGTGCATTCTCATCATAAAACAATAAGAGTTACAGTGTTGAACCTTCGTAATAAGTATAGACGACCGAAGAAAAAGAAGTTAGGGTTACCTGAGGGTAGAATCTTCACCCCTGCGTCAAGCTGAAAATAAACACATTAAAATGGGGAAACCATATGAGGATCAATAGATGTGAACGCTGGTGGTTCACCGATTGGCAATTCTGGGGGGCGAGACAAACTACGATTCCATACCCGGACGTTAGCCATCAGAACTACCTGCAAATACGCGGCACATTGAATAGGTATTAAACGCATAAATAATAACATCAGGAACCCAGAAACCTTCATAAGTTTCACAACGAGGGTTACGTCCGAACGAAATTACAAAATTGTGGAAAAAAAATGAAATACAGATTTAAATGCGTCGCCACAGAGGAATGGCCACTGTATCGTCCCGAAAGCAAATAGACGAGGTAAAGATATGCAGGCAAATTGAAACATGAGACGAGAGAAACCAGCGATAACAAACCCTAGACGTCCCTGCCGCGTTTCACCTTGCAACTTAGCTCTGATAAATAGATCGATGCAAGTATGTCTAGTTAAAAACAATTTCGAAACCCTAATTCATCTACCACAGACCTCCAGAAAATACCGAGGCTGATTGCGTAGACTGGAGAGTACCAAGTGAGGTGAAGGGGCACAGAGGAGATAAGGTATTGTGGCACGTAAACACAGAGTTGAACCTAGATCGAGCCCTTACCATAGGCAGAGTTCCGGGTACCGAGTACTCGCAATAGACAAGCTGACCGTTGAACTCCACCCGTCGAGTGCTTAAGGGATAAGGTACGAGGTACGCCGCCCAGGCGAGACGTTGCCCCTGTACACAGAGAAGAAAAGAAAACCAGCGAAAGATTTTAACTCAACCCACACGTCAAGCTAGATGATCCGATTCCTGAGTTAGGTGGCCCATGTCATAAGGATCGAGTATGAGAAATGAGTACTCTGCATATGGATCATGACGCGTGTAGGTTCGACTCTCAAAACCAAAAGCACTATAGGGCTAACCCAGGTTCAGAATACATAGGGTTTACGCCAATGGACCGACTGTCAACATTCTGCGCGGAGGTGGGACGCGTAGCTGTATAAACCGATAAGAATTGTCCACGCCACAGTCTTTCCGGAAACAAAATGTACTGGAATACCTGCATAACGAATATCAATCAGGGTTAGATATGGATTGTTCGAAGATTTCAAATGACAGGCGAAAAAAAAAAAAAACTAACTTCAGACCATGCCTATCTATATATGCATCAAAAACAAAAAAAATATTGAACGCTACAGTCATATCACAGCCAACATACCCGAATATACATATGTCACCGGCGTTAAATGGAATTCCTGCCCCTGGACGAGTCAAATTATTCACATTAAAACGAACCACAGTTTAAAGGCCAGCGTGTAAAGATGTAATCACTAATTCAAATGATAGAGATACGTGGTATGAACTTTCGGCAGGGGTTAATGATGCGAGCGCGCGCCTCCAGTTAATGATTAACCGTGTAAATGTATACATACGGTACATATGTATATATATGTTTATGAAGGGGTCATTATATATATATAAGTTGATATATATGTGAGGACATGTTATATATATATAGAAGTTTATATAAGATGGTCAATATATATAAGTGGTGATAAAATTATATCGTATGTGTATTGGACTATATGTGATTAGATGGAATATATCATAAGGACCTTAAGAGAAACATAAGATTTTATGTTCATGGGTATATTATCCACTTGGAATTAGTAAAGGTACATTAAAAATTTTTGTCTTCTTAAACTAGAGATGTTACAAATAAACAAATAAATGTGGGTACATAGATATAAGTGGAATTCCAAAAATATATAAGTGAATGTATAAGGCTCTAGGAGAGACTATTGAAAAGGTATGGGAGAACCACTCCTCTCAATATTATAAAGGGATATATATATCTATATAAGGTTCAAAGGAATGTAGGTGAATGTTCAATGTTGATATAGATGGACATGCGAGATGGTCAAAGAGAATTATATAAAAATGAAAGTAAAGTTAAAAATTCGGAACTCATTATTTAATAAAAGTGTGAATAGAAAAAGTATAAGAAATGAATGGGTATAGAGGTGTCGAAAATATATATAGATATGTGTGCACCTTCACGTCCTAGTGGAGAAAGGTAGAGACACATAGGTGTTTTGTAAAGGTATGGATCACATAATATATAGCCCAGGGTGTAATATATATATATATGAATATTATATATAGTGGAAATATATGTGACATATATCTATATGAATTCAAAATTTCAAGAGATAGGACATCTATATCTTGTTAATTTAGCTTAATAGTTATCGTTGCCTAACTCGTTTAGACCTTGGGTGAACAAGAAGAAACCCTTGGAGGTTTTACAAATCCTAAGATGCTATATAATACTATGTGAACCAAAGAAGAGGGAAAGTTCATTTTGGAATATATAGAGAAAGGTGGATAATAGAAAAAGGACAACTTATATTTAATAGAGGTATGTTAAATATAAGTGGTAAATTCTTAATTAACTATTAAATATATATATATATATATATAATAATAACAATTATCATGAGAAATGATAGATTAAAAGGAAACAAATTGCACGTGGGACCTAAGTTAAATCTACAAGTAACATTATAAATATAGGTGATCTTGTTATATGTTATAATGTTAACTTTGTTGAGTTGTATGAATATAATATTTTCATACATGATAATTTAGTTCAGTTAGTAAACTTCCAACTTTATACCCACGGGATTAAGGGAGAAGGAAAAATTCACTAGGGAATAGTAAAAGTGAAGTTACCTTAAAAGTTGCAAGTAAAGTGGAAGGACATATTTTACCATATGGTCGTAATGTTATAGATTAAGTGGTAAAAGTATAAGGTGGAAAAAAAATAAAAATAAAAAATATATATATATATATATATATTTTGGATTGGAAAAATTACCAAGATGAGGTTCAAGAGAAGTATATTTAAGTCATGACTAAAGTATTTTGTGATAAACATATTTTAGCTCATATACATGGAAAAAGTGAAGTGGTAAAATTAAGTATGGGTTATAAACCCAGTTAAATAGTTGGTTGAATAATTGTGGAACATGGCATATTAAATAATGTAATGCAGATCCCTTACATTGAGTCAGGAATGGATAAATGAAGGGATAAAACAAAGCTTCCCAGGTGACTTAGCTAGGGTAGAATTGAACACCTGACAATTGGTTTTCTTTTTCATGGGAAAATGATTTTGAAAAGGAACATGCATGGATAAAAATCCAATGGAGCATAATTAATTTCCTCAATTTATCATCGGAATGTGTACAGCATGAAAAAAAAAAAAAAACAATTAAGGTAAAGGTATAAAGTATGGAAATACTTTGAAAAAGGTGAAATTGTGTCAAATACAATTTTGACATTTTCAAGTAGAAAAACTGGTGAATGTGATGAATAATAGTGAATATATGTATTCACACTATAAAATTTTGTTGAGGTAAATTTTATTTGATTTAATTTTCCTTAACCGTAAATTCAAAGATACTGGAAGTACGACTATGAACTGAGAAAGGATAAGCATAAACATGCATATGATACAATTGTTTTCTTTCATTTATGAGTACTAATGAAAAGCGTAAAATTGTTTATACAAGTGTGTAACAGGAAAGTGTACACTCTGGAACCAAGGAGAAAACAAGGTGAAGATAAATCACCTCAAGAAAAGCTAAACTGTACCAAGTTGCGTGAGGAAAGAATCGCACTGAAAAACAAGAAAGGATAAGTAGTGTACTAAAAGTGCACTAAACTATTATGAACCTGAACGGTTTGACTAATAACTGAATTTCTTAAGTTATTGAAATGCTGAATGTTGTTGTGGATTATGAATTGTATGTACCTGATATTACTTACATTGGTATGAATTGTGGACAGAGAAACCAGAATAAAAGATCTTCCAAACAGACTTCTTGCAAAGAAGTAGGAAGAAAACCAACTGCATAAGGCATCAGTAAATAGAGTGGAGGCAGGAGAGTACTCTGCTGGAAACTAATGGCTTATAAATTAGCCCTACCATTGCTTATTAAATTTCCTGATATGTTTCATGTCCCCTTGTTGGAAAAGAAAATTTATAATTTTTGGTACATGATGCTTCTCACATGATTGATTGGAATGTGGTCCAGGTGGAACCATAAGAAGAATTTCCTTCCAGAGTCGCTTCAAAGATGAAAGCGGGAAGAAATGAAAATTGCGAAATCGAATAGTAGCTAGAGTAAAGGTGTAGTGGAGCACTTTACTGCTGAAAAGCTACATGGAACAGAGAAGCTAAGATGATGGAAAAGCATTCATAATTATGTTCAAAATAAACTAAGTAGATAGTTGGCAACACCGAGGATGGTGTTTATTTTCAGAGGGGGAATATGTAACACCCCCAAGTTCTATGCTTTTCAAATGAGACATTTGAACATAAATCCAAAGGGGAGTGGACCCCAATGGATAATTATGGTGTGGATGTGGTTAACTATTTAATTATGAAAAACTAAATAAAATATTGGGTATGCACTATGACCAGATGAGAAAGTTAGATCACATGCCTAATCCATGAGGTGATGGAAAAGGAAAAAGACTTTCCCCAAATCTTTCAAAAATCATTGAAAGAAATTATTTCTAATTTAGATTTTTCAGGAAAAATCTAAATTTCCCCAATGAAGAGGAGTAGTTGGGAAGAGGTGAGAAAAAGCTGGAAAAGCTGAGGAAAAGCTTAAAGCAGCTTTAAAGAGTCCCAAAATGGGAAGCCTAGGCTAAACAAGAATAAAGCATCCTGAAATTCTGGACGCAGAATTGAAAACAGGCTTTGGGGAAAGCACAGCTTAAATAAGCTGCTCCAGAATAGATTGAAGTTAGTCTGTTCTTGGAGGATCTCTGCTCGGGGGTGAATCCTGGGAGATAAAGAGGATTCTAAGGTTGGGAGGACTGGTCATAGTAGAGATATGCATGCCTAATGTTGGAGATTTCTGTAAGTCTGTATTAAATATATCCCTGTTTTATGAATTGTGATGTTAGGGTTCATTATGCAATTTATGAATTGTTATGTTATGGTTCATTATGAAAATTTTAGATTGATTATTTGTTCAGTAACTCGTGTAATTGTAAACCCAAGCTATTGATAGCAGAGACAAATGGTTGAGTTAGAGATGGTAGATCCCTTGAACAGCTAATCTCATGATTTTGTATAGGTGTAGCTTGCTGTCTTTCAAAGGAACATTAACTTACTGTGTGTATAGACAGAAAATGTTAACAAACCAGTAACCATGAACAACAAGTACCAAACAACTAAACCTATCATAACAATATTGATGGCACAGAATTCCCTGTAACCAATCACAGAAGGTAGGAAACAACAACCCTGTGATAGTAGTATGGGGTTCAGTATGTCAGTTGTGTTACAATGGAAAGAATTGTAAAACTCAGAATTTAAATTATTCTATTAAATGTAAGTGTAAACATATGAAAGCAGAAGTTGAAGCCTAACTAAGTACGAGGATCTAACACTAGGGAGTCTAAACTATCCAGTTCAGTATCCTCCCCTATTTGATTGAAGCAAAGAGGATCTGTGTCCTAGTTTTCCCATGGAATAGTTGAATCTACACCAGAGTGTCAAACAAGTTGAATGTTGTAACAGTAAAATAAAAGGAAATCCTACTTGCACATCCATTGTGTGATAAAAGTTTGCGTGAGGGAAGATTGTAAGCATATGTAAGAATACAATGAACAGAGCATCTGTTTACCGTCCGTATAAACTGCTGGGAAAGTAGTTGGAGCAATGGAGGTCAACTGAGTATAGATAGAGGTATGCAAGGAGGCATACATCTATACCTCGATGTTGCACTTTAAAATGTTGGAAATTTTATAAGGCTTGCAAACTGGAAAGTTTGAGAAATTCTTATATTCCCATGTCTGCCTATAATTACTCAAAAGAAGTAAATACCGGATAACCGTATGAATTTGAAATGGATTCAATAAGCAGCTTTTTTTGTTAGCTGGTGCATAAAGCCGAGTATATCTAAGTTATGATATATGGGTAAGAACCTGGGTCTGGGAGGCGTGACACTTTTCCAAGGGTCAAACGCATACCACTTATCATTTCATGCATGCAAAGTGACATTTCCCTCTCATCCAAAAGATATAACCAATAACTATGCATAATATTCTCCCAAGATAAAGCTAATACCATAGCTAATCCCTTTAGGTTGGAAAAATACATATTATTTTTCCCAAAAGAAGCCTAACACAATAAATATTATGTGATTGCATTTTCCTTTTCTCTTGAAATCTAATACTCAAAAATATATTTTTCCCATGCATGCAAGCATATATGTTTCTCTAAATAATCTTACATAATAAAGCATGTGATTAATCTTTTTCCTCTCTAAGAATCTAATCCAATAATGCATACAAGGATATATTTTTATCTTCTATTCATTTTGAAGAGTTTTAACACAATAATTATTTCCTTGCATACAATTATGCAATGTTCCAAATGTGAAAATATAGGCTCAGTAGGGAATATCTTAAGATATTCCACTATGGAATCACAGCAATATGGAATTACACCAATAGATCTAAACCAGAGATAGACTGGCAGGACATTTACTAGATGCATCACCTTCACAAGGAAGGGTGAAATCCAGAGGCTTCCTGGCCCATTCCAGACTCTGTCTATAGAAGAATGGTGGAACACAGCAAGTGTGGGAATGACACACTCATCTTAGAGTTTTCTACTCTTAGGAACCTTAGATCCATAGATCTAAACAATGGATCCAAAAGAGAAGTAAAAACCAACCAAGGAAGAAGCGCTAAATTCCACTCTCAAGAAAATCTGCAATAGGCTCAAGGAGGACATTGTATAAGCAAGCCAGTGTGAAAATAACGTAGAACAAGGTTGGGTTCCCTTATTTTAGGCTGTGTCAGACCTCAAGCAAAGTTTCAGCAAAAATAAATGAGTTTAGAGGTTTTAACAGATCTCCCACAATCAACACTAGCTGAAAATCAGCTAAAGGAGAGAGTTGGTAAATAGAGAAACCGTCCTTTAGAAATTGCGCAGTTTCTGCTGGAAGACACTAGAAATCAGCCATTAGACTCATGCTATAGTATGGCATCAAGAAATCAGATCTATAATCAAGTTCCTTTGTAGAAGCATTGGATTTACTTGAAGCAAGAGCAAGAATCCTTCAAAAATAATAGCAGAAGCAATTGGAAAAGCTGCAGAAAGACTTGACAACATTTTATATGAGGAGCTTCAGCTGATGTAGGTTAATATTCAGATCTACAACTGATATATGGCTGAAACATCAGATCCATACCAGATCTGGAACTACTCAGCCTTCTAAACAAGATCCCCCCGGGGTTTTATCAAAATAATGCATAAATAAGTGTAGATCTAGCTTTTAATACACTGAAATTTTTATTGCAAATAAATTCAATCATTATATAATCATGATCCATATGCAAACAAAGATATGTTCAAAGGATATGGTTACTCATCTCTTAATGCATGCTTGAAATACTCTCTTCCTCTTCCTTGGCTCCATTCTTCATGTATTCTCCCATTTTCCTCTTCTATTTCTCTCATGGGATTATAATAAAAAATAGAATTAATTAAAATGGAATAGATTTTATAAATCATAAAAGTATTCCAATTTTTTTCTAAATCATAAAAGAATTCCATCTTTTCTAATTCATAAAAGCATTCAAGCTTTTCTAAATCCTAAAAGCATTCTAGCTTTTTCTAAATCATAAAATAATTCCATATTTTCTAAATCATAAAAGCATTCCAGCTTTTCTAAATCACAAAAGCAATCCATAAAGCCTCCATAAATCTGACTTTTCCTAAATTAGAACCATTACTTGTGAGTAAGGATAATTAAAAATGACATATATATTATTAAACCAAAATAGGTTTATGACTTTGGAGGGGGAAGAATGAATATATATATATATATATATACATATATTTTAGTCACCTATGGATTTGTAGAATAGTAACAAATGAAAACAAGGTTTCAACACTTACGAGATATGAATAAATTATTCATATAAAAGGGTGATAAAAAATAAAGATTATATTAAGGCCATTAATATTGGTGTATTAAAAGACTTGTAATTCAATTATATCCAACTGTGACTAAGGAGATTATAAGAATAAAATGTACGTAGGAAAATTAAATGAAAGTGTAATCCTACAATATCTCAAAGGGACGAGATGAGAAATACTTTATACCCACAAGATTTAGGGAGAAGAACTAATTCACTAGGGAAAATTTAAAGTGAATTCACCTTAAAAGTTTATAAGTAAAGTGGAATGACATATTTTACCATATGGCTGGAATATTATTACTCTAATTATGGTGAAAGGAGTAATAAACACTACTGAGGTAGAAAAATTGGATGCTGGTAATTGGTAAAGTTACCAGGATGATGTTTGAAGTCATGGATATTTAAGTCATGACTAAAGTATTTTGTAACTCAGTTCATGTCCATGAAAAATAAGAAGTGGTAAGCGTGAGTACGAAATGAGGGCTAAATAGTTGGTTAAATCAGTGATGTGGTTAGTAATGGTGGATTTTTGCATATTACATAGTGTAATGTGGACCCATTACATTGAGTTAGGAAGGAATGAAGGGATAAATCTATTTTGGTTTAATAATATATATGTCATTTTTAATTATCCTTACTAACGGGTAATGGTTCTATCTGTCAACATTTTCCTCTTTGCCTTATATGGAAGAGAATTTATTTTAATACCCACGTTAAAACACATATAAATTCAATTTCAATGGTGTCAATTCTTATATTTCTATTTCATATATATACTATCTATTTCCTTCTTTATATATTTCAATATTTCTTACCTTCAATTTCGATGTAGGGTAATGCTTACCAAAAATGGACTATGGAACTTTATCTATTTATTTTTAAATGTGAAATCACTCTATTACCTTGTAATTAATTGAACCCTTTTATTAAGGATATCAATTCCTTCGGAGAGTAATCGCATTAACCTATGTGTTACCTCAATTTTCATTTGAAGATGACATATGTGTCTATAACTTAATCCTTTTGTTTTATATTTGATTATAACATTTTTTTATTTTATTTATATATATGTCCCATTCCCTCTTTTATAAAATCCGTTTAAACTAATTTAACCCCGATGGCACCAACTTCAAGTCTATTCAATTTACTTACTTCAAAGGTATGCAGAACTACCTTTTCAATTTTATATTTAATATACTTTTATTAAATATAATTTATATGTTTAGTCTATCCCCCATCGTATATATATTCCAATAAAGTAAAACATGTAAAATTTTCTTTATAATTCTCTTTGTCATATTAACCATTATATATCATTACATCCTCAACTCTATTTCATATATATATATATATAATCCACCACATATATATACATAAAATCCACCATATGTATAAAATTCACCATATATATAAAATACACCATATAAATAATCCAAAGGATTAAATTAATCCTTATGTATATATATAAACTTTTTTTTCTTATTTAATGTACAAGGAACCTTGCTCACGGTTTGATTTCAGTTTTTTTTTGTTGATTTCGTAATCATATGAAGGTTGATTTAACGCATTCACAGTCGTTAATGTCTGGAATTTAAATGGGTATATCACTATTGGGTTCTACGTCCAAAGTTCGGCATACATACAAACGTGTGATTTGAACGTGTGATTTTTATGAGATATTACCGTGTCGCCCTCGAACTTGTCAAACAGGTTGTCGATATTTTCGGGCAGTGTAAGTGTTACGATTCATTTAATTTCAACTATGAATTTTAAAGTTTGTGTACCTCATTACTCGTGCTGGCTGTACTTTTGAATTTTTTTTTATTCGCTTCAATGTTTTTCACCTACTCACCGATCCGCCTGAATAGCAGGCTGGACTTTTTATCCTCTATAATTATAGAGTTTCAACATCTATGTATAGATGTATACATCTCCATAGACAGCTATTTATCGTCAGTTAACCTTCTTTGATTCAACTACTTTTACAGGAGTTTGTATTGAAGGTGAATAGATGCTCTTTTCCCAGTATGTTAAATATGCTTACAATCTTCCTTTACACACACTTTTATCAGATATAACAGTAGGACTCTTCCCTTATATTATTATTATGGTTATTCAACATACTCACAATTTTGGTGCCTCTTAAACTCTTCCCTGGGAATTATAAGATTTAGAATTTTTTCTCAAATAAAATGGAAGTAATGAAACCGGAGTTTAGATATTATACTCCCTAGCTTCAGTTCCTCGTACTTAGTTAGGATTTAATTTTTGGTTTCATATAATTAAACTTCCATGACATAAAACAATGTAAATTCTTAGTACTAAAACCTTGTCGCTGCAGTATTACTGTTTCACTGCCATCAATACTTTTATGACAGGTTTAGTTGTTTTGTACTTGCTGCTCCTGTTTACCGTTTTGCTAAAATTTTCTGTTTATACACACAGCAAATAAATTTTCATTTAAAAGACAGCAAGCTACACCTGTACATTTGTTATTAGATTATATATTCAAATGATCTATCATTTCTAACTTCATTACTACAGGGTACTTATCCCTAGATCCAACCATCTGTCTCTACTATTAATATACTGGATTTTCAGCTAGTAGCTCTAGTTTGCAATTGCATGAGGTACTGAACAACCAGTCAATCTAAAGTTTGCATAAGAAATCATAACATAACAATTCATAAAACGTTGATATATTTAATACAAATTTAAATAAATCTCCAAATTTATGCATGCGTACCGATACTATGACTAGTCCTCCCAACCTTAGAGTTCGTCTATCTCCAGAACTCACCCCCGAGCTGAGATCCTCCAAGAACAGACTAACCGCAATCTGTTCTGGAGCAGCTTATTTAAGCTATGCTCTCCCCAAAGCCTGTTTCCAATTCTGCGTCCAGAATTTCAGGATGCTTTATTCCTGTTTGCCTAGGCTTCCCTTATTTAGGGACTTTAAAGCTGCTTTCAGCTTTTCCAGCTTTTCCAGCTTTTTACCTCTTCCCAACTACTTTCCTCGGCATTGGGGAATTTAGATTTTTCCTCAAAATCTAAATTAGAAATAATTTCTTTCAAGGATTTTTGAAAGATTTTGGGGAAAGTCTTTACCTTTTCCATAACCTCATGGATTAGGCATATGATCTCAATTTCTCATTTGGTCATAGTGCATACACAATATTTATTTATTTTTCATAAATAATTAATTAACCACATCCACACAAGTAACTATCCATTGGGGTCCACTCCCCTTTGGATTTATGTTCCAATGTCTAATTTAAAAAGCATAGAACTTGGGGGTGTTACATACATGAAAAGCGCAGGTTAAAAAAACTCAGTTTTATTGAAAATATAAAAATAGAAAGTTGTGGACTAGTATTGAACTATATATTGACATGTTTTAAAAAGCTCAGTTTTAAAAAATATCGTAAATTATAAAATAGTAATACTGAGTTAAAAGATGGGGTAATTAACAAACTAGTTTAATGGATAGTGATTAAAAGATTGGCTAGACCTAAATTTGAAAACAACGGTAAAAGAACAAGCATGGCGAGCATGGTTTAATGGATGTTAATTAAAAGATTCAAAAAAAAAAAGCATGACGAGCATGGTTTAATGGATGGCAATTAAAAGATTGGTTTAATGGATAGTGATTACAAGATTCGTTAAACCTAAATTTGAACCCAACGGTCCAAAAAAACAAGCATAAATCTCACTAATGTCGTGGTCATTATATACTCGAGCGCTTGATTATCCGATGAATGAAGAATGAGAGGAGGAAATTCACGAACGAAGAAGAGGTGCGTGATGAATTAAGAAGGCATTGTGATGAATGAAGAATTAGTAGAAGATATTCATGAAAGAAGAGGAGATGCCTCATGAATTGGAGGGATCAATGATTGTGATGAATGAAAAATGAGAGGCGGAGGAAATTCAGGAACGAAGAGGAGGTGATTGAAATTTTTGCAGTCCCAAAACAACAGTTTCCTTTTATGGAGTGGATTATTTATGCAGATGGTAGTTTTCTGTTTCCTTTAAATTGTTTATCTATTTGTTTAATTAATTCCACAGAAAAAAATGGTTATGCAGCTAAAGGCTATAGGTGTTTGAGTAATTTTTCTGTTCCTTTAATATGTGTGTTTAATTCATTTTACAGACACATTTGTGTAACCTGTCAAATTGTTTTCTCTGTGTAACGTGACAAATTGTTTTCTCTGTTCAATCTACAGGTTAAGCATGGGTGCTCTTTCTCTCTCAAGCACTGTTATGCTAAGTTAAAGTTGTCTGTCTTATGGAGCGCTCCATAAATCTTCTGTATAGTGTTGTATGCATGAATGTCATGTGTAGTGTTGTGGTATGCATGTAATGTGTGATGTGTTGTGTGTAAATGTTTCGTTTGTGTGTCTGTGGACTTGTGGTAATTGAGAGCGAAAGCCCAGGCTCAGGATATTCAATATGCACTGATGGTTGAAGGGCCAACTAATGAATAACTAATGTTTTTAGAGTGAGTTGGTGTGACTTTGTACTGATGGCAATATTTTCTTGAATTATTTTTTAAATTCATTCCTCGACCCTTTTTATGTTTCATTTTCTGATGAGTTAGAACGCTATATACACGAGCTGGAGCAGAGTGTCCAATGTTTTTGGAGCAGAAGAGCTGGGACATGGTTTCCAATGCTTTTGAAGCAGAGGAGCTCGGGCATCGTTTCCAATGCTTTTGCAACAGAGAATGAGAAGTTTCGAGGGCTTTTGCAACCACCAGTTTCCACAGTTTCAATAGAAACTGAAAGATTAGGTTAGTATTCTTCGTGAATGTTCCTGTTCTCCCTTATTTCTTGTTTCTTGTTGCATTTTACAAATATCTCTATGATATATTTACAGAACAAGTAGATTTCAGAATAGTTATGAAAATTGAAACAGGTTTAGTCATCTATGTCGGTCTGTGTTGACATAAGTGTTGAGGATGTTGACATGTGAGGTGTTAGGTGGTTTTCCATGTAACAAGTCATGTAGCGATCAATATTTTTGGATATTGACACAGTTGTCTCTCTAAACCCCAATTCAGCTCTTCCTTTTCTCATTTCATGCCGCCAATTGTCCTATTTTCATAATAGTTCCATAACCAGATGAATCTGGAGTTGCTTAAATAGTACTAGCACCAATCATGGAACCACTCATTTACGTAAAAAAACCATTGTCTTCTCCTTGAGTAGCTTATTATGCATGGGTATATTTAGCAGGAGATTGAGAAGGTGGTTCAGTGAGTTGAGAGGCACCGCTCAAAGCCTTACACTGCAAAAACCTACAGAGCGGGATCTACGGATTCGTGAGAAAGAACGAGCCCTCTCTATTGATAATTGTGCAATTTAGAAGTGATAGCAAGAAGAAACCCCAAAAATTCCCGCGTAGGGCTTATATGGAAGTAAATGTCTGCTACATAGCATGCATATCTACATAGCTACATTCACGAGTTTGATTTATTTGTACTATGTACTCAATTCTATTAGCATTCACCAGATTGTTTTATTTGTAATATGTAATAAACTCAATTTTACACTTAAGTTGAGCCTAATGTTGCTATGGGTTATAACGGATTCCCACTATGATGCTTAGTGGAAGGAAATTGAACATAGGAGCTCAATTCTTGTTGTATTGTGAATTGATTCCAGTGGTTCGTATTAAATTTCAACGATATTGGTGCGTGCGTTGCATTCTATTGTAATTCTAGATAGTAAATTTCTAAAGTTTTAGTGGACGGCAATGTGCAATTGCCAACAATTAGTCAGTTTATGCAGAGTCTTGCTATTTACATGAATAACATGGGACAAGTGCATGTACAAGTTTAGTGTGATGTTTAGTAGAATGCAATATTAATTCAGTTATGATAAGTTCAATCTATAAGCTATGCAATTTAGTAGTTTTGAGTGTGAGTTTTTTGGAAATTGCATAGGATAACTGTTGAAAGGCCTCATTGGTTAGTAGTGAAGAGGAGGTCATAAGTAGTTATGGGATGAACCCAAAACATATGCAATAGTGGGCAACTGTTGAAAGCTGTCATAACTGGTTAGTAGTGAAAAGGTGTTCATATCCTAAAACAGATTTCACGTAATCAAAAGATTCTTTTTCCTCTCTCTTATTTATTAATTACATTACTTCATTTTATTAATTTTATAGCAACTTTTATTCTTTTATTAAATTTACAATGTAACATTTTTTTTTTAAATATATTTATATTTATATTTATATTATATTAAATTTGTTAGTTATATTATATTTTGATAACTTTACATAATTATATTAATGTTTTTTTCTTGATCTTTATCATGTATAAAATGGTTTTGGTTTTGTTTTTTGTTTTTTTTGTTTTAATATGAATGGTAAATTTAATTATGTTACAAGTTATTATGAAAAAATTGTATACTAACAATATCATTTCAGTGTTTTATGTTGCAGAAAATTTATCAATGCCGAAGTTGAGTTGTTCTTGAGTGAGTCTAAGACATTATCTATTTTTATGTAAATTTTTAATGTTGTAATTAGAAAAAAAATGACTTTTTTTGTTTGGATATGCTCATCAAACAATGTACATGAACTATCATTAATAAAAGGACTAGGCTATTTGTTGTGTGGATGGGAATTCAACCCCCTCCAAATGGCCCGTAGGAAGGTTAAATTGTAACTCTCTTTTGAGTTGTGTTCCTTGTGTTCATGGTTTTCATGATCTTTAGTTTTTATAGTAACTCCAATATGCACAAACATAAATATATCATGTTATTATAATAATAATTTATAAACATGTTTTAAACATCTTCCCAACATATACGAAAATGACAAAATTACTTTTATTCACATAAATCATTAAACAATCTTTCAATGTTTTAAACATCTTCCCCATATAAACAGAAATGGCAAAGTCACTCTTATTCACTTAAATCATTTAAATTTTTTACAATGTTTTAAACATCTTCTTGACACATTGCACAAAAATAACTCACTCTTAATAAATTATATAACAATTATAACCTAAATTTATTTATATATATATTTTTTAAATAATATTTTGATTTAGTTTTGATTTTATTTATTTATTTATTTATATAGTTTTATTATAACTATGTTATTATGATAATTGAAGTATAATATTTTTATTAATATTTTTATAGATTTAAATAAAATACTAATATTTTTTTAGAGTGTTGGTAAATATTTAAATATTTTTATTATCTATTTGTATGAATTTTTTATATTTAAATATTTATGTATTGGCTTTATTATTTATATAATTCTTGCTTAGATATATAAATTTATGAAAGTATTTTGGTAATAATGTATGTTTTCGATTCTTTATTTTGTATGTATATGAATGCATTGTTTTGAGAATTGAAATAGTGTTTTAATTAGTTGCATTGCCATAATTATAATATATTTGGTGTTTTATTTTTATTTTGGAATTTATCAATGAATGAGATGTATACTTCTATATGTTGTGTGTGAATGTATTATTGAAATTTTTTGCATTACTTGTATGTACTTGTTTGAATTGTTTACTCTTCTATGTTGATGAATGTCTCATTTTGCATGCTTTTGACTATTTTTTCATTGTTTATTTGTATGTATATGTGTGTATTTATTGAGTCTGCATTTAGTGTTAGAGTAGTGGTTTTAGTGTTTCTATGTATATACATTTAATTATATTTAAGAGTTGGTTGTATTATCTTGAATGTTTTTCAGTATTCCTTCCTTATTTGCTTTGTGTGTGTATCTTTTCAGTATTCTTTTCTATGGATATTCTTTACTTTTATGTGTATGAATGTATTATTTGTTGTATTTGTCTGAGAAGTATTTACTTGTATGAGATTTATATGTATATGAAACAATTCTTTGTTGCATTTGATTTGTCTTGTTTACATGTATTTATTGTGTGTGTATGAATCTATTCTTTGCTACCTTTATATGTGACTATTTACTTGTATTTTTTGTATGTGTATGAATGCCTTATTCATGTGTGTATGAATATATTATTTGGTAATGTGTCTTATTTCCTTGTATTCTATGTATGTGTATGAATGTCTTCTTCATGTGTGTATGAATCTACTTTCCAATGTGTCTTCTTTATTTGTATTATTTTCTTTGTATGTGTATGAATGTATTCATGTGTATGAATTTATTATTGGCTACATTCCCATATGTGTCTTGTTAACTTGTATTCTTTGTATGTGTACAAATGTATTCTTCATGTGTGTATTAATCTATTCTTTTCTACATTTGCATGTCTTATTTGTATGTGTATATGTAAGAATCTTTCTTTCTTACTATTGTATATGTATTATTTTCATGTAGATATATTAGTGTGATATGTGAAAATATATTTTTTAATTTTTTATTTATATGATTATAAATATACTCTCATTATTTCTATATATTAATATATTATTTTGAATATTGATTTATAGATGTATTAGTTTCAATATTAACTTATAAATATATTAGTTTAAATATTTGTTAAATTATTATTATTATTATTGTATTATTTTTTCTTTTATTGATTTTTTAATTAAGTTATTATTATTGTTATTATTGTTATTATGGATTTTTTTTCTATTTAAACTTTGATAATTTTAAATTGCAAAATAATATACTTATTACAATAACAGTAAAAAGAAATAATATTATCTCACAAGTTACAACTCAATCAACCATTATCATGTTATAAACTATCATTCAAATCATGAAACTAAAAAGAAAAAGAACAATAACATAATATTTATAACAACATCAATTTATAATAACACATATCAATTAACTATTTAATACTAAAATCAATACAATAAATAAACTCAATTAATTTTAATTAATTTTTTTCATTAATTTGACTCAATTATAGAATTTATTTTTCATAATACCGTAACACCCCCAAGTTCTATGCTTTTCAAATGAGACATTTGAAATACAAGTCCAAAGGGGAGTGGACCCCAATGGATAATTATTATGTGGATGAGCAATTATTTAAATATGAAAGTAACAAATATTGTGTATGCACTATGACCAGATGAGAAAGTGAGATCACATGCCTAATCCATGAGGTGATGGAAAAGGAAAAAAAGAATTTCCCCAAATCTTTCAAAAATCCTTGAAAGAAATTAATTCTAATTTAGATTTTTGAGGAAAAATCTAAATTTCCCCAATGAAGAGGAGTAGTTGGGAAGAGGTGAGAAAAAGCTGGAAAAGATGAAGAAAAGCTTAAAGCAGCTTTAAAGAGTCCCAAAATGGGAAGCCTAGGCTAAACAGGAATAAAGCATCCTGGAATTCTGGACGCAGAATTGGAAACAGGCTTTGGGGAAAGCACAGCTTAAATAAGCTGCTCCAGAACAAATTGAGGTTAGTCTGTTCTTGGAGGATCTCAGCTCGGGGGTGAGTTCTGGAGATAAACGAACTCTAAGGTTGCGTGGACTGGTCATCGTAGAGGTGTGCATGCATAAATTTGGAGATTTCTGTAAGTCTGTATTAAACATATCCCTATTTTATGAAATTTCATGTTATGGTTCATTATGCAGTTTATGAATTGTGATATTATGGTTCATTATGCAATTTATGAATTGTTATGTTATGGTACAGTATGCAAATGGTAGATTGATTAATTGTTCAGTAACTCATGAAATTGCAAACTAAAGCTATTGATAGCAGAGACCAATGGTTGGGTTGAAGGGAGGAATGCATTGTAGTAATGAGGTTAGAGAAGATAGATCCATTGAACAGCAAATCTAATAACTATGTATAGGTATAGCTTGCTATCTTTAAAGGAATATTTAAATTCTGTGTGTGTATAACCAGAAAAGGTTAACAAAACAGTACCCATGAACAACAAGCCCCACACAACTAAACCTATCATAACAATGCTGATGGCACAGAATTCCCGGTAACCAATAACAGAAAGTAGGAAACAACAACCCTGTGATAGCAGTATGGGGTTCAGTATGTCAGCTGTGTTACAATGGAAAGAATTGTAAAATTTAGGAATTAAATTATTCTATTAAGTGTAAGTGTAAAAATATGAAAGCAGAAGTTGAATCCTAACTAAGGACGAGGATCTAACACTAGGGATTCTAAACTATCCAGTTCAGTATTCTCTACCTCCATCTGATTGGAGCAAGAGGATCTGTTTCCTAGTTTTCCCATGGAACAGTTGAATCTGTACCAGAGTGTCACATATGTTGAATATTTGTAACAGGAAAATAAGGGGGGGAATCCTATTGAAAAATCTATTGTGTGAGCAAAGGTTGTAAGCCTATGAAAAA
This sequence comes from Pinus albicaulis, assembly GCA_034641835.2. Lineage (NCBI taxonomy): Eukaryota > Viridiplantae > Streptophyta > Pinopsida > Pinales > Pinaceae > Pinus > Pinus albicaulis. Next base: position 1,489,303,339 of record CM076580.1, read on the forward strand.
AATACAATGAACAGAGCATCTGTTTACCGTCCATATAAACTGCTGGGAAAGTAGTTGGAGCAATGGAGGTTAACTGAGTAAAGATAGATGTATGCGAGGAGGCATACATATATACTTCGATGCTGTAACTTTAAAATGTTGAAAATTTTATAAAGCCTGCAAACTGGAAGATTGAGGAAGGGTCTAGCAGCCATCTAGAGTTGGACAAAACTCTGAAAACAAAAACCTGAGAAATACAAAGTAATATATATAGATATATAAGTCTAATAGATGGACTGAGAAGAGGAGAGGTCAAGCCCAAAAAAATTCTCATGGAAATTCCTATATCCCATGGTTGTCTATAAGTACTGAAAAGAATTTAAACCCCGGATAATAGTCTGAATTTGTAAGGGATTCAGCATAAAAACTATCAAGGTTATCTTGCGCATAAAGCGGAGAATATCTGAGATATGTTATATGTGTAGAAATCTGGGTCTGGGAGACGTGACAAATGGTATCGGAGCTACAAGTTCAAAAATTGGGCAAGATAGGTGCTCACAAAGAACTAGTAAACTGTTATAGATTTTATGAATATTAAAAATATTACTTCAAGTATACAATTATCTTGGATATACTTTCAGGTATACATGTACCAGATGGTGATGAAGTAGAAACATTGATATGCGAGTAGTATGAGGAGGCTCATAAACCAGAATGGTTAAACCTATAATAGGTTTAAAACTGGAAACCGATATCTCTCAGAAAAATATTATTTCTATGTAAAATAATAGAGTATGATTGTTTCTTCACTCAGACTATATATCCATGATGAAAAAAAAAAAATCTGTAAGTTATAATGACATATTTAGCTATTGTCCTACTATCATCGGTATGTAAAAGAAATTTCAGTGTTCATAAAGTTAAGATACTGAAACCATCAGTAATACAGTAGAAAAGATCAATGCTGAAGTTAATGGAGAGGAAAGGGGAAAATGGTACTACCATGAACATGCAGATGTCGAGCAAAGACTACAAGGAGTAGAGAAGGATGATTTCCATTCATAAAACTGCTAAACTAAGTGTTCCTTACTGTGATGAAAAACAAGAGAAAAATGAATTTATATTTATCCCCTAGATACATAGAAAAGGGAACTTCTAGAGATAAGAGTAAAGGTTGTTCTGTGGTGGGAGGTTGGTCATTTGCAGATTGTGGTATGTTCTGAAATTTTTGTTATTTTACTTTCTGATGGTATGAATTGGCTACATATATAAAAATAAATTAAATGGTATGATGTATGTTAGTTCTACATTTAACAGAATCTGACCTAAGACATTCACCTTCCAGATCCTGTCTAGTTGTAGACCAGAAATCCATAGAGTAGAAACCTCAGAAGCTCTAAACCAAGTGTGGTCTAAATCTGAAGTTACTCAACCTCTATGGAAAATGAAATATTATCTTGTTTTATGCAGATAAAATGTGATATTATAATTGCACAATTATAGTAGAACCATATCATAGTGGAACTAAGGCAAAGAAAGTAAAAGACAAAAAAAAAAGATTTCGATATTTTTCTAAATAAATGGGTACTTCCATTCTATATGGATATTAAGGCAGTCATAGCAAGTATAGGATATTGTGGTTAAACTTATTTCCAACTCTTGAGAAAGAAAAAGAATATTAGAGTAATGGATTGAGGATTATGCTGAATGTACACTATTTATTAAACTCCTAGATACTTGCATCAACACTTAACAAATATATATATATGTTCTCTACTCAAGTACGATTGAACACATGTATGTAGGCTGCAAAGGAAAACAGAAAAATAAACAATGCGCCCTAGCATAGCATCGTTTTATATATATATCTTTGCATAAAATAAAACGAAATAGTCACGAGCTAAAAGAGTATAAAACTATGTATATACATATATAGGTGACGATGTATGACGAGAGGAATAAATAAATACGAATCGACTACGTTAAAATGAAATGCATACATGAGCCCTACGCCCATTGAAATCCAGCGTAGAGTCTACGATAGTAAGGGTGTAGATTAAAAAAAAAAAAACCATAACCCAACTGTGAGCACGCCGAGAGCTAATACCATCATGTCTCCACATGGCATATAAAAACGCTGAGAGTGAGAAAATAATTCGTCTCAGTAGTGCTTGCAACACGTTAGATAGGTGAGTAAAACAGAAAAACAAATGTCTGAATACCGAGAGATCAAATAACCGTCATTGGTGAACCATAATGACCATCATTCTGCCATCGTCTTGTTCACTGTCATATGGTGGAAAGAAACAGTTAGTAGCGGCAGTCTAGGGTTGTTTGAATATATGTAGTTACAGGACGGATTAACCAGGTTAAACTTCATGTAAACTTCGAAAACCACAGAAGAGTGTTATTATCTACCTACCATAGGGATATCATTTATATTCTGAACAATCATATATTAAGCAGGCAGAGGCCACCCAACATAAGACAGAGCGCGCAGCTAATCCCAAATCAACATTTAAACGATAAATTGATCCGCAGATAACCATGACCGGGTTCTTCGCATGGGGCCGAGTATATCGGGACGACGGAGTATTAAGGCGTGATGCCATGTTCAAGACTGCTATCTTTTTAAACAACAAAAGAAACGAGGCGAGATCGTGTTAATAGAAGAAGATTACCCATGGAGGAGCTCGCCTCTTCCTCTAGCGGGGTGGTGGGGTCTGTAACGCCTCTATAACGAAATAATTCGATACAGTTGGAGTCGAACGGGCCAAACGAACAAATCACCTGCATGCTACCATGAAATCAGTTCTGGAAATACTCACAGATTTCGAACAAAACATATAACAATAAGGTAAGTGCGTAAAGCTCTGTTATTATGTGACCGAGCCGAGAGCAACTTGGGGTCAGAGCTCTTCTTTGGCCGCGTTCGATAGGGTAATGGAAGAAAATTATATTACACATACGAACTTTAAAATAAAACTAAACTCATAGCCTGACGCCAGAAGAAGTGAATCCGGCATCGATAGGAGGGAAAACTGGGTGAGGGATTTTATCAGCTGCTCTGCGTGCTGAGTGCAGCCATAAACCCCATTATCTCCATCCTCTGCACAAAAGATTCATCGACGGGTTAGAGACCGGGTTGTAAAGAAAGAAAAATACTAGAATAAACTGCAGAAAGTAAGACGACAGAATACCACCCGAAAACTCGCATAACCTCAGACTGATTTGCTTCTCCTGTATCCAATCTCCCTTATATCATCTCCCTCCGTGCACGAGCTAACAACAAAACAATCATCTCAACAGGAACGAGATCCCAACTGAACCCGGAGCTAGATAAATAGGGAATAAGCCGCAGAGTGATAAGGGAGTGTAGATCGCCTCGATAAGACAGAAGGCAGTGCGAAACCCTAATTCCGTAACCCTAAAAGGGTAAGGGATCCCTAGATCGATTTGGGAAAGCTCGGCGCATCGCCAGCGTTGTACTCGATTAAGTGAAAAATGTTATACACCCGGTACTAAACTGCACAAACCAACTCGCGCAGTACTGAGCCGCGCAGATATGCAAACGATCACTCTACACGTAGCAGATGGAATGGGCCTGGGTTCGTAAACGTTTGTGTTGGTACTTCGAACGCAGGTGTGAGACGCCATCCCTGCATTCTAAACGTTAGTCATCATGATAAATTTCCTCACGTTAAATCAAAACATGACAGTTCGAAGCAGTGGCCATCATAAACCATCACCGGTAGCGTGCCTGCAATGGAAAACGGACACACCACCGCAATAAAATTCAACACAGGAAAAAAAAAAAACAATACCACCGAATTTTGATTATAGGGTTACGAATAGCTGAAGCTGAGTAGTGGCGGAATGCGCTTAGTAAATAATTGAATCCCGTTCACAACCAGAAAACCGTGTTAGGTAAGCATCGTGGCGATCTGGCCGCCTTTAAATCTTCACCATAAAACGCTATGAACATTAAATCCATGAACTGTGTACACAAAGGTTTTCCATGAGTGAATAGTATAGGTGTAGTACGCGCTCAATGACTTTATGAACGGGAATAATTATAATATTGAAAAGCGAATACCCAAGGGCGGGTATTATGGAAATACATATATGTACCATCGGTATAAGAGCACAATCGACTCATTATAGAACAGAAAACGAGGAGGGGTTTTGATATATAGATATATAGGATGTAATTCTATCACGTTATGAACACATACATGTGGATGCACATCGATGAAACCGAGGTATTTTATTTGGATGTAGGTAATATAACTATATATACATATATGTGGGAATATATATATATAGGTGAAACACTTTATTCGTATGTAGGTAAGATATCTATATATATATAAGTGGGAATATATATATATGTGAAGTGCGAAATGTTTTAGTGGTAGATAGGTAGTATATAGATGGATATACAGGTGCAAATATATATATATATATATGTGTAACATATACATATATATTTGTGTGATAATATATATACATGTGTGAATCAAAGATATATATATGGTTGTGGTTAACAAGGATAGAAGTGGAATGTTCAATGTTTTGTAAATATAGAGAGGCTAGAGGAGTAGAGAAAACTTGTTAAGAAGGCATTATAGCTAAAAGTTGGAACTCATTATCCCACTCACTAAGTGATTAAAAAGGAAACCCCAACCTATCGGGAAAAAAAAAAAAAAAAAAATTTATGAAACAGGAGGTGTGACAAAATGGTACTAGAAGAGTCAAAGCAAGAGTGTAATTAATTGCAGTTAAGAAATCCGCGTGAATACTATTGTTGAAATTCACTCATAAAGATAGTATCGGTTCCCCAAATGTAAAGTGGGATATGTAAACCGAGGAGGTGATGGTTTAACCATTGATTTTATATGGCAATGCTTTAAAAATATGCGCAATAGATTATATATCATAAATACCTCATATATCATAAATAAACCTTGATATCTATGTTGAATTTAATAAAGTGGCATTTTAGATGTCTATGGGTAGAATATCGAATATATATATATATATATATATATATATATATAAATATTTATATTGGATTAGTAAAGTGGCTTGTATGAAATTTACATGCGCTTAAAGGTTCACCGCCGAATATTGTGATATATTTTAATACTTGTTATAGAAACTTGTTATAGAATATGATTTTATATTATGGAAAAAAAAAAATTTGGGAGGTGTGATATATGCTCCTAATCTGTTATATAGTACTATGTGTTACCATAGTTATTGGAACAAAAGGAAAAGAAAAGTTATATTGGAATATATAGAGAAAGGTGTATAATAGAAAAAGGACAATTTATATTTAATAGAGGTATGTTAAATATAAGTTGTAAATTCTCAATTAACTATTAAATAAATATATATATATATAAAATAGTAATAATTATCATGAGAAATGATAGATTAGAAGGAAACAAATTGCACGTGGGACATAAGTTAAATCTACAATTAACATTATAAATATAGGTGATCTTGCTATATGTTATAATGTTAACTTTGATGAGTTGTATGAATATAATACCTTTATACATGATAATTTAGTTCAGTTAGAAAAATTCCAACTTATACCCACGGGATTAAGGGAGAAGAAAAGAATTTCACTAGGAAAAAAAAATTTGCAAGTAAAGTGGAAGGGCACTATTGTGGTAGATTAAGTGGTAAAAGTATAATGTGGAAAAATTACCAAGATGAGGTTCAAGACAAGTATATTTAAGTCATGACTAAAATATTTTGTGATAACCATATTTTAGCTCATATACATGGAAAATGAGGAAGTGGTAAACTTAAGTATGAGTTATAAACCCAGTAAATAATTGGTTCAGTAGTTGTGGAACATTGCATATTAAATAATGTAATTCAGATCCCTTACAGTGAGTTATGAATGAATGAATGAAGGGATAAATCACATTTTCCCAGGTGAGTTAGCTAGGGTAGAATTGAAAACCTACAATTGTTTTTTTTATACATGGCAAAATGATCATGAAAATGAGCATGCGTGGATAAGAATCGAATTATATGAGTTATTACTAATTAAATTGATTGGCTAACCAAAGAAAACAATGCGAAGATGCTGGAAGTATAGCTATGAAATGAGAAAGGGTAAGAATAGTCATGCATATGATACAATTGTTTTCTTTCATTTATGAGTACTAATGAAAAGTTGTAAAATTGTTTAGTCAAGTGTGTAACAGGAAAGTGTACACTCTGGAATCAAGAAAAAAAGAAAAAGGGTGAAGATAAATCCCCTAGAAACTCAAGAGAAGCTTAACTGGACCAAGGCGTGAGGAAAGAATCTCACCGAAAAATACAAGAAAGGATAAGTAGTGTACTAAAAGTGCACTAAAACTATTATGAACCTGAACGGTTTTACTAATAACTGAATTTCTTAAGTTTATTGAAATGCAGAATGTTGTTGTGGATTATCAATTGTATATACCTGACTTTACTTACATTGGTATGAATTGTTGACAGAGAAAACATAATAAAAGATCTTCCAGACAGACTTCTTGCAAAGAAGTAGGAAGAAAAGCAACTGCATAAGGCATCAGAAAATAGAGTGGAAGCAGGAGAGTACTCTGCTGGAAACTAATCAAGGACGAAGAAGAAATTTTTGTCAAAGTTGAAAAATCAACGTTAAAGTGTAACACTGAGGAAGGTGTTGGAAAGGGGGGGGAACTAATGGCTTATAAATTAGCCCTACCATTGCTTATTAAATTTCCTGATATGTTTCATGTCTCCTTGTTGGAAAATAAAATTTATAATTTTTGTACATGATGCTTCTCACATGATTGATTGGAATGTGGTCCAGGTGGAACCAGAAAAAGAATTTCCTTCCAGAGTCGCTTCAAAGATGAAAGCGGGAAGAAATGGAATTGCGAAATCACACGGTAGCTAGAGTAAAGGTGCAGTTGAGCACTTTACTGCTGAAAAGCTACATGGAACAGAGAAGCTAAGATGATGGAACAGCATTCATAATTATGTTCAAAATAAACTAAGTAGATAGTTTTCAACACCGAGGACGATGTTTATTGTCAGAGGGGGAATATGTAACACCCCCAAGTTCTATGCTTTTCAAATGAGACATTTGAACATAAGTCCAAAGGGGAGTGGACCCCAATGGATAATTATTGTGTGGATGTGGTTAACTATTTATTTATGAAAAGTAAATAAAATATTGTGTATGCACTATGACCAGATGAGAAAGTGAGATCACATGCCTAATCCATGAGGTGATGGAAAAGGAAAAAAAGACTTTCCCCAAATCTTTCAAAAATCCTTGAAAGAAATTAATTCTAATTTAGATTTTTGAGGAAAAATCTAAATTTCCCCAATGAAGAGGAGTAGTTGGGAAGAGGTGAGAAAAAGCTGGAAAAGCTGAGGAAAAGCTTAAAGAAGCTTTAAAGAGTCCCAAAATGGGAAGCCTAGGTTAAACAGGAATAAAGCATCCTGAAATTCTGGACGCAGAATTGGAAACAGGCTTTGGGGAAAGCACAGCTTAAATAAGCTGCTCCAGAACAGATTGAGGTTAGTCTGTTCTTGGAGGATCTCAGCTCGGGGGTGAGTTCTGGAGATAAAAGAACTCTAAGGTTGGGTGGACTGGTCATCGTAGAGGTGTGCATGCATAAATTTGGAGATTTATGTAAGTCTGTATTAAACATATCCCTGTTTTATGAAATTTGATGTTATGGTTCATTATGCAGTTTATGAATTGTGATATTATGGTTCATTATGCAATTTATGAATTGTTATGTTATGGTACAGTATGCAAATGGTAGATTGATTAATTGTTCAGTAACTCATGAAATTGCAAACTAAAGCTATTGATAGCAGAGACCAATGGTTGGGTTGAAGGGAGGAATACATTGTAGTAATGAGGTTAGAGAAGATAGATCCATTGGACAGCAAATCTAATAACTATGTATAGGTATAGCTTGCTATCTTTAAAGGAATATTTAAATTCTGTGTGTGTATAAACAGAAAAGGTTAACAAAACAGTACCCATGAACAACAAGCCCCACACAAATAAACCTATCATAACAATACTGATGGCACAGAACTCCCGGTAACCAATAACAGAAAGTAGGAAACAACAACCCTGTGATAGCAGTATGGGGTTCAGTATGTCAGCTGTGTTACAATGGAAAGAATTGTAAAATTTAGGAATTAAATTATTCTATTAAGTGTAAGTGTAAACATATGAAAGCAGAAGTTGAATCCTAACTAAGGATGAGGATCTAACACTAGGGATTCTAAACTATCCAGTTCAGTATTCTCTACCTCCATCTGATTGGAGCAAGAGGATCTGTTTCCTAGTTTTCCCATGGAACAGTTGAATCTGTACCAGAGTGTCACATATGATGAATATTTGTAACAGGAAAATAAGGGGGGGAATCCTATTGAACAATCTATTGTGTGAGCAAAGGTTGTAAGCCTATGAAAAAAATACAATGAACAGAGCATCTGTTTACCGTCCATATAAACTGCTGGGAAAGTAGTTGGAGCAATGGAGGTTAACTGAGTAAAGATAGATGTATGCGAGGAGGCATACATCTATACTTCGATGCTGTAACTTTAAAATGTTGAAAATTTTATAAATTCTGCAAACTGGAAGGTTGAGGAAGGGTCTAGCAACCATCTAGAGTTGGACAAAACTCTGAAAAGAAAAACCTGAGAAATACAAAGTAATATATATAGATATATAAGTCTAATAGATGGACTGAGAAGAGGAGAGGTCAAGCCCAAAAAAATTCTCATGGAAATTCCTATATTCCATGGCTGTCTATAAGTACTGAAAATAATTTAAACCCTGGATAATAGTCTGAATTTGTAAGGGATTCAGCATAAAAACTATCAAGGTTATCTTGCGCATAAAGCGGAGAATATCTGAGATATGTTATATGTGTAGAAAGCTAGGTCTGGGAGACATGACAAATACAATAATTTAATAATATAGGGAAAAATATTAATCCTAAATTTTTGTTTAAAATATGCATTTCTCTAAATATAATAAAGAAAATAAATACTTATTAATTTTTTACTAATTAACTTATAAAATAATTGTAATTGTCAACATCATAATATTTATACTCAATTTTAAACACATGCATAAAATAATATTAATTCTAAAATTAATTATAAGTCTGATGTGTGTGAACATGTCACCTTGTGAGTCATTATGTGTAATGTTTGTGCCCATGTGTATGTTTGTTGTATGCATGTATGCATGTGAGTGATTATGCCTCATTGGCAATGGATTTTGTGGGTGTGTGCGTGTGGTTAGTCCCATGCCAATGATGTACTGTTTTTGGGGTTATATAAGCTCTCAACTTCATGTGGTCGACCTTGTTAGTAGAGATTTTACATCTCAAAACTAAGAGGAGCTTTGTATATATCGATTTTTAGTTTATTTAAAACCTAACATTAATTTTGAAATATTAAAATATTTTTTTATAATAATGTTTTTTAAAAGATATAAATATTTTAAGATAAAAAATTTATAAAACAATAAAATAAATTAAAATATTTATAATTATTTGAAAATTAAAATATAATAATTACATAAATTGACAATCAAATTAATTATAAAAATAAATAACATAATTATAAAAATATTTAAATTTAATTATTAAATATTATTTCAAATTTTAAAGAGACAAATTAATTAATTACAGAGACAAATTAATTACAGCTAGTTAAAAGATTATTAGTTAATTATTCTCTTTTAGTTTTGTTTTATTTTCTTTTATTATTATGGACAAGGAAAAAATTGATGGCAATTGCTCAAGACATTAAACATTATTTGGTTACTGAGTTAATAAATGAAAACAGAAAATAAAATTAAAGAAAAGGAATCCTTAAAAGCTGTTGCAAAAGTGTTTCTATGAATAAGAGGTGGTTGGATTGACAGTTAGGAGATACAGTTACCCACCCCTTTAGGATAAAAGGAGAATCCTGGAAAGGGGTGAGGGTTCTGAAAACTTTTGGAAAAGGGGGAAAAGCATTTTCTTGAGGTGGGGAAGCCCAGTGGAACATTGTTTTCCCGAAATCCATTGACTGATCAGATTCCTGTTAGTGACTGGATAGGCCATCCAGAGGTCACAGTAGAGGTATCTCCACTGTTAACCCGTGGCACCGTCCAGAATTCAGGAGCTAGGGGGCAAGTGGACGACGTAATAGCCTCCCTTGAAAGGTTGGGAGGATAACAGCTGAAAAGGAAGGATTACCTAAGACTCAAATAAGTAAATGCAGTGTGATTTGTAAATAGATTTATTCAGTTTTCTATGTGCTATTGTTAACTGGATAAATATTTTAGAGTGATATGGTTGATTGTATAAACATCTTGGAATAATTTCAGCAGATTTATGAATGTAGTTTACAAGGGTTTGAGCTAGTTTGTTTTTAGCAAACCCAAAATATCAAATAGAGTAAATAAATCTATTTAGGATATTGTATAGATTTCAGGAAAGGAACAGTACGGGCTCTAATAGTTTAAATAACAAAACTATGAAAACATTCTGTTCTCTTTGTATTTCTTTTTCCCTGAAGCCTCTAGAATGAAGAAAGAAGTATTCTTTTTCCTTTTCTGGTCAAAATATTATTATTATTTCCTGTGATTGTAATAGCAATAGCGAAATCTCATTTATGGCAAGAAAACAGGAAAGTAAGATAAAAACGTTATGTAAGTGAAATAGAGAATAGAACAAAGTGCATGGAAAATTATCGTAGTGCCTGATAGTTTTAGCCTATGTCACAATGCGACAACCAATGAAGCATCTTTTTCATATACCAACCTAAAATTTCCGTAGAAGATAGCGTCCCGCAGTAAGGCAGCCACCGAGCGGTCCTAAGCTCATGGAGAACCGATGCCCGACAATTACAGGTTCAATTGTACAATCACAAGCTAATTATCTTTTAAAAGGAGCAAAGCATGAAATATAAACCACAAGAACTTCCGCCAAGAAGAATCGATACAAGGAAGTAGATTTACACCTTATAAGTCAACCATAACAGAACACAGAGATAGATAATTGCGGTTACAATATGAAAGATATGCTTTAAAACTATAAAAACTGAGATTACATGCAAATCGACTATCTCTTTAATTTCATTTCAAAATAGTTTAAAGTATCAAGATCATGCAGAAAACTTAAATAATAGGCACAGTACAACCAGTGCAAAGATCTGACCCCATTATACAAATTCAGGCCGGAACTTAATTCTGTTAACCATTCTTCATCTACAATGAAACTTGGAAAATCCCTATGGATAGTTGTCACAGTTGCATGGGTATTAGGAGCACATATATGTCGCAAAGGTTAATCCAGCATGCAGAAGACTAACAATACAAGGCCTTCAAGCCAGGCATGTATCAGAAGAATTAACCTCAGAATTAACCTCAGAAGTTTAATAGGGATTAAATACCTATAGGAAACACAGCTGAAGCATACTCACCAGTGGCAGTCAAGGAAAGGTATTTGGAGAGGGCTGGATGACCACGCACGATTCCGCACAAGAACGACAGATGGAGCCGCAGCGGGAAACAAGGGAAATTTTCCTGTATGAGGTTTGGTGGCTGTACATTAATCGTAAACAAAATAAACAAAAATCAATTTTTAGATCTACCTCAATGAAAATGAGGACTATGTTCTGAAAAGGCCAAACAAGAAGGCTGTGTATCATTCATGTATATTCAAAGAGAGGAACACACAGAAGTTCAGCTAGAGCATTTTACTTGGGAAAGGGGCAACAAACGTTTACCTCGATATGAAGGAAACATTGACAGAAGACTTCCATAACCAGCAAGGTCTGTTGTGGTGTCCATGAAGAACTCTGCATGTCAAACTTGTTGAGTTAGACAAAACCCTGAGACTGTAAACAGAGAGATAAGGTAAAAGACAGCTGAAAATGGTAACCAGAGAGCTTTGCGCTAAGTTGACTGCATACCTGCAATGGGTTTATCCTTTAAATATTTGCCAGAGCGGAGATTGCTAAGTCCGTCGCACAATCACAGGGATTCCGGGAGAAAAATCCTGAAGCCGTGAACTGAGCTAACAGATAATGCCGATGAGTACACTGACTAGCTACTGGAGCAACCATGATGAGATCTCATGAAACTAAAGATCGGCTGAAGGAGTTATCACAAGCATCCTAATATAATGAAAATGTACCTACCAGTGGGTAATTAAAAAATCATGCGTACAGAAGCCAAGGTCTGCTTGACACACAAACTCGTAGTGAGTCATCCAAAGACCTGACCGTAAACCCATCTTGTGACCTATCAACCCTACACATGTTAATCGATTGACTTCATTCTTTTAACTCGAAATAGATCGTGTTGGTTTCTCTACATTTGGCATGCTCGTAGGTTACGTGGCAATGGCGCAACTTTATAACCCTCTTCTAGCAACGTTAAAACTATATTTGCTATAAAAGAAAACTTAGCCCTGTTGTAAACTGCTGTAATAGTTTTGGTTCGGTAATTTTTTTTTATGTGTTAATTTTATGTATATGACAAGTGTTATATATGTGACAAGTGGTATCAGAGCCTGGTTGCTACACTGGGATCTTAAGGGGTATACTAACATAATCCTTGTGATTAGTGCACAAAGGGGAGCAAGCGGAAATGGCAACACAATCACAACCTGAGGGGACTCAAACCCCCACAATTTTGAACCCGGAGATGTGGGTACAATCGACCGTGGAGCAGCACCAAAAGACTAGTCGATTGCTTGAAGAGCAGCAGCAGCAAACTACATTCTTGTTAAATACAGTACAGCAACTTCAGGAAGAAATGATAAGAGTTCGAAGGGACAACGAGAGGTTGTTACAGGACCAAGAGAAGATCCTGAAGAGTTTGTCAGATAGACAGAATCAGGGAATGAAACACCCTAGTGCTGAAAAAGAATTATTAGCAGAACCAGAAGACCAGCAGACTCAGTACAATGTAGATGACAGAACTAAAAAGAGCCTCTCTCAGAGAAGTAAAAATAGAAATTATAATGAGGCAGAATCGGGAAATTTGTCTGGCCAGTAAGACTCTAAAAGACAAAGGGTGGAACTGCAGGGATAATTTCGAAAGATTAAGCCACCGACATTTGATGGTGAGGCAGAAGAGGCAGCTGAAGCCTGGCTGATAAATATAAACAAATATTTCCAGGTCTATGAGTACAGCAGGAACTTGAAGGCCAGACTGGCCATATATCAATTACGGGAAAAAGCCACCCTGTGGTGGGAAGAAGTGAAGAATGTGCGCATCTTTGATGAACGCGACATAACCTAGGAACTGTTCCAGCAGTACTTTAAAGATAAATACCTGACAGAAATATTTTATGACGACAAGGCAAAGGAATTCCATGATCTTCGGCTGGGACAAATGACGATAGAAGAATTTGTGTCAAAGTTCACTTCACTGCTGCGATATGTACCTTATCTCCAAGAAGAGAAGGCTAAGGTACAGAGATTTTTAAGCAGCCTACCTGCTCATATGAGAGAACGGATAGAATTCGTTAACCCCCAGACTATGGATGAGGCTATCCGAAAAGCACGGTTGTGTTATCAGCAAAATAAAATCAAGAGTGATGTGGGAAAAGGCTGGCAGCCTAAAAAAGGGCAGAAAAGTAACTCTACCTTTAAGAACAATAAAAACAGCAGCTTCAGGAATGCAGCACGAAGCACAATCAGCAAGCAGTTTGGGAGAAACCACCAAATAATCAAGTGGCCAGCTGAGGAGAAGCCCACGGAAGCATCAAGTAAACCTGATTTAGGACAGAATTCCAAACCTCCCTTACAGTGTTGGGGATGTGGGGAAGCTCACTATTTTAAGAACTGTCCCAGATGGAACAAAAGTGAAACTGTAGCGAATCTGCAGGAGGCATCTACAGTAGGAGACGTGGCGCGTAGTGTACATCACATCAATGCAGCGCTAGAAGATCGGTAGGCTGATTTTCAGCCTACGATGATTGAACTCAAAGGTACATTACTAACCAAACCTGTTTCAATTCTGGTTGATCCTGGAGCAAGTCTGAGTTACCTCAGTCCTAAGTTAGTAGAAGTATGTAAATTAAAAGAACAAAAATTTAGGAATTCGTGGCTAGTACAGTTAGCCACTGGGGAAAAACGTAAGATAACAGCGAAAATTCCTAACTGTATGTTGGAAGTGGCAGAACAGTAGATAGAGGTAGATCTAAATATCTTACCGTTGGGATTGTACGATGTGTTATTGGGTATGGATTGGTTGGAAAGAAATTGGACAGTGGTAGACTGTAAGGAAAAGACCATCTCATTCAGAATGAAAGATGGTACGCAGAAAGTGGTTCAAGGAGTTAAAAAGTCTATACAAATACGACCAATAACAACATCTCAGATGGGTAAGTGTATTAGAAAAGGGTGCCAGTTGTATGCTATTCAAGTAGGATACATAGATTCTAAGGAAAAGGCCCTAATGCTGGAAGATATTCCTGTAGTGCAGGAATTTCTGGACATATTTCCAGAAGAAATTCCTGGATTACCACCCAAAAGAGATATTGATTTCACTATTGAGTTGTTGCCGGGTGCCTCACCAGTATCAAAAGCCCCGTATAGGATGAGTGTGTCGGAGTTGACAGAATTGAAAATATAGTTACAAGAGTTGCTAGACAAGGGCTATATCCGCCCAAGTGTGTCACCATGGGGAGCACCAGTTCTTTTCGTTAAAAAGAAAGATGGGACATTGCGCATGTGTATGGATTACAGGCAGCTTGACAAGCTGACGGTTAAAAACAAGTACCCCTTACCAAGAATCGATGATTTGTTCGACCAGGTGAGAGGGGCTAAATTATTTTCCAAGATTGATTTAAGATCCGGATATCATCAAATTCGGATTAAAGATGAGGATATCAACAAAACATCTTTCCGCACTCGATATGGTCAATATGAATTTGTTGTGCTGCCCTTTGGATTAACAAATGCACCAGCAACTTTTATGAGGTTGATGAATGGCATTTTTCATCAATTCCTAGATAATTTTGTGCTCATATTTATTGATGATATTCTGGTATACTCTAAAAATGAGGCAGAGCATAAGGAGCATTTGCGCATAGTATTAGAAATGCTAAGGAAACATGAGCTTTATGCTAAATTTAGCAAGTGCGGTTTCTTTAAAACAGAAATCCAGTACTTGGGACACGTCATAACAGCTGAAGGGATAGCTTTTGATCCCGAAAAGATCAAAGCCATCATGGAGTGGAAAATTCCTCGGAATGTGGCAGACATTAGATTGTTTATGGGCCTAGCTGGGTATTATAGAAGATTCATAGAAGGGTTCTCCAAAATTGCCTTTCCCATTACGTCCTTGCAGAAGAAGGGCAAGCTTTTTAGATGGACAAAAGAATGCCAGGACAGCTTCGAAAAAATAAAACAACTTCTAACTACAGCTCCAGTACTGAAGGTAGCTGACCCAGAAAAATACTATGAAGTCTGCACGGATGCTAGTAAAGAAGGAGTTGGAGCAGTATTAACTCAAGAGGGAAAAGTAATAGCCTACGAGTCAAGGAAGCTTAAGGAACATGAGCAGAAATATTCTGCTTATGATTTGGAGCTTACCGCAGTAGTTCACACCCTCCGAGTATGGAGGCATTATCTACTGGGTAAAAGATTTGTACTAAAAACAGACCATAGCAGCCTGACTAGCTATTTCAAACAAGCAGATTTGAATTCTCAACAGGCAAGATGGAATGCATTTCTAAGTGAATCTGACATGGACATTCATCATGTTAAAGGAAAAGAAAATAGATTTGCCGATGTATTAAGCCGGAAATTGCACAGTCTATTTTCCCTATATTTTAACCAGTTGGAAAGCCAACTGTTGAATCAATTAAAGGAAGAATCTCAAAGAGACCCAGAATATAAGTTTCTGTGGCAGCAAATGAAGAATGAAAAAGAGCATGAAAAAGCAACAGAGTTTGGAGAAGGAGAAGAACAGGTGTTGACCTTCCGCGGAAAGATCTATGTGCCTAACTGCACTGATCTTAAAGGAGTAATCCTGGATGAATTTCACCACAGCAATTACGCTGGCCATCCCGGGTATCAGAAAATGCTGACAGCAATAAGGAAAGTTTATTATTGGCCAGGAATGCGTAAGGACATTACCGAATACATAAGAAACTGTTTAGAATGTCAGCAGGTTAAAGCTGAGCATCAGCATCCTGCTGGGCTATTGCAGCCTATACCCATTCCTGAATGGAAATGGGAAGTTATCTCATTGGATTTTATCACAGGGTTACCGCGAACAAGGAAGCAGAATGATTCTATTATGGTAGTGGTGGACAGATTAAGTAAATCTTCCCATTTCATAACTGTGCAATCTACCTATAAGATGGTACAAATTGCAGATATATTTATGAAGGAGATCTTCAGGTTGCATGGCATACCTAAAACTATGATTTTAGATCGAGATGTGAAGTTTATGTCTACTTTTCGGAAAACTTTATTTTCTGGATTAGGAACCCAGATTTAGTTTAGTACTGCTTATCATCCTCAAACGGATGGGCAGACAGAGCGGGTAAATCAAGTTCTGGAAGACATGCTGCGAATGTATGTAATGCAGCAACCCACCAAGTGGGAAGATTACTTGCACCTGGTAGAATTTGCATACAATAATGGGTATCAGGAGTCTCTGAAAATGAGCCCCTTTGAAGAATTATATGGTAGGCAGTGTCGCACGCCTATAAATTGGAGCAGTCCCGAAACAAAACTGTTGTTGGGACCAGAAATGCTGGCTGAAATGGAGGCAGAGGTAAAACGAATAAGGCAGAATCTGAAAACCGCGCAAGATAGGCAAAAGGTTTATGTAGACCGGAAAAGATCCTACCGAGAATTCAGGGTAGGAGACCACGTATATGTACGAATTAAGCCTAAAAGAAGCACTATGAGGTGGACCTCTTGTGCTAAGTTGGCTCCTCGGTACTGCGGCCCTTTCCAAATATTGGAAAGAATAGGACCAGTAGCCTATAGATTGGCATTTCCCAGTCATATTCGAGTGCATAATGTGTTTCATGTGTCCTTACTGAAGCGATATGTACATGATGAGAAACATGTAATTCATTGGCGGAATATTCAAGTAGGAACCACTGGGGAGAGTTCCCGGTAGAGCCTCTACGCATACTCAAGGGAAATTGACATCTAAAGAGTATTTCTGCTCAGTGAAAGTGCAAATATAAGCACTTCGTTAATTTACTCTAAGCTACTTGGCAGAAGAAAAGTTTATGGGCAGAAGCATACCCCAAACTCTTTTCCGGGAGAGGGGCCGAACACCGAGGACTCGTGTTACTTTCGGGGGGGGAAACCGTGACACCCTCATTAAAGAGACAAATTAATTACAGTTAGTTAAAAGATTATTAGTTAATTATTCTCTTTTAGTTTTGGTTTATTTTCTTTTATTATTATGGACAAGGAAAAACTTGATGGCAATTGCTCAAGACATAAAACATTATTGGGTTACTGAGTTAATAAATGAAAACAAAAAATAAAATTAAAGAAATGGAATCCTTAAAAGTTGTTGTAAAAGTGTTTCTATGAATAGGAGGTGGTTGGATTGATAGTTAGGAGATACAGTTACCCACCCCTTTAGGATAAAAGGAGAATCCTGGAAAGGGGTGAGGGTTCTGAAAACTTTTGGAAAAAGGGGAAAAGAATTTTCTTGAGCTGGGGAAGCCCAGTGGAATATTGTTTTCCCGAAATCCATTGACTGATCAGATTCCTGTTAGTGACTGGATAGGCCATCCAGAGGTCACAGTAGAGGTATCTCCACTGTTAACCCGTGGCACCGTCCAGAATTCAGGAGCTAGGGGGCAAGTGGAGGACGTAATAGCCTCCCTTGAAAGGTTGGGAGGACAACAGCTGAAAAGGAAGGATTACCTAAAACTCAGATAAGTAAATGTTGTGTGATTTGTAAATAGATTTATTCAGTTTTCTGTGTGCTATTGTTAACTGGATAAATAGTTTAGAGTGATATGGTTTTTTTTTTTCTAAGTAAAATTATCTATTAACAGGTGGGTAAAATTACATCAAGACCGTAGTCAGTTACTTCTGCCATGGAGGCAGAAAATTCAGAAAAAACAGTGTTGTAAACTGTCGATGCCCACGCAGGGGTGCAGAACCATAGTTTTCTGAGGGATACTGTGACCCCAGAGATACAAAAGAAGGCCAGAGAAACAACAAAGCTTCCATAACAGAAAAAAACCCAGGGGTTTGAGAGACAGAAACAAAAAAGAGACCAGGCAACGAACCCATTAGTCTTCCGGGGGCTCCTCCTCAATCCTGCACCAGCCGGTGGTGTGCATGTCAGAAGCAGGTTCGTCATGAGTCACCAGGGCTACATGATCAGCAGAAAGCATTTCCTCATCCGGAACCGGTTCAGCAGGGCGAGGCGGAGGCTGCGCCTGGAAATTGCGACCACCAAGATTGAAAGCCGAAAATTGGGTGTCCGGAGCATTAACAGTCGCCGCAGGAGCAGTCGGAAGCGATCTGACATCCCCAGGAATGCTATCTTCAAGGAAGACTACCGAGCCGTGCCTGTAGCGCGCAGAAGTAGCCTGCGAGTGAGGACCCCAAAACAAACGATAGTCATTTGAGCGCCCCCGACCAGAACGTGTTCTGGGGTAATGGCTCGAGCCTTCCCCAAAGGAGGAAGAGTCCGGAGAAGGACAGGAGGGGGCATGGGATGGGTGGCTCCGCGAGCTACCCCTTCTGCTCCTCATACGATGACGAACCCTGGGCATGCTGAGATGAAGCGGATTCCAGACAACCTCCCAAACCACAGAGAAAACCCGCGCAGGGTAGCCCGGAAGAGAAAACAAATGGGGTCGCAACAGCTGCTCGACACTCCACCAGGCGCTAGACAAACCACCAGCCTCCCTTCTCATTAAACGCATCAAGCGCTGGTCGTCTCTCTCCCACCTGTAGACGCTGCTATCTTTGACATCAGAATGATTTTGAGTGGGAGCCGAGAGCAGGTGATTAATAACATGTTGCGAGTGAATCCCACCCACAGCGTGCCATACCTCAACATGCTCCCAAGCCGTCCTACCCATGCGAAACAGATCAGAGCAATTAACTGCTTTCATGGTGTGAATCCCGCCCAAGCATGCGGAGGAAAGGCTCAAGACAGACGGAGTCGAGCGAGAACCATAATTAGCAGTGCTAACAGCTTTGGAATGAGGGGATGATAACTGGAGCTTTCCGCTGGACATCAAGCCATTTAACACGTCGTACCCTGAGGGCAGATGGCAGCAGAGAGTTGCAGCCCTCCAACCCATCACATTAAATCGGCATTGGAACACCCGCATCCGGGGTTTAGAACTGGGTTTAGAGTGATATGGTTGATTGTATAAACATCTTGGAATAATTTCAGCAGATTTATGAATGTTGTTTACAAGGGTTTGAGCTAGTTTGTTTTTAGCAAATCCAAAATATCAAATAGAGTAAATAAATCTGTTTAGGTTATTGTATAGATTTCAGGAAAAGAAAACAGGAAAGGAACAGTACGGGCTCTAATAGTTTAAATAACAAAACTATGAAAACATTCTATTCTTTTTGTATTTCTTTTGCCCTGAAGCCTCTAGAATGAAGAAAGAAGTATTTTTTTTCCTTTTCTGGTCAAAATATTATTATTATTCCCTGTGATTGTAATAGAAATAGCGAAATCTCGTTTATGGCAAGCAAACAGGAAAGTAAGACAAAAACGTTCTTGTAAGTGAAATAGAGAACAGAACAAAGTGCATGGCAAATTATCGTAGTGCCTGGTAGTTTTAGCCATAAGCCGAAAGAACAAACCAGAGAACATAATATCTTTTTACATAAAGAAAAATCCCAACTTCAGTAGGAAGATAGCGTCCTCAGAGTAAAAGGGTAGGAAAGAAAATTTCTTGAAGTAACCCTCAAGCTCGAGCGGAACCGGTGCTTGACAATTACAGGTTCAATGTACACTTACAAGCTAATATCTTTAAGGAAGGAGAAAGCACAGAAAATATAAACCACAAGAACTTCCGCCAAGAAGAATCGATACAAGAAAGTAGATTTACACCTTATAAGTCAACCATAACAGAACGCAGAGATAGATTATTGCGGTTACAATCTAAAAGATATGCTTTAAAACTATAAAAACTGAGATTACATGCAAATCGACTATCTCTTTAATTTCATTTCAAAACGGTTTAAAGTATCAAGATCATGCAGAAAACTTAAAAAATAGGCACAGTTCAGCCAGTGCAAAGATCTGACCCCATTATACAAATTCGGGCCGGAACTTAATTCCGTTAACCCATTTACTCTTCATCGTTGATAAATGCGATAAACCTAGAAAAACCCCTATGGATAGAAACCGCAAATACTGCCGAGGGGTATAGGAAAATCTATGAGTAGCTAGCAGGATAATCCACAGAGAAGACTAACAGCACAAGGCCTGTTTCGACGCAGACCATAGCAACCGAACCCTTGAAGTTTTCGATAGAGCAATAGGATTAAATACCTGTACAGGGGAAACGTTTAGTTTAGCCGTGGACTTACTAAAAGTGGCAGCCAAGGAAAGGCGTCAGAGGGTCGATTAATCCACTTACCCATTCTGCACAAGAACGACAGAGACGAAGTCAGTAAAGAAAACAAGGGAAAAATTTCCTGTATGGAGGGTTTGTACATTGATTAAAAAAAAAAAAAAAAAATAAAACTAGTTTCGTGTGAAGAATTACCTGATGAGGGATTGAGCCCAGAAGGATACCCTGTAGGAAAAAAAGTCAAGAAATAATGTAAGGCACTGCCTGAGTAACCAAGAATTGAAGAAAAAAACACGCAGAAGTTCAGCTAGAGCTTTTTAGTGGGGAAAAGGCGCAACAAACGTTTACCTCGATATGTAGGAAACATTGACAGAAGACTGCCATAACCGGCAAGGTCTGTTGTGGTGTCCATGAAGAACCCTGCACGCCAAACTTGTTGAGTTAGATAAAACCCTGAGACTGTAAAACAGAGAGATAAGGTAAAAGACAGCCGAGAATGGTAACCAGAGAGCTTTGCGCTAAGTTGCCTACATACCTGCAATGGGTTTATCCCTTAAATATTTTGCAGAGCGGAGATTGCTAAGTCCGTCGCACAGTCACAGGGACTCCAGGAGAAAAATCCAGAAGCTGTGAATGCTGAGCTGAACAAAGAGCTAATGTCGACGGGCACACCGACTACACTTGGAACAATTGACAAAGGATAGACCAGCGGGAAACCAAAGACTGCCGAGCGAGGGTATTGCTGCCATCTGGACGAGGTAATAAATGTACCTGCCAGGTGGTACAAATATAGAATTTTCATGCGTATATAAATTAAGGCCCATTTAATTGATGCGCGCCAAACCTGTAGTGAGTCATCCGATGATCTGATTGTAAACCCACCTTGTGACTGATCATCCCTACACATGTTAATTCGACTTCTTTCTTTATAACTCGGAGACTGTGATGGTTTGACCTATGTGGTATGCCTCGTAGGTTACATATGGCAATGGCGCATTATAATAACACTCTTCCAGCAAAAGTTAAAACTATATTTTGTTGCCACTACAGAAAACTTATCCTTTCGTAATTGCTGTAATAGTTTTGGTTGGTAATTTTTTTTTTATGTGTTAATTTTTATATATATGACAAGTGCTGAATATGTGACATTTATATATATATATATAAACTAGCATAATTTCAACAATGATATCACTATGGATTATTATCATGTTTTATTATAAAACATAAACATAGTTAATATGTAATTATATTTATCATTCATAAAATATTATGATGTTGATAATTATATTTATTTTATTTACTAGTTTTAAAACAATCTTTTAGAATAGAAAAATTTAGTTTTTTTTTTTTTTTTTTTTTGTATATATTATTAAATATAATAGCATGTTTTTATTATTATTATATATTATTAAATTATTTTATATTTAGTTTAATTTATAATTTTTTTTATTATCATTTATAAGATATTATATTACGTTACAATATTTTTATCATATTAAGCTATATAATGTCACTTTAAATATACATCTACTTTAATTTCCATATTTGCAATTATATTTTATATATTTTAAATTTTGATAAAAACACATAATAATAAGTATTTAAATTTATTTTATAATAAATCATCATAATAATCCTTAGTTCTACCATTGTTAGATTATGTTAGTTTATTATTCTAATTATTCTAATTGTTAATTAATATATATATATATATATATATATATACCTAATTTATTATATATATATATATATATATAATTTTTATTAATATTTAAATTTATTTTATTATCTTTCATTTTTTTAATGTTATTTTATATGTTTTTATGATAATAAAAGTATTATTTAAATACGATTAAAAAAATTATTTTAATATTTTGACTTAAATGTTATGTTTTAAATCAATTAAAAATTACTCTATAGAAGGCTCTTTTTTATTTGGAGATGTATAACTTACTTTAATTTGGCTTACTACCTTAAAAGTAATAGATTATATGACCCATAGAATCGTATATATGCACACACACACAACAAACAAAGGGTGCACACAAGTCTACATGCATACAAGCACACAACAAACAAATGGTGCACACAAGCCTACACATACATACAAACATTATACATCTTAATTAACAAGGTGACATGTCGACACACATAACATTTATTATGAATCTTAGAATTAACATTATTTTATGCATTTGATTAAGATTGAGTAAAAATATTATTATGTTGACAATTTCATTTATTTTGTAATTTAATTTTGTGTTACTAAAACTAATAAATATTTATTTTATTTGTTATTTTAAAACATTATCATTGCTAAAAATTTTAAAATGAATATTTTCTTATTATTATTTATTTTTAATTTTATAGTAGGACCTTTCATTCATTCAAATTTAAAGGACCTTTCACCCATTCAAATTTAAAGAATCTTACGCCATAATAGACGTTTCATTCATTCAAATTTAAGGCATGTTACACCATAATAGACATTTATGGCCTCAACGTGCCTAGTGAGAAACATGGAAACATGTTTGTTGGCCATCTAAAGCATTATAAGCTATCCGGCATTATAAGTCTATCAAATTCGGCCTTGTAAGCCTTAATGTCTAAAATCGAGTTCCCACTTACTAAAACACCTATAATAATGCTAACTGACAAAGAAACATCAAAATTTAACCATACTTAAAGAAAATTAAATTTACTGTATAGTCCTCATAGAACTCAACCAGTGCAAGATCCTTTGCACTGGAACCTAGAATCTCAGAGTAGCGAGGAAACTACAGGCTGCTCTCAATTCTTCCCAAACGAACATTTTTTTTGTTGAATCTCAAAATTGGACAAGCTCGATGTCCTTCTGGATCTCCTAGAGTCCAATCAATTTTGAAATATTAATTTTAATACATGATATCTACTACCATGATATTCTTCATCAAAAAATAAAAATTAATGGTATGTTTATCGAGAAACTATGCCATGAGAGAGTGGCCTCGGTTGAGGACCAAAAGTTCTTAATCCTCCTCTTCAGTCTCCTGCTTTGCTTGGTGGTTGAGGTCATCCTCCCCTTGTGATATAGGCTTTTATTGCATCACTCATGCTTTGGGCATGTGATGCCTCGACCATATATAACAGTGTCAAATGAGCCACAAAATATGTAATAAGATAAAAACACGGGCAAGCAACCACCCACAACACTGCCAATGGGCCACCTCTCGCTATAATGGCACAAAATTTTTTTAGTGACAAACAAAGTACATATAATGTTAGCACCATGGGTTTTATAATTGCATCTAAGTTGAACATCCAACCTCCTTTGGCGCTTTTCTTCCTTTACCAACACTATATGCTCAAACATTTCCCTGGCTGAGTATACACTAAAGTGGTTTGGGGTTCTTTAGAAAAACATATTAATTAATTATCGACATCATAATATTTTTACTTGTATAATTATCAATGATAAACATAATAACATATTATTGATATTTATACTTTTTATAATAAAACATGATAATAATCCATACTCATACAATTGCTGAAATTATGCTAGTTTATTTTTATAATATATATATATATATATATAATTTTTCAAATTCTAAATTCTAAATAATATTTAATAATTAAATTTAAATATTTTTATAATTATGTTAGTTTATTTTTATCATTAATTTAATTTTCAATTTATTTAATTATTATATTTTAAATTTCAAATAATGATAAACACTGTTTTATAAAATTTATATCTTTTTAATATAAAAAAAATATTATTAAAAAAAAATATTTTAATATTTCCAAATTAATGTTATGTTTTAAATAAACCAAAAATCTATATATAGAAAACTCATCTTAGTTTTGATATGTAAAATCTCTATTAATAGGGTTAACTAAATGAAGGTGAGAGCTTATATGACCCCAAAAACCATTCATCATTGGCATGGGACTAACCACATACGCACACCCACACAATCCTGACATTCAGGCATAATCACTCACATGCATACATGCACACAACAAATATGGGATGCACACAAACATACACATAGCCACAAACATTACACATAATGACTCACAAGGTGACATGTTCACACATATCACACTTATAATTAATTTTAGAATTAATACTATTTTACGCATGTGTTTAAGATTGAGTATAAATATTATGATGTTGATAATTAAAATTATTTTATACGTTAATTAGTATAAAATTAATAAGTATTTATATTTTTTATTATATTTATAACCATTCATATTCTAAACAAAAATTTAGAATTAATATTTTGTTCCTATATTATTAAATTATAGTATTATGAAAAATAAAATTATAAATAAGTCAAATTAATGAAAATTTTTAATTAAAATTAATTGAGTTTATTTATTGTATTGATTTTAGTATTAAAGAGTTAATTGATATGTGTTATTATAAATTGATGTTGTTATAAATATTTTTTTTTATAAGTAAGTTTAATCTATTATAATGGCACATAATGTACATAGCCGTCTTCTCCTCCAGATTGCAAAACTAGCAAATGCTGGAGGGAAGCAAGTTCAGAAAATCCAAAATATAAGTCGTCTGTGACCAGGAAACCGACTCAAAATTGCTGCCCATAAGCAAGAAACCAGCGTACATTGTTCTAAACAAGAAACTGAAAATACAGAAAGAGCTAGCATGACTGAAACAGACAGCTTTTCCATAGCTACTTTGATGGTGAAGCCAAAAAACCAAAAAGAGTTAAGGAGGCCCATGAACCTACTATTTTTCAAGTTGTTTGCCATCAGGTGGTGGAATTTCTTCCACGATAGGGCAGCTGTAGTCTTCATCCAGGGCATCCGCAACCTTTTTTTCATGATCTGGGGATAAGTGTTCTAAAGAGGAGGGAGAACTGGAATGTTTCCATTCTGAGTCCTCAGTTGCAGAGCTGTCGTTGCTCGTCCCTGCACTACTAGACGTTCTGAGGCTCGGCTTCACCCGAAGGGCGGTGGACTTTCTGGTAGCAGAGGGAGGCTGTACCGAGATAGTTGATTTCCGCTTACGCTTCCGGGAGCCGGAGCTAGCAGCATCGGAGGGCTCTTCCTAAAATACCACTATAATCATTTTTTTGATGTGCAGCTTGTCCAAGGCGCTACTGAACTGAAAAATGGCCTTATTTCTTATTGATGGCGAATAAGCCCAATCGACTCTTCTACTAATACTGCCCCTTCCGACACCACCTCTACCATTGTGAGAACCACTACTACTCCTTCATTCACCGCCTCTACCACCGCCCCCACATCTGCAGCGCATTCGTTACCTAAGGATCATGGTCTCCCTGTGGAATCCTGAGTGATAACCTAAATTTTCGGAGGACTGAGATGGCGAATAGGAGAAGGTTGGGCGGGTAGGCAACAAGGTCTGGGCACAGAGTGAAGAGGGCTGAAAATGGTCATGTGGAGCAGTGATCTCTGCGTCACTACAGGGTGAGGAATGGCTAGCGCGAATGTCGGTATGGAGAACAATGTGGGAGCAAAGATGAAGTTGAGGAGAAGAGTGGGGGTGCCAAGGAGAATTAAAGGCATTTGCAGCATAATAGAAGCCGGCAAGCATGAAAGCCATGGAAGCTGGAAATCACGCATAGTAAATGCAACTCGAGGGAGGAGAATACATCATATCATCGCCTACTATCGAATTTATGGGAGGATTACAATGATCAGGTGCTTGCAAGTGGTAATACCAAATGTTGCTCTCCAACACCTCCACTGATGACCTGCTATTCAACACCCACATCAGGGAAATGTTGTTATAAATGTTATGTTATTGTTCTTTTTCTTATTAGCTTCATGATTTGCATGATACTTTATAACATGATAATGGTTGATTGAGTTGTAACTTGTGGGATAATATTATTTCTTTTTTACTGTTATTGTAGTAAGTATATTATTTTCCAATTTAAAATTATCAAAGTTTAGATAGAAAAAAGATAAATAATAACAATAACAATAATAATAAATTAATTAAAATATCAATAAAAGAAAAATAAAAAAATAAAAAAAAACAACAACAACAACAACAATAATAATAATAATAATTTAACAAATATTTAAACTAATATATTTATAAGTTATTATTTAAACTAATATATCTATAAATCAATATTCAAAATAATATATTAATACGTAGAAATAATTATAGTATATTTATAATCATATAAATAAAAATTAAAAAAATATATTCTCACATATCACACTAATATATTTACATGAAAATAATATATATACAATAGTAATAAAGAAAGATTCCTACAAATACACATACAAAGAAGACATACAAATGTAGAAAAGAATAGATTCATATACACATGAAGAATACATTTTTACACATACAAAAAACACAAGTTAACAAGACACATGTAGGAATGTAGCCAAGAATAGATTCATACACATGAAGAATATATTCATACACATACAAAGAGTAAAAATAAAGAAGACACATTGGAATGTAGATTCATACACACATGAAGAAGACATTCATACACATACATAGAATCCAAGGAAATAAGACACATTACCAAAGAATATATTCATATACACACAAAGAAGGTATTCATACACATACATAAAATACAAGTAAATAAGTCACTTACAAAGGTAGGAAAGAATAGATTCATACACACACAATGAATACATGTATTCATACACATGAAGAATATATTCATACACATACAAAGACTACAAATAAAGAAGACATGTTGGAATGTAGATTCATACACACATGAAGAAGACATTCATACACATACATAGAATACAAGGAAATAATACACATTACCAAATAATATATTCATATACACATGAAGAAGGCATTCATACGCATACAAAAAATACAAGTAAATAAGTCACATACAAAGGTAGCAAAGAGTAGATTCATATACACACAATGAATACATGTAAACAAGACACATCAAATGCAAAAAATAATTGATTCATATACATATAAAGCTCATACAAGTAAATAATTTTCATACAAATACGAAAACTAATACATTCATACACATACAAGTAAAGAATATCCATACAAAAGAATACTGAAAATATACACACACAAAGCAAATAAGGAAGGAATACTGAAAAAAATTCAAGATAATACAACCAACATTTAAAAATAATTAAATGTATATACATAGAAACACTAAAACAACTACTCAAGGCATACCCAAGAAATACACACATATACATACAAATAAAGAATGAAAGAATATTCAAAATCAAATAGTCAAAATCATGCAAAGTCAGACATTCATCAACATAGAAGGGTAAACAATTCAAACAAGTACATACAAAGTAAAATAATTCTCATAAAAATACAACAAATAATACATTCATACACATACAAGTAAATAATATCCATATGAAAGAATACTGAAAAGATACACACAAAGAAAATAAAGAAGGAATACTGAAAAACATCCAAGATAATACAACCAACTCTTAAAAATAATTAAATGTATATACATAGAAACACTAAAACCGCTACTCTAACATTCAAGGCATACTCAAGAAATACACACATATACATACAAATAAACAATGAAAGAATAGTCAAAAGCATGCAAAATGAGACATTCATCAACATGGAAGAGTAAACAATTCAAACAAGTACATACAAATAATGCAAAAAATCTCAATAATACATTCACACACAACATATAGAAGTATACATCTCGTTCATTGATAAATTCAAAAATAAAAAACATAACAAATATATTCTAACTATTACAATGCAACTAATAAAGACACTATTTCAATTCTCAAAACAATGCATTCACATACATACAAAATAAAAAATCCAAAACATACATTATAACAAAAATACTTTCATAAATTTATATATGTAAGCAAGCACTCAAGAATATATATATCTATTGTATATAAATAATAAAACCAATACATAAAAATTTAGATATAATAAATTCATACAAATAAATAATAAAAATATTTAAACATTTGCAAACACTCTAAAAATATATATTAGTATTTTATTTAAATTTATAAAAATATAAATAAAAATATTGAAATGTACTTACTTATTTATATATATATGAAAAGAAGGAAAAATATAGTATACTTCAAATATCATAATAACATAGCTATAATAAAAATATATAAATAAATAAATAAATAAAATCAAAACCAAATCAAAATCTTATTTTAAAAAAAAAATTAACATATAAATAAATTTAGGTTATAATTGTTATATAATTTATGTAAATAAGATTCATTTTGTCATTTTTGTGCAATGTATCGGGAAGGTGTTTAAAACATTGTAAAAAATTTAAATGATTTAAGTGAATAAGAGAGACTTTTCCATTTATGTATATATGGGGAAGATGTTTAAAACATTGTAAAAATTTTAAATGATTTAAGTGAATAAGAGTGACTTTGCCATTTGTGTGTATATTTGGAAGATGTTTAAAACATTGAAAAATGTTAAATGATTTATGTGAATAAAAGTAATTTTGTGATTTGTGTGTATATTGGGAAGATGTTTAAAACATGTTTATAAATTATTATTATAATAACATGGTATATTTATGTTTTTGCATATTGGAGTTACTATAAAAACTAAAGGTCATGAAAACTATGAACAGAAGGAAAACAACTCAGACTCACTCAAGAACGACTCACTCAAGAACAACTTCGGCATTGATAAATTTTCTGCAACATAAAACACTGAAATGATATTGTTAGAATACAAATCCTTCCTAATAACTTGTAACATAATTAAATTTATTATTAAAAAAAATATTCTATTTTGTATATTATATATAAAGATCAAGAAAAAAACATTAATACAATATTATTAAATAAAGCTATCAAAATATAATATAATTAACAAATTTAATATAATAACAATAAAATTTAACATATTGAAAATAAATAATTAAAAAAACACATTTGGTAACTTTTAACTTCTATAACAATAGCATGCTTTAATTAATAAAATTGAATAAATAAAATTCCAGGTTCTAACTCTAGGGTGGGGTAAGGTATGGATATTCACTACCTAATACTCTGTTTGGGCTGAAAGGAAATATTATGTCTTCTTGGTCAGAAAATGGCACAACAAGCATAAGGAATGAAAAATTTTATCCTTATTTTTCAAATTAAAATATAAAATTAAGGTATGGATATTCACTACCAGGGTGGGGTAAGGTATGGATATTCACTACCTAATACTCAGTTTGGGCTCGAAGGAAATATTATGTCTTCTTGGTCAGAAAATGGCACAACAAGCATAAGGAATGAAAAATTTTATCCTTATTTTTCAAATTAAAATATAAAATAAAATAATGAATAACCATTAACACATATTTTCATAAATATAAATATATTTTTTTTAAGTAAAAATAAATGTTACAGTGTAAATTTAATAGAAAAGATAAAGGTTGATATATAATTAATAAAACTTCTTAATGTAATTAATAAACAAGAGAGAGGAAAAATAATCTTTTGATTACCTGAAACTTATTTTAGGAGATCGTTGTCAAAGTTGTATCATTGTTTGATCTCATCATCATGAAATTCCCATTGTCCACTATTGCATATGTTTTGGGTTCATCTCATAACTACTTATGACCTTCTCTTCACTACTAACCACGCCTTTCAACATTTATCCTATACAATTTCCAATAAACTCACATTCAAAACTACTAATTGACATAGCTCATAGATTGAACTTATCAAAACCGAATTAGTATTGCCTTCTACTAAACATCACACTAAACTTGTACATGTACTTGTCCCATGTTATGCATGTAAATAGAAAGACTCTGCATAAACTGACTAATGGTTGGAAATTGCACATTGTCGTCCACTAAAACTTTAGAAATTTACTATCTACAATTACAACCGAATGCAACGCACTAATATCGTTGAAATTTAATATGAACCACTGGAATCAATTCACAAGGCAACAAAAATTGAGCTCCTATGTTCAATTTCCTTCCACTAAGCATCACAGTGGGAATCCGTTATAACCCATAGCAAAATTAGGGTCAAGCTAGGTGTAAAATTGAATTTATTACATAATACAAATAAAACAATCTGGTGAATGCTAATGGAATTGTGTACATAATATAAATAAATCAATCCCGTGAATGTAGCTATGTAGATATGCATGCTATGTAGCAAACATTTATTTTCATATAAGCCCTACGCGGGAATTTCTGGGGTTTCTTCTTGCTGTCACTTCTAAATTGCACAATTATCAACAGAGAGGGCTCAGTCTGTCACAAATCTGTATATCCCACTCTGTAGGGTTTTGCAGTGTAAGGCTTTGAGCGGTGCCTCCCAACTCAATGAACCACCTTCTCAATCTCCTGCTAAATATACTCACCCATAATATGCTACTCAAGGAGAAGCTAATGGTAGTTTTACGTAAATGAGTGGTTCCATGACTGGTGCTAGTACTATTTAAGCAACTCCAGATTCATCTGGTTATGGAACTATTATGGATATAGGACAATTGGAGGCATGAAATGACAAAAGGAAGAGCTGAATTGGGGTTTGGAGAGACAGCTGGGTCAATATCCAAAAATATTTATGGCTACATGACTTGTTACATGGAAAACCACCCAACACCTCACATGTCAACATCCTCAACGCAGATGTGAACACAGACCGACATAGATGACTAAACCTGTTTCAATTTGCGTAATTATTGTACAATGGACATGTTCTGTAAATATATCATAGAGATATTCGTAAAGTGCAACAAGAAACAAGAAACAGGGGAGAACAAGGACATTCACAAAGAATACTAACCTAATCTTTTTGTTGCTATTGAAACTGTGGAAACTGGTGGTTGCAAAGCCCTCGAAACTTCTCATTCTCTTCTGCAAAAGCATTGGAAACGATGCTCAAGCTACTCTGCTCCAAAAGCATTGGAAACCTTGCCCTAGCTCTTCTGCTCCAAAAGCATTGGAAACCTTGCCCTAGCTCTTCTGCTCCAAAAGCATTGGACACTCTGCTCCAGCGCGTGTATAGAAAATCCCAACCCATCAGAAAAGGAAGCATAAAAGAGGTTGAGGAATGAATTTAAAAAATAATTCAAGAAAATACTGGCATGAGTACAAAGTCACACCAACTCACTCTGAAAGCATAATTTTTTCATTAGTTGGCCCTTCAACCACCAGTGCATATTGAATCTCCTGAGCCTGGGCTTTCTCTCTCAATTACCACAAATGCACAGACACACAAACCAAACATTTGCACACGACACATTGCACATTACATTTATACCACAACACTACACGTGACATTCATGCATACAACACTATACAGAAGATTTATGGAGCGCTAAATAAGATAAACAACTTTAACTTAACATAACAGTGCTTGAGAGAGAAAGAACACCTATGCTTAACCTGTAGATTGAAGAGAGAAAAAAATTTGTCAAGTTACACAAATGTCTCTCTAAAATGAATTAAACACACATATTAAAGGAACAGAAAATTACTCAATCACCTACAGCCTTTCGCTGCATAACCATTTTTTATGTGGATATAATTATAAACAAATAGACAAACAATTTAAAGGAAACGGGAAATTACCATCTCCATAAATAATCCAGTCCATCCCCCTACTGTCTTTTTTGGGACTGCAAAAATTTCGATCACCTCCTCTTCGATCTTGAATTTCCTCCAGCGCTCATTCTTCATTCATCACAATCATTGATCCTTCCAATTCATGAGGCATCTCCTCCTCTTTCGTGAATATCTTCTTCTAATTCTTCATTCATCACAATCACCGATCCCTCGCCTTCCTAATTCATCACGCACCTCCTCTTCGTTCGTGAATTTCCTCCTCTCATTCTTCATTCATTACAATTAGTTATCCCTCTCATTCTTCATTCATCAGGCGCTCGAGTATATAATGACCACGACATTAGTGAGATTTATGCTTGTTTTTTGGACCGTTGGGTTCAAATTTAGGTTTTACGAATCTTGTAATCACTATCCATTAAACCAATCTTTTAATTGCCATCCATTAAACCATGCTCGTCAGGCTTGTTTTTTTATCTTTTAATTGCCATCCATTAAACCATGCTCGCCATGCTTGTGTTTTTGGACCGTTGTTTTCAAATTTAGGTCTAACCAATCTTTTAATCACTATCCATTAAACTAATTTGTTAATTACCCCATCTTTTAACTCAGTATTACTATTTTATAATTTATGATATTTTTTAAAACCGAGCTTTTTAAAACTTGTCAATATACAGTTCAATCCTAGTCCATAACTTTCTATTTTTATATTTTCAGTACAACTGATTTTTTTTATTTGCGTTTTTCCTCTGGGTGTGGATGTCCATAACACTGATTGGGTGACACTTGTTGATTGGAATATATTTAATATTTAATATGAGTGGTGGAAAGGTTGGCACTATCATTGAGTGGAATATATATATCTAAAATATAATAATAAATTAATAAACCATAAACGAATGATAATAATAGTAAAAATTTAAATTTATTTAAAATTTATGTGATATTTTTTAAATCAATTTTTGTATATATAAAACTAATTTTAAAAATACTTAGTATTATATATATATATATATATATATATATATGAAATAATGAGAACGAAATATTATTATTGGTAGTAAAAGGATTTAGTTAATATTATTTTTATTAGAGATGTCACGTTTAGTAGAGGAGAAAGACTTTCTCTTTAGATCTTACTAGAGAATCAAAATTGTTCTTCCTTCCTATGTATTTTTAAATGGACAACAATTGTTTATACATACCATTGGAAACCTAGTAAATTTGTCTACTTAAAAGCGATAAGTTTGTAACAGTTAATATCAAGCTAACAAATATTTTCAGATTGACTTTTTAGTCTTCTTTTTTTTTCCCTCCAAGCTTACATTGAGTAAGGGTTGGATATGTGTCGAAGAAAAAGTATAGAATGTGTTGAAGGAAGATATTTTTGGAAGAGCACATTGAGAACGTTATGAATACATTCCTAAAAGTGACAGTCTAAGGTGGCTCTATTTGAGACAATGGAAGCTTCCAAAGAATGTCTTGCACTAATAACATGAGCATGAATACATTCCTAAAAGTGAGAGTCTAAAATGACTCTATTTGAAACTGTGTAAGCTTCCAAAGAATGTCTTGCACTAATAACATGATCATGGAAATCTAACTTACAATCATTGCAGGATGAGTATCTTGAATCATAGACATCAAATATTGCTCTTAATTAATTTAACAAACTATGTTTTTTTAATTAGTTTATTCATTTCAACATACATATTTCTAAAACTGTAATAATAAAATAAGAACTTCCACATAACTATAATATTTCCAAAGGATTTAGAAGTGTGTATGCTTATGATGTTGAGTGCCTTATAGGACAATAATATCAATCTTGCTCTTTATGTAGTTCCCCTTCACCTTACAATTGTACATGTATTAGGAAAACACTCACACCATAATCGAACAGAGATCTTCTTCGAACCATTCTTGCCTATAGGTAAGGTTAAAATAATATTCAATTCATCAAGTAATTAAAACCCATCCTTCGATGTGTATCTTGCTAGCTTTCTTGATTACATTGTAAACCATTCCCCCTTATCAAAGTATACCTCTTGATGTGAATTGTCACAAGCAAGATAGTTAATTTGCAAGATAGTTAGGAGAGGAATTTTCGGGGCAGTGGCAGGCATCAAGTTTGCTCATCTCCATCCAACTCCTCCTCTCCATCATCTGAATACTTCATTGGGAATTGTCCTGCAGCCCGAATTTGTCATGGCCGTGGGCATCATGGCTCTCCTTTTTCTGACAGGGGCTTTGCTTTCTCCCCCAATACCTGTGCGACCTCTACTAATCCCCTGACTCCGGTGCAAACTGCCCATTTCTACTTTCAAAGCTCCTTGAACTACCCCTGCGTCACAACCATTATCACTGTGGAATTCAAAGAAGAGCCATATAGCTCTGATGTTCTTCCCCTCTTTAATCAGATGAACGAGGTAAACTCTCTGTGTGCCAGCATGAAGAGGATGGCTCCTTGCAACGAAGGCAAGGATGTTGCGGCTGACAAACATGGAAGCTTCAAGACCAACGATGATCATCATATGGTGGAGGAAGATATGGAAGCCTACAGGTGCCCAGTTGTTGAAGAATCTCCTCCCTCTCCTCATGTTTCTGAACATGATCAGGATTTACAGTTTTTTGAGTTTTTGTTTTCCCAATGTTTGGATTACCCCTGAGTATAATGAATTGTTGATAATTTTGTTAATTTTGTTATATGAAACTGCTGAAGAGCCGGTTTCCCCTATGTGGGTGGCTAAGTTTCTATATGTTTGGAAAACAGGTAGTGTTCAGGCTCTTAGACTGAGAATGCCCCATAGTTGGGCCAGTACCATAGAGGCCAGTGCCTCCATGTAATTTTTTGTGTCATTAATAGAATTAGTCTAAATTTAGAAAAAAAAATATTCAAGAAATAAACCCAAGTTTTTCTTATGTAATCATTAATGAAAGTTAGGGTATAGTGGCTGCTTGCTATTGATGGTGTTTGCATTGGTCCACACAAATATAAATGGAAAATTTTTAAGGGTGCCTTTGCCCTTAGGCTCTTTCTTGATCGAAATATTTCTCTGTGTTGTTTTCCCAAGATGCAGCCTTCACATAGGCTGCCCAGTTTCTCAATCAATAGTAATCTCTTTACCATTCCTTTCCTATGCAACAAAATTTGACCTCCAAAGTTGAGATGTCCAAATCTCAAATGCCATAACCAATTTTCATCTTTTGCTTTTCTTTGGAATGTCTCTTGTGTCTCTGCTGCCATTTCATCTCCTTTCTTCAAATCTGTTCTCATCTTGAGAGGGAAAAATTTGTTCCTTGTCATCTTCACTTGTGAAATGCATTGCTTTCTTGGTGGTTTATCCATGATGGTGCATACATCATCTTCAAAGAAAAAATTGTACCCCTTTTGAATGAGTTGTCCAATGCCCAAGAGGTTAACTTCATACCAGGCACACAGTATACATCTGATATGGATCTTCCTTCTCCTTTCTTTGTGAAAACACTTACTCTGCCTTTTCCCATGGAAGAGACCTTACTTTCTGTCCCCAATGTTACTTGAGACTTTACATTTTCATCTAACAGGGAAAACATGGAAATGTTTCCAGTCATATGGTTGCTACATCCTAAATCTAGAAACCATATATCTTCATTCATTTCTTTAGCCATATTACATGCTAAAAACAACTTCTCTTGATTGATATTTTCTTTAGTAAAATTAACACTGGGTCTATTACCCATGTCACTTTGTTTCTTCCTATATTCATTCGCATAATGACCACAGTTATTACAATAATGACATTGGACTTGGAATTTATCATACCTTTTTCCATGTGCTTGATGTTGTCCTCCTTGTTCGCTACTACCTTGGCCTTGGTTCTAATTTTGGTTGCTGCCCTTTCCATGAGTATTTGCAGGGTTGTTTCTTCCTCCTCTGTTTTGGCTTCTGCCTCTTCCTTTTCCTCTGTGGTTTCCTCTACCTTGACCTCTTCCTCTTCCAAAGGACATTTGGGTCTTCAAGGAATGCTCCAAAGATGAGTTTTTTGTTCTACCCAATATTTTTTCATGTGTCATCAGTGATGCATGAAGCTCATCAACTGTAAATTTTGAGAGATCCTTTGTATCTTCAACAGTTGTGACTATCACATCAAACCTTGAGGGTAAGCTCCTCAATAATTTCTCCACTATTCTTATTTCTTATACTATCTCTCCATCATATCTTATTTGGATGACCAACCCAATCAGTAGAGTGAAGAATTATTCTATTGTGTCAGTATCTTTCATGAAAATGACTTCAAAATCCCTTCTCATTAATTGAAGCTTTTTTGTCTTTACCTACTCCATACCTTGGTAGGTTGTCTCGAGGGTATCCCACACATCCTTGGACTTCTTGGCTACTACAATCCTTAGAAACACACTTTCATACAATGCTTGATAGAGATAGAAGAGGGATTTTGAGTCCTTCTCCCTATTGCTCTTTAGAAAATCCTTCTCTGCCTGTGTGAAGGCATTAAATGCATGTTTATCTGCTGGTTCTTCTAGACCATCCTCAACTATCTCCCATAAATCTTGAGAGGAAAATAGAGCTCTCATTGTGATTTCCAAATAGTCATAGTTCTTCCCATTAATTGTGTGAGTTGATTATTTCCTATACTCGTGCTTGTGTTGGCTCCTGCCATGGCTAGCTTACTAAACTATGCTCTAAACTTGACTTTGTTTTTAAATAAAACTTCTCTCTGCTTGAGAGATAAACTCTGTATTCAAATATACTTCTCTAGACTACACTTTTTAAACATAAAAAAATGATCTGTTTTTTAAACACCTGGTCTTTGCTGAGCCTTCACATTGCTGGTCAAAAGCTGCAACAACACCTTCTTCCTTCAGCTTATTTGACAACCTCAAAGAGCCTGGACTAGCTCTAATACCATGTTGGGATTTCTGAAGTATTTCAAACAACAAAGGAATAAAAATTTCTAACTTCAATGTAAAGATTCAATTAAAAATTTGCTAGACATAGGCATATAAAAAACTTCTTTTCATTAAACTTAAAATGCTATTACGTAGACTCCAAAGAACGTTTGTTCTAGCATTTACAAAAAAATTACAACCTGCTTCAAATCGTCATGACATGTTAAGTTTTTCAAAACGTTTGTTTTGGCGCTTTTTCAATTAGGTATTCAAAATGCACACACACGTATTTTTTATGTTTCACTTCTTCGGGAATATACAACAACACACAGCCTCACACTTTCATTTTTTTTTTTATACAATCCAACATTCTTTTATTTTCGTCGTGCATATATATCGCATTGCTTGCTATTGCAAACATATTCGTACCTTTATATATATTATAAACATTGAGAATGTTTATAATATACATATTAAAACATCTTTTATATTAATCCTAAATCAACGTACTTAACAAAACATGCGTCGAATTTTAAAAATAAAACATTAAACATAAAATAAAAAAAAATTTTTAATGTCTCAAACCTCAGCATGAAAGCCTTTTCGTCGATTTGAGATTCTTTATGCAACCGGTTTTAGAATTTATCACATCCATTTCGATGTGGGTGATCGGACATGCAAACCATGCGAAATGATTTCTATTGATCGGTGGTGGAGCCCGCGCAACATTTAAAAAAATCAATTATATTTGATAAAGCATTATCGTGTATCGCAATCTATATGGTTTGGTCCTAGGGTGGTTCCTAATAAATTAATATATTACGTATGAGTAAGTATGAGATAAAGGTGTTATCGACAATATCTCATCTTCAAACAAAACAACGAAACCTGTGATGGTGCGGTAAAGGATACATGCGAAGTTGCGAAGTTGCGATGTTGCTAAGGAATTCTCCTCTCGTGGTTGGTGTGGTAAGCGAATGGTGTATAGGTGATGCGTTTTTAAATGGAGGACGATGGCTCGGTTCTAACTAATAAAGTCATGGCTACAGCCTTCAAAAAATGATTTTGTAGTCTCATTTAACCGTAACTTATTGCGAGATGGAGTGTAAACATAGCTCAAATATTTCTCTGCTATTTGTTGTCCTCTAGTATTCCATCCCATATTGCGTAATAACCTCATATTTCAACATTTTTTCATTTAATAACGTCGACACAATGCAAATCCTCTAATAATATAAGATATCAATATTATGCATACGTGATAGTGTTAATTCCTTAGAAACTACCGTATAAAACCATAACCTTTATTGATTGACTTTATAGTTTTTTGAATGAATTTTAGCACAAATATATGTGTTTTAGTGGGGTTACTTAACTATATTTCAGGATTTCTAGAATATTCATGGACACAGCTTAAAGTCATTTTTTTGTATAGTTGATTTCCTACTAAACCCTTTTCTTGTCTAGTGTCTAAATTCGACATATTAGAAGCAAATTCACCTTTCCATTCTTCAACATCTTATGTCGTTGGAATTCCTTGAAAAATGGGCTTCTAGATATAATATGAGCTACTTAGTAAATTAGAGGGACGACCCTCCCATGCAATTCGTACACTTTATTGAGGCACCACACAAAGGATGTATTCCGTATAGGGCCATTGCGTTCAATGGGGTGGTTTAAACTTTACTTCGCCATATTCATATAGTCCAATTTTCTTTAGTTACAAAACCATCGAGGAACACACGTATTTCTTTTTTGTTAAACATTTGGCTATGTAGAGATGATATACAATCCATTCCCCGACATCTAAGCCTCTAAAGCTTAGAAAATAACCTTTTACATGTCCATGTTCTCCACATTTTGAGTGCCATTCGAAAAGAAAAATATTAATTTGTTGCTCATAAACACCTCTGATATATCCATTCTCTAAATTCCCACTATCATTCAATCAGAAAATTAATATGTTACCTTGAGAAGGGTGAGTCGATAAAACGTTTATATGGAGCTACCTGTGTTGGAGGCTAAGACTCAAGCATTATATGGAGTGTTTGACAAAGTTGCATCTTGGAGCACTTTATGAGGAAACCATATTATAAGTGCATCGTGAAGTGTTTTATGAGGGAACCATACACTTTTCAGTTGGGTAACTTTTCAATTAGTAAAAAGACAAAAGAATACGTAAATCCCTACTCTTAGTCGCATATCAACCATTGCTAGAATACTCAAGTTGTAAATCTTATTGGAGAACCAATTGAACCAATTGAATGAATCCTGCTAATCACGAACAAGAGGAAGATAATCTTAGGTATATGACAAACCCACCCCTTCGATGTTGATCATGGCCATTTACCATTTAAAAGTGATTAATTAAAATTATTGTATTAAAATATTATTTAATATAAATATATTTAAAAATTTGAAGTAGAAGGAGATATTTAGAAAAATTTTAAATTAACATTTAAAAAATAATAATTAAAAAATATTTATGAAAACATAAATTTTAACATAAGACATTAATTATAACTATTTAAAAAATAATATTTTTTAAACAAATTTGTTAAATTTTACATAGGATGAGCTTTCCAACCTATTCTCACACCTATAAAATGGAATATCCATAATATAATAAAATGTAACCAGAGTTTCTCTATCAGGGTGATACTAATAATAAGTAGAAGCTACCCAACTAGGGTTGCCACTTTTGTGCTCTACCATTGCTAGTAATAAACATCAACAACATTCGTCCAAAATAATAATTTCACAGCTTTTCTCCCCCGCATCCCCCTCACCCGAAGGGAAAAACTATGATGAATTAATGCGGATGAATAACTTTAATGAAAAATAACAACTTAAGCTCATGGATTATCAACATAATCTAATAACTTATTATTCTTTAATAATATGCCACTACTACAACAATGAGAAGTTTGCATCAATTAGTGGATCAATCCACAAATATGAGAAGATAAAAATTTTAATAGTGTGAAGTGTCAAAAATAATATTTTAAGACTAATTCTATAATCGAATTATTTGCTCTTTCTATGAGAGTGTTTGACCTCTCCAATCGTAAGGTACATTTTATTCACGACTTTTAAATTAAATAAAGGCTGATATGCTATCAAATCGAATTTGTTCCGACCAAATGAAGTTGCACGAGATTTAGTTGAAAATTGATGCAAAAAGATATTTTCCAGATCCGTGTGCCGCGATGAAATTTCATTGACGTCGATTTTTTATTTCATTGTTCCAAAGAAAAGTCTGATACCAAGCTATAATGCACAAGTGTCCTTAGGTTCCTTAGGTTCGGGAGAAAGTGATGGCATAAAGGAACGCTTTAAATTTGGATGCAAATATTTTTTAATGAAGATGTATTGGGAGAGATGTCATCATTGGGATTTTTTACTCACCGCAAGTTTTTCTTTTCATATCCTTTTCAAGTATGTTGAATTTGGCAAGAGGGGAAGTTTTAGTTTAGAGATAATTTCAATTGAGGCTTAGTCATTATCAAAAAAGGTTTAGTGAAGCCTCCTACTACTTGGATGTTTATGAGGAGATTCGGGCCAACGTTGGGAAATTATTTATTTCTGCAGGGGTGTTTTCATTTTCCATTTTCTCTCGATACTCCTAGTACCATCCATCGTAAACTCATTATTACTGCTGTATTCATCACTATCACTTGTGCTCTTCATCATGATCATTAGCAAGTTCCATGATTTTTTTCTCGATGAATATCACTAATTATATGAAGACATGCACTTTGAAATAGAACTCGGTATTCAAATGCAACTTCGACTCGTCATGCAGTGGGATAATGTGTGGAATTGAATACGAACATATATTAAATTTCATATTTATAACTATTGCTTCTTATATTCCTTGCAACATTTTCTGACACCCATCGACAAATATATACAATCATGGTGAGGAATAATTAAATTTAGCTCTTGAAACAATGAAATAAAGTGAATTTTTATAAATCATTAAACTTAGATCTTAAGTCACCGACTACCATAGGAAATGGCTCATTTAGCTTTTTAATATGTATCTAGATTTCTTATGCACATGTGTGTAAATATCATGTAAATTCCATTGAAATATAGTTTGTATAAGATTTGGAAACACGATTAATAATAATATATATACGTGGGGTTGTATATTGGATATTTTTCATTGTGTCTTTGAAACTAAAATATAATCTCGAGTGTGGCTACTATTGTCAACCCCATTTTAATAGAAATTTAAATGTGAGGGCCTGTTGGGTGTACATTTGGTGTGATGGATTAGATTCATATATGTACATGTACACATGATTTAAAGAAACATAGGTGAGAAAACATAACTTAGAAATTTAATCCTATCTCCATGGCCATAGATAAATTAGTGATATTGTGTTATTGTCACACCTCTAATTGAAGGAAATTTTTTTTTTTTTTTCTTGAGCAACTTAGTGTATATGGTATTTATTTCCCATCATGTTTTAGAGTATTCCGATCTCCCAATTTATACTATTTTTCTTTACGGTATTCAATGATACCTAATATTTTCTTTAACCCCCGTTTCATGAATTTATAAATCCCTATAGATTTATTATAGCTCTACAGTACCCAGCAGCCACTTGTGCCTCCAAGGCTCTACATATTTATAGCACACATAATTCATGTATCCTATATATAATATATATATATCAACCATATATATATCAACCATATATATATCAACCATCGTATTTTCGTATTCTCAAGGTATTATATATATAATACCTATATCCCATTTATTACACATGAAAAAGATATATATAAATATCAAACATCCACACTAAGTATAATATATCGTATCTCAATGTATAGTTCAAATCGGTTTACGAATACCTAGGTAGTATCTACGTAGGTATCGTTATGCATCCGTACAATAAATATATAATAATAGACAATACTTATATATATGTACACATATATGAGCTATCGACAATACTATAGTTATTGATTAATAGGTCGTATAGTGTTAAACTTTATATATACATATATCGTTGCCCTACAATTCAAGTTGGTGCCTACGATAATATCAATTACCACGCACATAATTAATATCCTTATACCCTAATTTTTCCATCCCATTACACAACTTCTGCAATAATTATGTCTAGTTGCCACTTCAGGGTTTTGTACGCGTATATCTATTTTAGTGCTCCCAAATACATTTTTTGACGTGTGCGTAATCGTTGGTTAATTCATCGTCACATCATCATCACCGGATTTTTGTTTCAACTTCTTTATACATGAGCTTCATGTTAATTCATCGTATACATCGTCATAATTATCAATGATTCATTTTTGATGGTAAACTATACATAGTTTTGTGTCATCGGCCACCCGTATGTTTACGTTTTTACATCTTTACACCTTGTTGTGATTCTATGACCAACCTCATGATTGTAAGTGTTTGAACGCTTGATTTGCCGCGATTTGTCACCTCGTTCCATCGAAATGAGTGACAGCGTGAGGCCTTGATAAAGGTCACCTCGACTGTGTTACCCGGCTACAAAGCGTTCGTAAGTCTATTCGTAGGTGTACAAAAGAGATATGTTGGTTCTACTTTTTGCAGCCACCGAGCATGCTCGGTTAGGTTTTCTGGTTCCGCAATGGCAATATTTGACGTTATTTGTCGAGCTCAGGCCGCAAGAATCTCCAATGGGAGCAAGAAGGCCTGTCGAGGCGACGTACTCTCGCTCGTCTGGCGATAATCACTCGGGATTTGAATGAATCGCATCCGGCCCGCCATGGTGTCCGTAGAGCGCTCACCCTTTCCCTAATGATGTACCACATTTTGTAGTGTTTAATTCGTTTTTTCAAAGGGGCGGACGACACCTCTGCTCGAAACGAATATGACCGGTACCATTCTCCTTGATACACTACGATCGCTAGATCTCTCGAGATTTGTGGAGGTTATCACAAACCGGTTAGGGTTTTCGGTTGCCTTATATTCTCTTACACATGGAAATTTTCCATTTCTTTCTACCGATTCTTATTGTTGTTTGTTTTTTTCACAAATAGTTGCTCGTTACTGTAGAGGCTACTGCAGGCATGGGGGTAGTTTGATTCTTCGAGATGCAGTAGTTCTAGCCGCATTTAGTCGCCGTGTTTGAATCATTCCTCG
Source organism: Pinus albicaulis (assembly GCA_034641835.2). Taxonomy (NCBI): domain Eukaryota; kingdom Viridiplantae; phylum Streptophyta; class Pinopsida; order Pinales; family Pinaceae; genus Pinus; species Pinus albicaulis. The sequence goes on from CM076580.1 coordinate 1,489,346,493, forward strand.
TTCTTTGCCCATTCTTCCGTTCTTCACCACCCACCTTGTTTGACACGCCCCCGATAGGGGCCACCATCAGAGTGTTCGCGCAGGGGGTAGCCCCCCACCTCAACCTCCGCGATTCCGTTGGAACCCTATCTCAATGTTATAGAATTTCTGTTTTCATTGCCATGGGTTACGATGTACGCCACCACACACAATCACCAACTTACTGTCGAAAGAATGAGAACAAGTTGGATTGGTTGCTTTCCGTGTAACCTAATGAGATGAGGTCACGCACGGAATTGCGTGGCATGACGATAATAATTTTTATATTTTAGTTGTTATCCTTTATATGTAACCACATGCGATCATGACCCCGTCACCGTAAGAAGATTTGCCACGCTCTTTGAACGAAATCTGTTTTTTTTATTTTCCCCGCGCTATTATTTTTGTTTATTTTCGTAAATGGGCGCATCGTGACAGTCGGCGATGAGCTAGAGTTGCTTCCTGCGCACTCGCTGTCTGCGAGCACCCCAACGCGCACGCTTAGGCCGAACTATGTATTAAAAATGTTTTTCTGTCGTAGACTCGTAATATATATCTCATGTTCACGTAGTTGTTTCCACTTTGCATTTCCTCATTCCTTTTCTTACATGGTTCCGCCTTCCCCCACCATTCGCTATGATTTTTGCTTGACCCTCGTAATAACCCTTAGATTTACACATACTGAAATGGGAGGTAGACTAAATATAAGCCAAACTCTCGCCGCATTCCCCATTTTGTATTCTTTAGATTCATTACCGTGAACCTTCGCCATTCGTAACCCTTTGTTTTCTGAAAAACAACCGCATCAACGTTTGGTTTATACATATAGGTTCATACTCCCTCACGCTATTTGTTTATCCGCCAGGCATGTCACCATCCTAAACAATGTGGCGCCCTATTTTATTCGTTTATATTTCTTGCTAACCGTAAAGGATCAGACCTATACCACGCATTGTATGGAATTTGTTGATTTATTTATTGATAGCTTATATGTTATTCCATTGACTTTCTCGTTCAATATCCACATAATAGATTTACTTTCTTGTTTTTTTTTTTTTTTTTAAATAGACATTCAATCCTTAATATACTATGTACTTAAGCATATGGGTTACAATGATACAGTTTTCGAGCTCTTTGTAGAATATACAATGTTCCCCGTCAAGATAGACCTTTAATTCTTAGTCAATGAGCAGGTTGAATTCCAACCGCCAAAAAAGTTATTATATTTGACTTTCTTTGAGTATAAGACTAAAGATTCCACAATTATGAAGTAGTTATCACTTTCACTTTGTTGTTAGACCGATCTCTTAAATTTAGTACAAGCGAGAGAACTTTTAAAGATGTATGAAATCTATGTATGATACTTATTCAAGTACTCAAGTTAGTTTTGGAGGGGGAAACTTCCTACCTATGAATATTACAACCATTCACAGAGGAAATTACTCGTTTTCAGCACTATCTTTTTTGTCACATGCTAATATCTCTGGGTTTATTTCTATTTTTTCTATGTATCATATACCTTTAGTGATATTATACTACTTTATAGTCTACACAAGAGCATAAAATATCCCCATTTAAATGTACAGAAATAGAGTAATATTTAATGATTCATGGAGACTAAGAAACTTCGCATTTAAACCAACCTTGTTTAGAAATTCTGGAGTTTCTACTCTATGAACTTTCCGTATCTACAATTACACAAAACTGAAGGTATATGCCTAATGCTAAGATTATGTTAATGTAGTACCAAATTTTTTCATTGTCATCACATTAAATTGTATGAAGGTAGCTAATTCACCGTAATAAGACAAAGTAGCAAAAATTTCGAGCATACCACAAGATCTCAGAAAATGACCAACCTTCCAACCTAGAGTCCTCTTTGTCTCCTGTGACTCCACCCTCGAGCGCATATCACCTCCTAGAACAAATCAACCCTTAATCTATCTAGTGAGCAAACAGCCTTATTTAAGTTCAAAAATTCCTCAAAGTATTGCTTTGATCACATTCCCATTAGCAGATGCTTTTCTTTCCGTTAGCCTGAAGCCTCATTTGGGATTCTTTAAAAGTCGCTTTAAGCTTTTCTCCTCGCCCTTTCCCGCCTTTTTCTCACCTTTTCCCAACTACTCCTCTTCATCGTGGGAAAATTTTAGATTCCTCTCAAATTCAACAACTTCTTTCATGATTTTTGAAAGATTCTCAGATTTATTGCCTTTATTCATCCTCATGGATTTGCGAAGATCTCAAATTTCTTTAATAAATGCACAATCATTTTATTTATTTCTCAAATAAAAATATGCAAATACATTCACACCATAGTCATCCTTTGGGCTCACCCCCTTCAGATTAAATTCAAATGTTCAATCGTTTAAAATTCAACACAATAAATTGGGGTGTTACATATTCCCTCTCAAAATAAAATAATCGTCTCTGTGGTTGTTATTCAATTACTAAAGCCACGAAACAAAAATGGATATTTCTTCATCATTTTGAAATTTTCCTTTTTCCTGTGTGGTTTCTTCAGCAGCATAGTGCTTCCACCGAAGACTATTTCCGACTAACGTTCGTTTCTAATTCAATTTCTTTTCCCGCCTTCCAATATTTGAAGTGCTCGGTGTAAACTCCTTCGGTTCCACCCGATAAATATTCCAATCAACTATGTGAGGCGCACTGCACATATATTTTTTTAATAATGAAACATGAACATACATTATGCACTTTAACATGGGGCAGTGCGCGCTTGTAAGCCACCGGTCCCACCCTTTTCAACACCTCAAAAGGCCTGTCAATAATATCTAGGAGCCGCCTTGCACAACTTCCGTGATAACGTGTACTTTTTTTGGTTTAATGCGCAAATACACATGATCCCCCACTTGAATTCCTTGCACCCTTTTCTTATCAAAGATAGCTCTTTCCGTCGATCTTGTGTTGTCTTTATGTTTCTCTCGTATTTGTTTAACAATTTCTTCATCCTCCGCAGTATCCGGTCCCCAACACCGCCTTATCCTCCGAAGTTGACTCTAACTTCAGCGGGAGCACGGCACTTTTCCGTAGAGTGCTCCCCAAACAAACCTCATTTTAATAGAGGATTGGTAGCTATTATTGCAAGCAAACCTAGCTAGATGCAGACACTTTCCCACTTGATGGTCTATCCATCACATACATTCGCAACATATCCTCTAATATTTGGATTCGGTTCTTTTCCGTCCGCCCCATCCGTTTGAGGTGACATGCGTACTGAAATTCAGCTTGGGCACCCATTCTCGCAAAACAACTTTTCCAAAATGTTGCTGTAAACTAGTATCTCGATCCGAGACAATCACCTTGGGAACTCCACAAGCCTTACTACCTCCTTTAGGAAAACATTTGCTGGCCCCAGCCGTTCCAAAGGCAGATTTTGACTGGTATAAAGTGAGCAAAATTTCCTTGGTTAACGTGTTCACTACCACCATGACCGAATCATGTTGATATTTGTTTTGGGTAGTCCTCATATAAAATCCATGGAACCGTATCCCATTTCTCCACCGTAATTGGCAAAGGGTTTAGAAGCTCGCCGGGTGTTGATGCTCAACTTGACCGCCTGGACATTCCACACCTACTTAGATACCGCCACATCTTCACCCGGCTTTAACAACTTCTTCTTCAAGGTCGTTAACATATCTTCCGGTATCCCGGATGTCCCGTACAGGGTTGTTTGCATATTCATCTAGTATTTCTTTTTTTTCAATGACTTATATTTGGAATATACAACCTATGTTTGTATACAGAGTGCTCTTTTGATTTCTAGCAAACGCTTTATCCTTGTTCTATCTTTTTTCATCAAGAGTGCTTGCTAATTGGGATCTTGAATTGCTACTTTTTCCACCAATTCTTTCATTCTTACAAGGGCACTACTTCCCATGCCGTTTACATGTTGACGTTACTTCGACTTAATGTATCCGAAACCTTATTATCCTTCCATTTGATATGCTTTATATCCATACTTCCACCTTTCTAGCAGAAAAGATAAAATGCACTGCTTGTCTTGCATTCAAGTCACCTTTTGGGAGAAAAATATTGAGGCTGATATGATCACCATCAATGTGAACTTTTTTCCAAATGATAGCAGCCTCCACATTTTTGAAGTATGAATAATGTAAATTTTGAATTTCAAATCATAGCCAAATGGCAATTCTCGTTCATGAGTTTTCAATTTCCTAGACTCACAGGTAATCACCCAATTTTCTTGCAAGTTACACTCTCCTAGCCCTTCTTCCAAGACCGTACATACCACAAAATCTTTATCGTGGATTTGCATTTTTAACATAAAGGAACAAGTCTTTGTTTCTCTAACTGCTTTAAATCGGTTGACATTTCTCAATCCACACAAACTTAACACCTCTTCTTTAGTAATGATGTTATGGGATTTGCTGTTGCTTAAAAATCTTCTCCACAAATCATGATAATATCCCCGCAATTCTACAAATGATTCATCATGAAACATTTGTTGGGACTGCCATTCTTTAATGGCTTTTATCTTTTGTCAATCGCTAACCTTTTTTTCGGTAATTATATGTTCTAAATATTGAATTTTATCTTTATAAAATTCACATTTAATTTAACTTGGTATATAACCGATTTTCTTTAAAAGTTTGCAATACTATTCTCGTGTGTTCCTTATGTTCTTCTCATTTTTAGAGTAGACTAAAATATCATCTATGAACACAAGAACAAATTTGTTCAAATACTTATTCAACACATTGTTCATCAAACACATAAAGGTATGTGTATTCGTTAAACCAAAAAGGTAGGACTACAAATTCGTAATGCCCATACCGGTTCGAAAATGCGGGTTTTGCTGATGTCTTCTTCTTTAATTTCGAAATGTGATACCGGCCCGAGGTCTATCTTGGAGAAGACTGTTCTCTCACTTGATCAAAAAGATCATCAATTCTAGGAAGTGACATTCATTCTTAATGGTCAATTTATTCAAATCGATTTATAGTCAATACACATCTCAAAAGTTCCATCCTTCATTTTCACAAATAAAACGGGGCTCCCCAAGGAGACACACTTGGTCTTATATACCTCATTCATCAATTCCTCGTAATCGTATTTTCAATTCCATTAGTTCGTGAGGGCTCATTCGGGATAAGGCACGGAACAAAGTTGTTTCCCGGGTACCGTATCGATTGTAAAATCAATCTCTCTTCTTTGGGGGAAGATGAGGAATTTCCTTTGAAAAGACCTCCTCAAATTCCCTTTATGACCTGTATAGCATCCAACCTCTTCTCCTACTTGTCGTTTTATTTTCCCACATGCAATCGCATAGACTTGGCATCCTTTTCAGCTATTCTTTTCAATTGTAAGGTTGATATTTGTCTTACTACAATGGGTTTTGCTCTCTTTTTTAGTGTAAAAGGTTTCCCTTCCTCATCTATACAACAAAAGGTTTTATCCTTAACAACATCAAGGCTTTCTTCTTCTTCTGCAGCTTAAAATCTATTCCCATCGCTGTACTGCGGTGGATCTCAATGGAAATATGTTCGTATTTACTTTCGTTGGGAACCCATTTAATTGTATTGCTGTTTTGGGCAACTTATGTGTGACTTTTCTCTTAGTTCCACAAGCCACCGTACTAACCATGACCAAATTTTTCGTGCTTAATCTATACTTTTTCACAATTCTGTGATCTAATGTAACTCAGTTAGCACCCTCGGATCAATCAAAAACAAGAATGTGGGTGCCGTAAATCTTACCCTCCATTTCCACCATGGTTGCTTGGATGTTCCGCTTGCCGACTTTCCAATGCCTGTGACCGTATAGTCGGTATGTTTCCGGCTATGTTACCGACCGTTGTGGCTTCCTCGCTCGTACGATCATGTGTATGTTTTCATAAAGGGGCCCTCATCATATGGGTTCTTACAACCCTAACATTTCGTAGGTTCTTCATTCTCAACGTCCCTTCCTTTTTATTGTTCTACCCAAGGTTTTGAAGCCACTTGGGACTGAAAGGCTTTGGATTTCTTTTGTCTACCAAAATTTTTACGTTCTGATGATCTTTACCAAAATTTCTTAAATATGTCAGTTTTGTTCTTTTACTTTTGAACTACCTTGTTCACCACTTCTTCCTTTGTTCACCTTTTACTTTAAACCGTTGGCATAATCTTGCTTTTCAATGCCTATCCATGGTTCGGGTTGTCAAATTCAATTTTTCTTCCTTGTAAATCGTAGTAAACAATTTAAAACCTCTCGTACTTTGCCTTTTCCAATATAGAAATATACCAACATAATTTGGTAAACTTTGTGACAAACTCATCGATGGTGAGTCATCTCAATCGAAGTTCATGAAATTCCTTAGCTTTTTCATCATAGTATTGTTTATTCGATAGCTTATTTTTGAACTTTGTCTGAAAATCTTTCAAGTAATCGTTTTTTCATCAATGGCATGCACCATTTTTGTCTCTTCCTCAACTACAAGGTGGTTTCTGTACCGATACATGCTCGAATCGGGCTCGCATTTCTCTCATATTCATAAACCTTGGAAATACTTGATCATGTTCACAACCAGGGCTTCTCGCATCCTCTCCTTCTCCCCATCATAGGATGGAGGTTTGATTTTTCAAATTCTCCCGGCAATTCTCTTTTCTTTTGTTGATGCTCAGTCGCATCCTCACTTTTCGCACTATCCAGCCTTTTCTTCTAACTCGCTTTCCTCGGTCGTTCCGGAAGTTAGTTTCGATGAGCTTCTCCTCGCTTCATCGTCGATGACAAGATGTCATTCTCGTTCCCTAATTCAGCCAACTTCTCGTTGCATCCGGTGCAACATAGCGTACGGGCATTGGGATCTGAGTAGCAACCTATCTTTGCATCCACATAAATCCCTTCACCTTCTTCCATTTTATAATCCGTATACACTACAAATACGTATTAGCAAAGTTTTTAAAATCGCAGAAAAACAAAAATATTTAATAAGTAGTGAGCACAAAACAACAACCCAATTTGTTGAATTAGAGGCTCCGATACCATTTGTCACACCTTCTTAATTCAAGGAAAATTTTTTTTTTTTTTTTTTCCTTGAGCAAATTTAGTGCAAAAGTGGTATTTATTTTCCCATCATGTTTTATATTCCAATCTACCAATTTATAGTATTTTTCTATCAGTATTCAATGATACCTGGTCATTTCTTTAACCTCTGCTTCATGAATTCTATAAATCCTTTATAGATTAAGTTATAGTTTATGTACTTGTTTACTCTATTCCTTAAGGCCCTCATATATTTATAGCATACATACCTATGTATCTCATATAATATATATATCAACCATATATATATCAACCATCGATTTTCGGACTTCGTTGTGTATTATATATATAATACCTATATCCTATTTATTATGAAAAAGATATATATAAATATCAAACATCCACACCAAGTATAATATATCGTGATTCCCAATGTATGTCAATCTATTCAAACGTAATACCTAGGTATCTACGTAGGTACTCCCACTATGACCGTACAATAAATATATACAATAGACAATACATTTCTATAGGTACATATATGAGCCTAATCAACAATACTTATAGTTACGTATTACTAGTCGTATAGTGTTAAACTCATATATACATATAATGCTGTCTTGGCCAACGAAGTTGGTGCCTACGATAATACCTAACACACATATATAATTAATATCCTATACCTGCAATTTTCCCATCCGACGCCACACAACTTGTAATAATTATGTTCAGCTGCCACTCAGGGTTTTGCACGCGTATATCTATTTCTACAGTTCTTAAACATATTTTATCGTGCGGCGATCATGTTGGTTGAATTCACGTTTCGCATCATCATACGCCGATTTTCTTTGTTTCCAACTTTATACATGAGTTTCATAAGTTAACTATCTACTGTTAACGCGATAATTATCAATGATTCATTTCGATGGTAAACTATACATAGTTTCGTGGTCGTCATCACAAGCGACGCTACATCCCTAAAATTTTGTTGTGATTCTCATGACCGAACCCCGTCGATTGTAAGTGTTTAATCGTTCGATCGGCCGCGACCACACCGTTCCATCGAAATGAGTGGATAGTGGTGAGTGCTTGACAAAGGGGTCACCCCAACTCGTGCTACCCCGCCACAGCATCGTAAGTTCATCTGTAGGTGTACGTAGATATGTTGGTTCTACTGCAAGCTACCTAGCACAAGCTCGTTGTTAGGGGGTTTTTGTCTCCGTAATGCATAATAGTTAACGTTATTTGGGTTTGTTTGCAGTCGTTAAAGAATCTTCAATGGGATATAAAGAAGGTTTGTCGTAGGCGACGTACCTCACCCCTCTCCGTCCATTATAACTCACTTCCGGATTTGAAATGGAATCGATCCTCGACGACAGCGGTGCTCCGTAGGCGCCGCCTTTCCTTAATGACACCAAGCACTAGGCTTAATTCGTTTCTTCAGGCGTTCGACTCACACCTCCTTGCTCAAACGATGACCGGGTACCATTCTTCGATACACTACAAAACTTGCCAGATCTCTCGAGATTTGTGGAGGTTACTAGGCAAACCGGTTAGAGTTTTCGAGGTTGCCTTATATCTCTTACACATGGAAATTTTCCATTTATTTTTACCCATTCTTATTGCTGTGTTTTGTTTTTTTCATGCTGTTGCCTGTGTTATTGTAGAGGGCGCAGAGAGGCGCTGGTAGTCGATTCTGGCACGCAGTTCTAGCCGGACCCGGGGCCGCCGTGGCTGAATCATCTCTTCTCGGTTCCATTCTTCTCGTCTTCCTTCCCAACACCACTCAGTATTTGATACGTCGACAGGGCCACCACGAGCGCCTGGCGAGGGGGTAGCTCTACCTCAATCCTCCGTTCTGGACTCTGTTGGAAACCCTATCTCAATGCTGTTACAACTTCGTTTATTGTTGGCTGGCCACAGACAGACGGCCCTATCGCACACCGCCCGAAATCCCATCGTCGAGCAAGAAGGAGGGTCGTTGGATTGGCTGGGCTTCTCTCGTGTAACCTAATGAGATGAGGTCGCGACCGGAATTGCGTGGCATGACGCATAATAATTTTCTTTAGGTTGTTATCCTTTATATGTAACCACATGCGATCATGACCCCGTCAATGTAAGATTTGGCTAACGCTCTTTGAACGAAATTGTTTTTTTTTATTTTTCTTCGAAGCGAAATATTATTTTTGTTCTATTTTCGTAAATGGGCGCATCATGACACGCCGCGATGAGCCAGAGTTGCCCCGCACTCGTTGCCCGTAGCATCTCTAATCGCGCACGCTTAGGTTGAACCATGTATTAAATAAGTTTTCCGTAGACTGCATATATATCTCATGTTCACGTAGTTGTTTCCACTTTGCATTTCTCGACTCTTTCACATGGTTCCGCCTTCTACCATTCGCTTAAGCATTTTGCTTGGACCCGTAATAACCTCCTTAGATTTACATACATTGAAATGGAGGTAGGACTAAATATAAGCCAAACTCCTTGCCACATTCCCATTTTAATTTATGCTAGATCTTACGTCGTGAACCTTCAAATATATGTAACCCTTTTGTTTTGAAAACCCGTATCAACGTTGTCGAGCATATAGGTTCATACCTCACGTTATTTGTTTATCAAGTTTGTAAAGGGTCACAATTATCCGAAACAACAAAGGCGCCCTCATTTTATTTGTTTTTATATTTCTTGCCAACCGTAAAGGATCAGACCCATGGCTCACGGATTGTAAGGAATTTGTTGGATTTACGTATTGATAGCTTATATATATTCCATTGACCTCCCTCGCTTTAACATCCACATAATAGATTTACTTTTGTTTTTTTTTTTTAACAGTATTATTTCTCCAACTTTTTAATATACTATGTACATGCTATATACAGGTCGGACATAGTTTTCGAGCCTCTTTTGTAGAATACACAATGTTCTCACAAGATATGTATCTTTAATTCTAGTCAATACGTAGTTATATGAATCCAGATTCTGGCCAAAATGCTTATTATATTTGACCTTGAGTATAAGACTTCGTATTTCCACAATTAGAAGCAGGTTAATACTTACTTGGTTGTCAGGACTGCATCTCTTTAAATTTAAAAGCATGGGTTTTTTCTACAGAGAACTTTAAAGATGCATGAAATCTATGTATGATAATTTATTCAAGTACTCAAGCTAGCTTTTGGAGGGGAACATCCCCACTTATGAATATTATAACCATTCTATAGAGGGGAAATTACTCGTTTTCTGCATCATCTTTTTGTCACATGCTAATATCCCGTCATTTATTTTTCTAAGGTACCTCACGCATACCTTAGTGATATTATACTACTTTTCTAGTTCAAGGTACAAGACATGTGTCATCCCATTTAAATGTACGGTACAGTAGTAATATTTAAGGATTCATGGAGACTAAGAACTTCACATTTAAAACCAACCTTGGTTTAGAAAATTGGAGTTTCTACCTCTATGAACTTTCCTGACCATAACCACAAAAATCGGGAAGGTACATGCCTAATGCCAGATTCGTTAAATGTAGTACCAAATTTTTCCATTGTCATCACATTAAAAATTGTATATGTAGCCAATTCACATCGTAATAAGACAAAGTAGCAAAAATTTCGTAGCATACCACAAGATCCGCAAAATGACCAACCCCAACCTTAGAGTCCTCTTTTCATTCCCGTGACCTCACCGAGCAGAGATCACCTCCTGTGAATGCATCAATCTCTACTACAATCTAGGAGAAGCTTACTTAAGCTCAAAATTTCAAAGTATGTTTCTAATTGCCATCTCTGCATTAGCGTGATGCTTTCTTTCCTATTTAGCTCTGTGGGCTTCCCATTTTGGGATTCTTTAAAGTCGCTTTAAGCTTTTCCTCACTTTTCCAAATTTCTTTTTCTCACCTCTTCCCAACTACTCCTCTTCATTGTGTAGCACTTAGATTCCTCCTCAAATCTAAATAAATTTTTCTTCAAGGATTTTTGAAAGATTCTTAGATTTATTGCCTTATCCATCCTCATGGATTTGGCAAGTGATCTCAAATTCTTTCTTTGGGTCAAATGCACAATCATTTTATTTATTTTCAAATAAAATATGCAAATACATTCACACTGAGCAAGTCATCCTTGGGGTCCACCCCTTAGGATTAAATTCAAAATGTCTAACTGCTTTAAAAATTCAACACACAAATTAAAAGGCGCTTATGTTAAGGCACTCCATGGTGAAAAGGTCAACAAGTTGATTAACACACAAGAAAAAATCAGTATGGTATGGATTGGTGTGAGCAAAACTGAGTGTGTTTGTTGATTTATTTTTCTATAGTTTATATTCCCTTGGGTCAAAATTCTCAAGCCAATAGTTTTTCATGTTGATTTACAGTGAACAAACTAGCAAAAAAAACAAAAACAAAAAAAATAAAAAATAAAAACAAAAAAACATACACATTTCTGCAACTTATGATATAATGGAGGTAATCAATTTATTTTTTAACATTATCTTATAATGTGCTCACAATGTATGCTAATATTAAATATTCTCTCTTAGATATGGACTCAAGAGATAGAATTTTTTTCTTCATGTATCCCACCCCATCGACAAGAAACATTTTTTGAGAAAATAGAGATTTTGTAAAAAAAATTCTATATTTATGGGGAGACACACATTTGGAAAATAATTAAAGAAAAAATAATAAACGACATATTAGTAGATTCAATATGAAGAGAAAGTAAGCTAAGGAAAAATATTAAATCTTCCCGGTGATGCTGGAAATTAGTTGAACAATTAAAAAGATTTGGTAGCACCTTTCATGCCAAGGGCAACAAAATAAGTGTATATAGCCCCACAAATTTTTCCCATCCATATATCAATATCATATGTAATTTATGTTTCATTTTTTTAAATAGAAATAGTATTTTGGATTAGTAAAAACTAGGATGCAACTCATAAATACATTTCGTTCCTTCCCAAGAATGTGTTCCCAAATTTCATTAGGATTTAAGATTGAACTTGTAGGATAAATCCAAATCATATTTGAAGATCCACAAAGAAAAGGTTTGTTACATTCTGGCTAAACATTTTCCAAGGACCTCTAATATCCATCCATTTTACATATTCTGTAATTGTTTGTCATTTTAACTTTTACTAGCTTCTCCCTTTTTTGTTTAGCTTCATTTAACTTCTTGTTTTACTTGGTGAAATATATCTTTCTTTTTTCCTCACTTGGATCTACCCTATGATATCCATGATACCTAGAGGATCATTCTTCTAGTTATTATCTCAAATAACCTCACTCCACCTTTAAGATTATTTTTTAAGTTCTTCCTCTTTCTCTATATGTATAAGTTGGTTTTTTGTCTTATATTTTTCTAAGGGAACAGAGAATCACCAAAAATATGACTTATCCCTTAACCACTTTTGGAAAATTATCCCAAAGGTGGTTTTTACAAATATTTTGAAGACAATCATTTGGGGAGCAAAACTTTGTGGGATTGTCATAGGTGTCCTTTACTAATTCAACCTCAACTTGGTTTTTTTGTTGAATTTACATGAACTTGGTAGTAGTCTTTCTTGGTTCACTTGTATGTCGTTGATTTTCCCCGTTGTTGTGATGTGGGGGAGTTAATCTTTAAATAACGTATAATTTTCTTGGTTGGAACCTTCTCACTATATTGATTTGCAACTATTTTTCTAGCTTTGATATTTTTGATATTTGGTACAATTTTTGAAGAGTCACATGTTTTGTAAAAATATTTACGGAAAGAAATATGCTAATAATCTAGCTTTTGCACCCATAATTCATTTTACTTTTAGTTTGTTATGCAAGAAATCACATAATATCTACTTTTTAAACGTGAGCGTATGTGTCTCTCAAGTGCTAGCTTTATATCATCACTACACCGATAAAATCTACTTAAATAATTTCCTATATATGTTTCAACAGTGGAAGATTCCACGGATGCAAAAGGGATATGAGGAAGTGGTACCCAAACTAGAGTAGTAGAAATTAAGGAAGTTGAAAATATGGTTGAAAGATCAGAATGAGGTTTCCATAGACAACAGTATGAGAACTTCCTAGAACACAAAAGCCAACTATAGATCAACTCTTCATCTTCAAATTTATCAAATCTTAATAAAGAAATCATAAGTCGATGAATTTACAAATTTGAAAGCTCAGTGAAAGTAGCGGTTTCTAGAACTCAAAATTGAGGAGTGAAGATATGGCAAACATGGTCATAAACCATTAAATATGCAATGTATCAGTCATACTATGAGAATAACTTTGTGTGCAAATGATTCAACTTTGAAAAGGAACGTCAAAAATGAAGGGGCTTCATGGTGACATTAGCAGAAATAATCTCGGTTGGAAATTCCTGACATCTGAGAAGAAGCATTGAAACAAAAATTAATGTGGGCCCCTCTATGATTGAGGAATTAATGAAACTTTCACTTTCAGCATGTTATAAAGAAATGGTTGTATTCAAGCCAATTTTCATGAATCAAGAGGATGAGGAGAAATACACTTCGCATCAATATTCCTATAATAGAGGAAAAAGGGCTTTTCACCATGGAGAAGGGTGAGTTCATCCACTGTGGGGTGGGATGTAGTCTCAAATCCATCCACCAAGGAAGGAAAGGATGAGGGCATGAGCACAATATACGATGAAGTCACAAAGGAGTTTAATTTTTTGGTTGCAATGGAAGCTAGAAAATATACGAGTAGACTAGTGTCTTCGACGGATAACGAGGATTGATATGATACTATAGCATAAGAGATGTCTTCCATATGAAAATTTTTGAGACACGGATGAGGTGGCCGTATGGACAAAACCTTATCATAATGAATAAGCCCCACTCTACTATTACCACATTAAGTGCTGCTCCCCATATAATTTATGTTATGTGATGTAAAAGCATGCTAACCTGCCTTGTTTGTTTGGGAATCATGGCCATCTCCTCGGGCCTACCCCCTCATAATGTAGCCGTGCATTACTTCCTCCTATGTTTTGGATTCTCATGACCCTCCGCATCATATATACATATCACTAAATAATATTCAGAAATGTGGCTACTTCCATTTGCCTGTCATTTTTTATTTATTTTATCAATATGACCGTGCTCATTACCAATTCTAATTCAACTGGTGTAATTGTCCAAGTGTTTAATAATCGGGATGACCCTTGTGCACCACTATGATTACATATTTTACTTAATCTTGTCACTATATTAATTTCCCATGATTTTCCATATCATTTTTTATTTATTTATCAATATGACACATTCTCCATTACCAATGTGGAATTTCAACACAATTATTTAATCAAGTGTTTAATAATTAGGATGACCACTTACATGCACCACTATGATTACATATTTTATTTAATCTTGTCACTATATTTATTATTTCCATGCTAAACGACCTTTCAGTGTTGTATTCTTAAATTGATGGTTTTTCTTCAAAATGACCCAAAAATTTGTTTAATGGCAAACAATTATTAGACTTAAGTGCCTATGTATTTATTTGTATTTTTCAATAGGTTAGAATTTCACAATCTGCATTAAGAGAGAAATTTTACCTTGAATTATCTATTATTTATATAATTCATTTGAGCCACGAGTCCTACTCACGATAAATGTGGTACAAAAATGGAGAAACATCACTTCATTGCAATTGGCTATAAAACTTACTTATACTCATACATGATTACATTATGCACTTGTCATCATGTCATTTTTTATAACTATGTATCTATAATGTGCCGAAACCTTAAGTCTAATTTCTCTCAAGAAATATTCTTGAGGAATATATAATATGGAAATATAGGTTTTTTATCCATTATAAAAAAATGCCCACTTGAAACGTATAATTGAATCCTACTTCTATGTTGGCTTCTAAAAAACTCTTTATAGTAAGTGGTTGTGAACGCTTCGATTTTGTGCTTTAAACTTTATGTGTGATGGGGATTGCCATGATGGTAGTGATATAAGAGATGATTGGTTTTCCTTGCATTTTTGTTGATGAAAATGAGCTTGGTTGATTGGAAAGAAAGTATTTTTTTCAGAAAGCTACTTTCGAGGGTGGCATCTACTCAAATATGATTATCTACAAAATAGTCATAAGCTAATGCATGGGCCAAGATGAACTAGTAAAAATGGATAAGTATTTGTAAATAAATACAAACCAATGCATGAAGCAATATTGTTGCTACCAGAAATGGATGGATGACCAAGTTAAATGGAAGATAAATTTCAATGCAAATTATCTATCTTTCTTGTGACGATTAACATCCAAGAGGTACACTTTCCATCGAAGATACAACACAACGTAATCAAGCAAGCTAGAAAGGTACACATCGAAGTATGAGTTTGTATTCTTAATCGATGAATATTATTTTTAACCCTACCTATAGAGCAGAATGGTTCGAAAGAAGATCTATGTTACGTTATGGTGTGAGTGTTTCCTAGTACATATTGTAAAATTGTAAGGTGAAGGAGAACCCTGAGAACAACATTAATCATATTGTCTATAAGGCATCAAAATCATAAAAATACACTTCTAAATCCTTTGGAATTATTATAGTTATGTGGAAGTTCTTTTATTTTTATTATTATAGTTTTAGAAATATGTATGTTGAAATAAATAAACTAATTAAAAAAAGCATATTTATCAAATTAATTAAAATATGTTTGATATCTATGAGTCAAGATACTCATCCTCAGCGATTGTAAGTTAGATTTCCATGCTCATGTTATTAGTGCAGACATTATTTATAGGCTTATGTAGACACAAATAAGTCATCTTAGACTCACTTTTAGGAATGTATTCATGCTCATGTTAGTGGTGAACATTCTTGAAGTGTACATTGTCTCAATCAAATTCATCTTAGACTCTCACTCATAATATTCTCAATGTGCTCTACCAAAAATATCTTCCTTCAAGACATTCTATCTACATCACATATCCAACCCTTACTCAATGTAAGCTTGGAGGAAAAAACGAGAAGACTAAAAAGTCACTCTTTACCATCAAACTAATAATATCCACAAAATTGATTCCAAACAAAACTTCTAATATAAAAAATTACATGAATAATAAATTACAAAAATGATCTAAAAGTATATCATTGCAAATATTTATTAGCTTGTTAATAACTCTTACAAACTTATACTATTTTTAGTTTTATAAATAACTATTTTTAAAATTAGTTATATATATATATATATATATATATATATATATATATAACTATTTTAAAATAAGTTTTATATATACAAAATTCGTTTTAAAAATCACATAAATTTTTTAATAGATTTAAATTCTCTTCTTGTATAATGGTTTTAGTTATATTATTAATTATTATATATTTTAGATATATATATTCCACTTAATGATAGTACCAACTTTCACATACGCATATTTAAACCTTTAAATATATTCCAATCAACAAGTGTCACCCAATCATTACTTTTATGGACATCCCACCCCCGAGAGAAATGAAAAGCTAACGAGGTTAAAAAAACTTCTAGGTTTATTGAAAATATAAAAATAGAAAGTTATGGACTAGTATTGAACTGTATATTGACAAGTTTTAAAAGCTCAGTTTTAAAAAATATCGTAAATTATAAAATAGTAATACTGAGTTAAAGATGAGGTAATTAACAAGCTAGTTTAATGGATAGTGATTAAAAGATTGGTTAGACCTAAATTGCGAAAACAACAGTAAAAGAACAAGCATGGCGAGCATGGTTTAATGGATGTTAATTAAAAGATTAGCGCAATGAGCATGGTTAATGGATGGCAATTAAAAGATTGGTTTAATGGATAGTGATTACAAGATTCGTTAAACCTAAGAATTTAGATAACAGATAAAGCAAGCATAAATCTCACTAATGTCGTGGTCATTGTATACTCGAGCGCTTGATTATCTGATGAATGAAGAATGAGAGGAGGAAATTCACGAACGAAGAAAGAGGTGCGTGATGAATTAAAGAAGAACATTGTGATGAATGAAGAGTCAGTAGAGATATTCATGAAGAAGGAGATGCCTCATGAATTGGAGGGATCAATGATTGTGATGAATGAAGAATGAGAGGCAGAAATTCAGGAACGAAGAGGAGGTGATCAAAATTTTTGCAGTCCCCAAAACAACAGTTTCCTTTTATGGAGTGGATTATTTATGGAGATGGTAGTTTCTGTTTCCTTTAAATTGTTTATCTATTTGTTTAATTAATTCCACAGAAAAAATGGTTATGCAGCTAAAGGCTATAGGTGTTTGAGTAATTTTTCTGTTCACTTTAATATGTGTTTAATTCATTTTACAGAGACATTTGTGTAACCTGTCAAATTGTTTTCTCTGTGTAACGTGACAAATTGTTTTCTGTTCAATCTACAGGTTAAGCATGAGTTATGCTATAAAGCACTGTTATGCTATGTTAAAGTTGTCTTTGTCTTATGGAATTATCGCAAGAAATCTTCTGTATAGTGTTGTACATGCATGAATGTCATGTGAAATGTTGTCCATTGTGCATGTAATGTGCACAGTGTATTTGTGTGTAAATGTTTCGTTTGTGTGTCTGTGGATTTGTGGTAATTTCAGGAAGCATGGGCTCAAGATATTCAATATGCACTGATGGTTGAAGGGCCAACTAATGAACAACTAATGTTTTCAGAGTGAGTTGGTGTGACTTTGTACTCATGGCAATATTTTTCTTGAATTATTTTTAAATTCATTCCTCATTACTTTTTATGTTTCCTTTTGTGATGAGTTAGAATGCTATATACACGAGCTACATTTGAGTGTCCAATGTTTTGGAGCAGAAGAGCTGGGACAGGGTTTCCAAACCTTTTGGAACAGAGGAGCTCGGGCATCGTTTCCAATGCTTTTGCAGCAGAGAATGAGAAGTTTCAGGGGCTTTTGCAACCACCAGATTCACAGTTCAATAGAAACTGAAAGATTAGGTTAGTATTCTTCGTGAATGTTCCTGTTCTCCCTTATTTCTTGTTTCTTGTTGCAGTTTAGAAATATCTCCATGATATATTTACAGAACATATCATTACTGAAATAGTTATGAAAATTGAAACAGGTTTAGTCATCTATGTCGGTCTGTGTTGACATAAGTATTTTGAGGATGTTGACATGTGAGGTGTTAGGTGGTTTTCCATGTAACAAGTCATGTAGCCATCAATATTTTTTGGATATTGACACAATTTGTCCTCTCCAAACTGATTCAGCTCTTCCTTTTCTCATTTCATGCCGCCAATTGTCCTATTTTCATAATAGTTCATAGATATGAATTTGGAGTTGCTTAAATAGTACTAAGCACCAATCATGGAACCATATTTACGTAAAAAAACCATTATCTTCTCCTTGAGTAGCTTATTATGCATGAATATGTGGCAGGAGATTTGAAGGTGGTTCAGTGAGTTGAGAGGCACCGCTCGAAAACCTTACACTGCAAAAACCTACAGAGCGGGATCTACGGATTCGTGAGAAAGACAAAGCCCTCTCTGTTGATAAGTGTGCAATTCAGAAGTGACCTTAAGAAAACCCCAGAAATTCCCGCGTAGGGCTTATATTAGGAAGTAAATGTCTGCTACATAGCATGCATATCTATAACTACATTAAAGTTTGATTTATTTGTATTATGTACTCAATTCTATTAGCATTCACTGAATTTGTTTATTTGTGTATTATGTAATAAACTCAATTTTACACCTAAGTTGGTCTAATGTTGCTATGGTTACAACGGATTCCACTTATGATGCTTAGTGGAAGGAAATTGAACATAGGAGCTCAATTCTTGTTGTATTGTGAATTGATTCCAGTGGTTCGTATTAAATTTCAACGATATTGGTGCGTTGCATTCTATTGTAATTGTAGATAGTAAATTTAACGGCAATGTGCAATTGCCAACAATTATTCAGTTTATGCAGAGTCTTGCTATTTACATGCATAACATGGGACAAGTGCATGTACAATATTAATTCAGTTATGATAAGTTCAATGTTTAGTAGTTTTGAGTGTGAATTTTTTGGAAATTGCATAGGATAACTGTTGAAAGGCGTCATTGGTTAGTAGTGAAGAGGAGGTCATAAGTAGTTATGGGACGAACCCAAAACATATGCAATAGTGGGCAACTGTTGAAAGCTGTCATAACTGGTTAGTAGTGAAAAGGTGTTCATATCCTAAAACAGATTTCACGTAATCAAAAGATTCTTTTTCCTCTCTCTTATTTATTAATTCCATTACTTTGTTTTATTTTATTAATTTTATAGCAACTTTTATTTTTTTATTAAATTTACAATGTAACATTTTTTTTTTAAATATATTTATATTTATATTTATATTATATTAAATTTGTTAGTTATATTATATTTTGATAACTTTACATAATTGTATTAATGTTTTTTTCTTGATCTTTATCATGTATAAAATGGTTTTGGTTTTGTTTTTTTTTTTTTTTGTTTTAATATGAATGGTAAATTTAATTATGTTACAAGTTATTATGAATAAATTGTATACTAACAATATCATTTCAGTGTTTTATGTTGCAAAAAATTTATCAATGCCGAAGTTGAGTTGTTCTTGAGTGAGTCGAAGACATTATCTATTTTTATGTAAATTTTTAATGTTGTAATTAGAAAAAAAATTACTTTTTTTGTTTGGATATGCTCATCAAACAATGTGCATGAACTATCATTAATAAAAGGACTAGGCTATTTGTTGTGTGGATGGGAATTCAACCCCCTCCAAATGGCTCTTAGGAAGGTTAAATTGTAACCCTCTTTTGAGTTTTGTTCCTTGTGTTCATGGTTTTCATGATCTTTAGTTTTTGTAGTAACTCCAATATGCACAAACATAAATATATCATGTTATTATAATAATAATTTATAAACATGTTTTAAACATCTTCCCAACATATACGAAAATGACAAAATTACTTTTATTCACATAAATCATTAAACAATTTTTCAATGTTTTAAACATCTTCCCCATATAAACAGAAATGGAAAAGTCACTCTTATTCACTTAAATCATTTAAATTTTTTACAATGTTTTAAACATCTTCTCGACACATTGCACAAAAATAACTCACTCTTAATAAATTATATAACAATTATAACCTAAATTTATTTATATATATATTTTTAAAATAATATTTTGATTTAGTTTTGATTTTATTTATTTATTTATTTATATAGTTTTATTATAACTATGTTATTATGATAATTGAAGTATAATATTTTTATTAATATTTTTATAGATTTAAATAAAATACTGATATTTTTTTAGAGTGTTGGTAGATATTTAAATATTTTTATTATTTATTTGTATGAATTTTTTATATTTAAATATTTATGTATTGGCTTTATTATTTATATAATTCTTGCTTAGATATATAAATTTATGAAAGTATTTTGGTAATAATGTATGTTTTGGATTCTTTATTTTGTATGTATATGAATGCATTGTTTTGAGAATTGAAATAGTGTTTTAATTAGTTGCATTGCCATAGTTATAATATATTTGTTGTGTTTTTTATTTTAGAATTTATCAATGAATGAGATGTATACTTCTATATGTTGTGTGTGAATGTATTATTGAAATTTTTTGCATTACTTGTATGTACTTGTTTGAATTGTTTACTCTTCTATGTTGATGAATGTCTCATTTTGCATGCTTTTGACTATTTTTTCATTGTTTATTTGTATGTATATGTGTGTATTTCTTGAGTCTGCATCGAGTGTTAGAGTAGTGGTTTTAGTGTTTCTATGTATATACATTTAATTATCTTTAAGAGTTGGTTGTATTATCTTGAATGTTTTTCAGTATTCCTTCCTTATTTGCTTTGTGTGTGTATCTTTTCAGTATTCTTTTGTATGGATATTCTTTACATTTATGTGTATGAATGTATTATTTGTTGTATTTGTCTGAGAAGTATTTACTTGTATGAGATTTATATGTATATGAAACAATTCTTTGTTGCATTTGATTTGTCTTGTTTACATGTATTTATTGTGTGTGTATGAATCTATTCTTGGCTACCTTTATATGTGACTATTATTTTTTGTATGTGTATGAATGCCTTATTCATGTGTGTATGAATATATTCTTTGGTAATGTGTCTTATTTCCTTGTATTCTATGTATGTGTATGAATGTCTTCTTCATGTGTGTATGAATCTATTTTCCAATGTGTCTTCTTTATTTGTATTCTTTTCTTTGTATGTGTATGAATGTATTCATGTGTATGAATTTATTATTGGCTACATTCCTATATGTGTCTTGTTAACTTGTATTCTTTGTATGTGTACAAATGTATTCTTCATGTGTGTATTAATCTATTTCTTTTCTACATTTGTATGTCTTATTTGTATGTGTATATGTAGGAATCTTTCTTTCTTACTATTGTATATGTATTATTTTCATGTAGATATATTAGTGTGATATGTGAAAATATATTTTTTAATTTTTTATTTATATGATTATAAATATACTCTCATTATTTCTATATATTAATATATTATTTTGAATGTTGATTTATAGATGTATTAGTTTCAATATTAACTTATAAATATATTAGTTTAAACATTTGTTAAATTATTATTATTATTATTATTATTATTATTATTGTATTATTTTTTCTTTTATTGATTTTTTTTCTATTTAAACTTTGATAATTTTAAATTGCAAAATAATATACTTATTACAATAACAGTAAAAAGAAATAATATTATCCCACAAGTTACAACTCAATCAACCATTATCATGTTATAAAGTATCATGCAAATCATGAAACTAAAAAGAAAAAGAACAATAACATAATATTGATAACAACATCAATTTATAATAACACATATCAATTAACTATTTAATACTAAAATCAATACAATAAATAAACTCAATTAATTTTAATTAATTTTTTTCATTAATTTGACTCATTTATAATTTTATTTTTCATAATACTATAATTTAATAATATAGGAAAAATTATTAATCCTAAATTTTTGTTTAAAATATGCATTTCTCTAAATATAATAAAGAAAATAAATACTTATTAATTTTATGTGTGTGAACATGTCACCTTGTGAGACATTATGTGTAATGTTTGTGCCCATGTGTATGTTTGTTGTGTGCATGTATGCATGTGAGTGATTATGCCTCATTGGCAATGGATTTTGTGGGTGTGTGCGTGTGGTTAGTCCCATGCCAATGACGGACTGTTTTTGGTGTGGTTAGTCCCATGCCAATGTTGTTTTGGGGTTTATATAAGCTCTCAAATTCATGTGGTTGACCTTGTTAGTAAATATTTTACATCTCAAAACTAAAAGGAGCTTTGTATATATCGATTTTTATAGTTTATTTAAAACCTAACATTAATTTTGAAATATTAAAATATTTTTTTATAATAATGTTTTTTAAAAGATATAAATATTTTAAGATAAAAAATTTATAAAACAATAAAATAAATTAAAATATTTATAATTATTTGAAAATTAAAATATAATAATTACATAAATTGACAATTAAATTAATTATAAAAATAAATAACATAATTATAAAAATATTTAAATTTAATTATTAAATATTATTTCAAATTTTAAATTATAATTATATATATATATATATATATATATATGTATGTATACACTAGCATAATTTCAACAATGATATCACTATGGATTATTATCATGTTTTATTATAAAAAAACATAAATATTTATCATTCATAAAAATATTATGATGTTGATAATTATATTTATTTTATTTACTAGTTTTAAAACAATGTTTGTGAATAGAAAAATTTAGATTTTTTTTTTGTGTATATATTATTAAATATAATAGCATGTTTTTATTATTATTATATATTATTAAATTATTTTATATTTAGTTTAATTTATAATTTTTTTATTATCATTTATAAGATATTATATTACATTACAATATTTTTATCATATTAAGCTATATAATGTCACTTTAAATATATATCTACTTTAATTTTCATATTTGCAATTATATTTTATATATTTTAAATTTTGATAAAAACACATAATAATAAGTATTTAAATTTATTTTATAATAAATCATCATAATAATACTTAGTTGTACCATTGTTAAATTATGTTAGTTTATTATTATAATTATTATAATGGTTAACTAATATAGTTATATACCTAATTTATTATATATATATATATATAATTTTTATTAATATTTAAATTTATTTTATTATCTTTCATTTTTTTAATGTTATTTTATATGTTTTTATGATAATAAAAGTATTATTTAAATACGATTAAAAAAATTATTTTAATATTTTGAATTAAATGTTATGTTTTAAATCAATTAAAAATTACTCTATAGAAGGCTCTTTTTTATTTGGAGATGTAAAATCTCTACTAATAAGGTCAATCACCTGAAAGTGAGAGCTTATATGACCCATAAAACTATATATCATTGAAATGGGATTAACCACACACATGCAACTCACAATCCATTTCCAATGAGTTACAATCACTCACATGCATACAAGGACACAACAAACAAAGGGTGCACACAAGCCTACATGCATACAAGCACACAACAAACAAATGGTGCACACAAGCCTACACATACATACAAACATTATACACCTTAATTAACAAGGTGACATTGTTGACACACATTGCTGAGATTTTATTTCTTATTTTTTAATTAAATCTGGAGGAAAATCTCATGTAGGTGACAACAATAGGATTTGTTGCCGAATTGACTCCATCAATTTCCGATGAGGAGTTAATGCATCCTATATTTGTTGTGAGAGAATTTATGAGTCCGTTGCCATTCACAAACTTATAAAATGTAAGCCCGCAGAGGCAAGAGAGCATGATGAGGAATGTGTTGTGAGGGAGAGCTCAAGAGGATGAGAAATTCCGCAATTGTATTTTCTCCGGCGTGATGAATGAGATTGCCGATGCCCCCGCAGTGGACGCAGCCTGCATCAAGGTGAACCACGTTAAAAATATGTTGTCTTTATGTGTGTTTGAATGCTGTGTGTTCTCAGATATTTTATTTTGTTATTCCTACGTCGAGCTCAACACCAGACGGAAATGCTGCACTGTCATGTGATCTGCCGCGGTTGACATGCCGTCCGGTGGGTGGAGGAGCAAGGCCGTAAGGCCGACTGGCCAGGCGTTGAACTATTGGTGAATTGTGTATTGAACTTTGAATCAGGCGTTGATAATCGTCTAAAGACTAATGTAGTCATTCGTGGTGAAGGTCAAGCCGATGCAGAATCGTTGAACAAAACGAAAGGTGGCTGAATTGTGCAAATGTTGAATCGTTGCACAAAATGAGCAAGAAGCAGTTGATCTTTGTGGCGCTGGCTGGCAGATCTGTGAGCTTGGGTTTCGTCATTGCTTAACGGTTCCGGGGTGGAACCGAGATTTGCAAATCAATTTTTTTTTTAAATGATTTGAAAATGGGCATCCGTGTTCTTAAAAAGGAATTCGATATTTGAAGGTTTTTTAGAAATCGATTTGTTTTATTAAAAAAAAATCATATATTTAAAGTCAATTTTTATGAAGTTGTTTTTAACACCAAGTAAAACAAAAATCAAAGTGTCTATAATTTTCGAAATTGAACCTCGCTTGTAATATTGTATATAGTTGAAATTGATTTGTATTATTGTATATCCATGGTTTACAATCGATCCGATTTTTAAAAATCGCATTGGGAATTATTATATTTCCATTTGCATGGTATTTGAAGTGGTTTTAATAAATCGATTTGTATTATAGTATTTCTTTTAAAATTGATTTCGACATTTAATAATGCCATTTGCACATGGTATTTTATGAAGTGGTCACAATAAATCGATTTTGGAAGTGGTGGTTTTTGCTTTAAGAGTAAATCGCATTTGTATCGATTGGTGGTGGTTCTAAAAAAATTAAATCGATTTTATTAAAAAGGGAATTTTTTATATGAAGGGTATTTTTTTTAAAGAGCATTCTTTATTAAAAAGTCGCAATTGAAGATTTTAGACAAGAGTTACTAAACATGGCAAAAACACAAAGTGTCTTGGCTTGAGATCGAGAAGTTCAATGGAAAAAACAACTTCGAGATCCGGAAAGTGAAGATGTATGATTTACTTGTGCAACAAGGCGTGGTGAAGGCGTTGTTGGGGGAAATTCAAATAGCCTTACACCATGACAAGACGCATGAACATGTGACTTAGATGAAAGAGCATTGAGCGCATTCGATCAGAGCCCGCGATGATGTTTTGTTTAACATCGTGTAAGAGAAAACTCGTCGCCGGTTTGTGGACAAAGCTTGAAAAGTCGTACATGACAAAATCCTTAACCAATAGGACTTTTCCGGGGTTACGCTGTACAAATTGCGCATGAAGGAAGGTACGACGATAACCGATCATCCGAATACCTTTAATACTTCTTCGTAAGTGCTAGAAAGTATAGAAGTAAAATTTGAATCGAAGATAAAGTCAGAATCCTTATTATGCTCGTTGCCCAAGTCATGGGATCATTTTTGCTACTTCTATAAGTCTTGGCTTCATCGAAACCTCGAATTCTGATGATGTTGTTGGAGCTTTGTTGGTCCTGAGAAACAAGAGGTCAAATTCAGAAACCTCTACATCAAGCAATGATGGTCGTGAGGTCGTTTTAAAGAAAGATGCTTCAAAGAAGCACAACAATCCTCATGCTCAAAATTGAAAGGGAAGAAGAGTAAGGTAAAGTGTCAGGGTTTTGTGGAAAATCGTGTAGACCAAGAAGGATTATTGGCTGAGACAAAGAAACATCCAATGGAGACTTTCGACAGAGAAGAAAGAAGCAAACACGACAGACACAAAAGTTCTAAGATCACTGTGTATGAGTGATGAAGTGTTATCAAGCAGTTTGTCTAATCATGATCAACATCGTCGTTAGATTCGGTGCGTCAAATCACATGTGCATTCATAGAGAGTGGTTTAAAACTTATAAATCAATCAATGATGGAGTGGTTTATATGGGAAATGATGCCTCATGTAATGTTGTGGGAATTGGAAGCGTCCCGCATTAAAATGTTTGATGGGACAAATAGAATTTAACCGATGTAAGACATGTACCGAACTAAGAAAAACCTCATTTCACTAGGAGTACTAGACACTAATGGATACAAAACCTTTATTGAAGGTGGAGTAATGAAATTTTATAAAGGAATTTTACTAGTCATGAAAGCAAAGAAGGTTGGAAATCTTTATCAATTAGAAGGAAGAATCAGAGTCAGACCATGCTTCTACAGTATCTAAAAACGACAGTGATTCTATTCGTTTATGGCATCAAAGGTTGGGCCATATGAGGGAAATAGGATTAAAAAAATTTTCTGATCGTAAATTACTTCCTAGTTTAAAATCTTCTAAGTTAGATTTCTGGAAGCAGAAGTTTAAAACTGGAAAACATACTAGTAAGGGAATTCTTGATTATATCAATTCTGATGTTTGGGGTCCATCTCCTACAACCTCATATGGAGGATCGTCATATTTTGTATCTTTTATTGATGAATTCTCTAGAAAAGTGTGGGTCTACATGTTAAAGAAGAAGTCTGATGTGTTCACAGTTTTCAAACAAGCTTAGGAGCATTAGTTGAAAACATCACTGGAAGAACCATTAAATGTTTAAGAACTGACAATGGTGGTGAGTTAACTTCAAAGGAATTTGATAATTATTGCAAGGATACTGGGATTAAAAGACATAAAACCACTTTATATACTCCTCAATAAAACGGAGTTGCTGAATGCATGAACAAGACTCTCTTAGAGAGAGCAAGAAGTATGCTTAGTAACGCCAACTCGTTAAGGAATTGTGGGATGTATACGGTTTCCTTTGCTGTACCTTGTTACTTCGGTAAATCGATCACCATCAACTACGATAGATGCAAAATTCCTCAAGAGGTATGGAAAGGTTATCCATGTGATTATTCTAAACTCAAAGTTTTTTGGTTGTGATGCATATTCTACCTCCGAAACATTAGCGTTCTAAGTTAGATCCTAAATCAAAAATATATATCTTTGTTGGATATGGTGATGGGACTAAGGGATGGCTGTGCTGTGGGATCCTACTACTCACAAGATCATTATTAACAGAGATGTTAAATTTAATGAATCCACTTGGAAAATCCGCATGTAGGTGAGAATTGAACAGATAATGAACCTAAGCTTCAACACATTCAAATTGAAACCAAGCTTAAAAACCGATACAGTCCGCATGAACAAGTTTCGCATTCCGTATCATGAACAAGTTTTAGATGCGCATCATGAACGTGTTTTAGATGGCTGACATGAAGAAAGTTCCTGCGACATTAATCAGCAAATCATGGAATTAATTTTCGTAAACATCTTTTAAGGAGGTTCACGATAATCGACGACTTCCTAAAAGGTATGATGATTATGTTATCAGCTTGCTTTAACTGCTAACGATGATGAACCTTTGTGCGATCGAGGTTGTGAAGGTTCAAAACAATGGTAAGTGGAAAGAGGTCAGTGAAGGACGCAGATGAAGGCGTTAGCGAAGAATGCCACATGGGATCGAGTAGAACTTCCTAAAGACAAAATTGTGGGATGTAAGTGGGTTTACAAATTGAAGAAGGGTTTTGATGATACATAAGACAGTACAAAGCGAGGCTGGTCGCAAAAGGTTTTTCTCGTAAAGCAGTATTGACTTTCATGAGATTTTTTCACCAAATTTCAGAAATCTGTTTCAATTCGGATTGTATTAGCATTAGTTGCTTTAATGGATTTATAATTACAAAGAACTAGATGTTAAAACTCGCATTTTTACATGGGAGATTTAGATGAGGGAGATTTACATGGAAACAACCGAAAGGCTTGTTCAAAATCGCAACAGAAATTTGTCTGTTGTGCTCAAGAAATCATTGTATGGTCCGGAAGGGGGCCGCCTCGACAAGGGTACAAGAAATTTGATTCTTTTCCATGACGAGTCAAAATTATATAAGAAGTGAATATGATCATTATGTTTACTTTAAGAAATTAAGTAATGGCATGTTCATTATCTTAGTGTTGTGGCAAGACGATATGCTTTTAGCAAGCAAAATCATAAAACTAGATCAACAAAGAAAGCCTATGGCTAGGATGTTTGATATGAAAGATCTAGGAGCAGTTAAGATGATTTTGGGCATGGAGATTTTCAAAGACAAAATGAGCAATGGTAAGCTATGGATATCACAACAAAAGTATATTGAGAAGATACTTTTGAAAGGTTTGGTGATAATGTGAAGCCCGTTTCAAATTCCTTTGCTTCCCATTTTAAGCTTTCTTCAAGTTTATGTCCTAACACTAATGAAGAAAAGGAATATATGTCTCGAATTCCATATGCCAATGTAGTAGGTTGTTTGATGTATGCGATGGTTTGTACTCGACCAGATATTTCACATGCAAATAAGTTGTCACAGTATATGGAAAAAATCCAGAAAAGAACACTGTCAAGCAGTGAAATGGGTGCTTCTAGATCCGAGAGGCACAAGTGATTATCAGATCACTTATAACAAGAGCAAGAATATGTCTAGATATGTTGATTCTGATTTTGGCAGATGATTTGGATAAGAGAAGGTCAACTTCAGTGGCATGTCTTTGATTGGCAGGAGCTATTAGCTGGATGTCAAAGCTACGTAACATCATGTTTTATCCACTACAAAATTTAAGCAGAATACATAGCTTTACTTCGCATGCTTGCAAAGAAGCGTTTGGTTGAAAGGTTTGTTTGGAGAGTTTGGTAGGTTGCAGGACAGCATCAAGTTATTTTGTGATAGTCAAAGTTCAATTCACTTGGCTAGTAAAATCCCATTTCTTTACCATAGTAAATCAAAGCATATACCCATCAAGTACCATTTTGTAAGACAGGTTATCACCGAAACAAAGGGGAGTGTCTCTGAAATGGTGCATACAAAGGAAAACTGTGGCAGACATGTTCACTAAAACTAGCTTTTGTTAGAGAAGCTACGATGGTGTCCGGGCTTCGTTGCGTAAGATAAAATAATAATGAAACAAAGTATCAAAGTTAATTTTTGTCAAGGTGGAGATTGTTGACATTTTATTTCTTATTTTTTAATTAAATCAGAGGAAAATCTCATGTAGGTGACAACAATAGGATTTGTTGCCGAGTTGACTCCATCAATTTCTCGAGGAGGAGTTAATGCATCCCGTATTTGTTGTGAGAGAATTTATGAAATCATGGGTTATCTCACAAATTTATAAAATGTAAGCCCGTAGAGGCAAGAGAGCATGATGAGGAATGTGTTGTGAGGAAGAGCGAGTAGATGAGAAATTCGCAATTGTATTTTCTCCAAGCTGATGAATGAGATTGCCGATGCCCCGTTGTGATGTAGCCTGCATTGGTTGGGTGAACCACGTTAAAAATATGTTGTCTTTATGTGTGTGTTTGAATGTTGTGTGTTATGTATATTTTATTTTGTTATTCCGTCACAGCTCAACACACATAACCTTTATTATGAATCTTAGAATTAACATTATTTTATGCATTTGATTAAGATTGAGTAAAAATATTATTATGTCGACAATTTCATTTATTTTGTAATTTAATTTATGTTACTAAACTAATAAATATTTATTTTATTTGTTATTTTAAAACATTATCATTACAAAAATTTTAAATTAATATTTTTTCGTTATATTATTTTATTTTTTAATTTTAGTAGGACCTTCATTCATTCAAATTTAAAGGACCTTTTCACTCATTCAAATTTAAAGAATCTTACGCCATAATAGAAGTTTCATTCATTCAAATTTAAAGCATGTTACACCATAATAGACATTACGTGGCCTCAACGTGCCTAGTGAGAAACAAGGTTTTTTGGCCATCGAAGCATTATAAGCTATCCAAAATCAAGGCTTTTGAAGCCCATTTAATGCTGGCTCTTGTAAACCTTAATGTCTAAAATCGAGTTCCCACTTACTAAAATACCTATAATAATGCTAACTCGATTAAAAAGAAACATCAGCATTTAAATCCATACTTAAAGAAAATTAAATTTACTATATAGTCCTCACTAACCAGCAAGATCCTTTGTGACCGGAACCTAGAATCTCGTAGCAGTGAGGAAACCACAGTTCCTCTCACCCGTCCCAAACGAACATTTTTTTTTATGAATCTCAAAATGAGTCAAGCTCGATGTCCTTCTCGGATCTCCTAGAGTCCAATCAATTTTGAAATATACTGAATACATGATATCTACTACCATGATATTCTTCATCAAAAAATAAAATTAATGGTATGTTTATCGAGAAACTATGCCATGAGAGAGTGGCTCCTGTTGAGGACCAAAATTTCTTAATCCTCCTCTTCAATCTCCTACTTCGCTTGGTGGTTGAGGTCATCCTCCCCTTCTAATCGCTATTTTTTCTCGCTTGTTTAGAGGACTTGTGATATAGGCTTTTATTGCATCACTCACGCTTTAGGGCATGTGATGCCTCGACCATATATAACATTGTCAAATGAGCCACAAAATATGTAATAAGATAGAAACACAAGCAACCACCCACAACATCGCCAAAGGGGCCACCGCTATAATGGCACAGTAAATTTTTATGACAAACAAAGTACATATAATGTTTGTAACTATGTGTTTTATAATGGCCTAAGTTGAACATCCAACTCCTTTCGCGCTTTTTCTTCCTTACCAACACTATATGCTCAAACATTTCGGGTGAGTATACACTAAAGTGGTTTGGTTCTTCAGAAAAACATATTAATTAATTATCGACATCATAATATTTTTACTTATATAATTATCAATGATAAACATAATAACATATTATTGATATTTATACTTTTTATAATAAAACATGATAATAATCCATACCGATACACCGCTGAAATTATGCTAGTTTATTTTTATAATATATCTATATATATATATATATATATATATAATTTTTCAAATTCTAAATTCTAAATAATATTTAATAATTAAATTTAAATATTTTTATAATTATGTTAGTTTATTTTTATTATTAATTTAATTTTCAATTTATGTAATTATTATATTTTAAATTTCAAATAATGATAAAGCATCGTTTTATAAAATTTATATATTTTTAATATAAAAAAAAATATTATTAAAAAAAATATTTTAATATTTCCAAACTAATGTTATGTTTTAAATAAACCAAAAATCTATATATAGAAAGCTCATCTTAGTTTTGATATGTAAAATCTCTATTAATAGGTTTAACTAAATGAAGGTGAGAGCTTATATGACCCCAAAAACCGTTCATCATTGGCATGGGACTAACCACATAGGCACACCCACACAATCCTGGCATTCAGGCATAATCACTCACATGCATACATGAACACAACAAACATGGGATGCACACAAACATACACATAGCCACAAACATTACACATAATGACTCACAAGGTGACATGTTCACACATAATACACTTATAATTAATTTTAGAATTAATACTATTTTATGCATGTGTTTAAGATTGAGTATAAATATTATGATGTTATAATAAAATTATTTTAAGTGTTTACTATGATAAAATTAATAAGTATTTATCTTTTTTATTATATTTAAACTATCTATATTCTAAAATAAAAATTTAGAATTAATATTTTTTCCTATATTATTAAATTATAGTATTATGAAAAATAAAATTATAAATAAGTCAAATTAATGAAAATTTTTAATTAAAATTAATTGAGTTTATTTATTGCATTGATTTTAGTATTAATAGTTAATTGATATGTGTTATTATAAATTGATGTTGTTATAAATATTTTTTTTATAAGTAAGTTTAATCTATTATAATGACACATAATTTACATAGTCAGTTTTCCTCCAATTTGAAAAACTAGCAAATAATTTGAGGGAAGCAAGTTCAGAAAACTAAAATATAAGTCGCCCTATGACCGGAAATCGACTCAAAATTGCTGCCTCATAAGCAAGAAAACCAAAGATACATTGTTCTAGAAAAGAAACTGAAAATACGTAAAGAGCTAAAGATGACCGAAATGCATGTCTTTCCATAGCTATTTTTGATGGTGAAGCCAAAAAACCAAAAAAGAGTTAAGGAGGCCCATGAACCTACTAGTTGTTGTTCACATCGTGGTGGAATTTCTTCCACGTATGTGTTGCCGTAGCCCTATCCAGTAAGTATCCGCAACCTTATTTTCAGATCTCGGGGGGCTAAGTGTTCTCAAGAGGAGGGAGAATCAATGTTTCCATTCGAGTCCTCACTTGCAGAGCCGCCGTCGTCGCCCGCATCACGTCTCCTGCACTCCAGCTTTTTTCCACATAATATAACTCCAAATATTCTTCGTGGGGAAATATGCACCGTATAACATTCAAAAGTTTTCTATCTAATCAATTTCAAATTTATACCATTATCCGGTATTTAATTTCTTTTAGTAATTATAGGCCACAATGGGAATATAAGAATTCCATAAGAATTTTTGGGTCAATTCTCCCCTCTTCTCAATTCCTCTAGTCAATTTATATATATATATAGATATTTGGTTTGTGTTTCACAGTCATGCCGTAGTTTTGCCGACCCCGCCGATCACTAGGCCCCGCCTCAAACTTTCCAGCCTTTTTAAAGCCTTATAGACTTTTCAGCATCCATAATCGTAAAGTTTCAAGATCAAGGCATAGATATATGCATCCATATATACATCTATCTATATTCAGCTAACCTCGCGTTCAACTACTTTTTCAAAGAAGCTTATATGGAAGGTAAATAGATGCTCTTTTTCTTAGTATTTTTTAAATATGCTTACAAACTTCCTTTACACATACTTTTATCACAAACATAATCGTAGCGCTCTTACAAACTTCCTTACACATACTTTTATCACGTATAACCGTAGGGCTTTTCCCTTATATTCTTGTTACGATTATTCAACATACTTGCAATTCTGATGCTTCTTAACTCTTCCCTTGGAAATATAGGATTTAGAAATTTTTTCTTTCAATCAAATATAAGTAAGGAAACCGAGGTTGATATTTATCCTCTCTAGATTTAGTTCCTCGTTCTTAGTTAGAGTAAATTTTTGGTTTCATTACAATTTAATTTCCCATGACCTAAGCAATACAATTCCCGAGTTCTAATAATCCTTATCATCGGGCAGCATGACCATTCTATCACAAAGAATATCGTTATGACAAGTTTAGTGGTTTTTCCTCATTGCTCCCGGGTTAATGTTTTGCTAACATTTTCTCGTTTATACACACAACAACTAAATATTCATTTAAAAGACAACAAGCTACACTGTATATTGTTATTAGATTTGATATTCAAACAATCTATCATTCTACTTCATTACTACAAGGTAATCATCCCTATAATCCAACCATTTGTCTCGCTATCCATAGCTCTAGTTTGCAATTGCATGAGTTACCGAACAAATAATCAATCTAAAAAATTTGCATAATGAACCATAACATGACACCATAAATTGCATAATGAGCCATAACATCACAATTATAAAACATTGATATATTTAATACGTAATAAATAAATCTCCAAATTTGTGCATGCATACCGATACTATGACCAAATTCCTCCCAACCGTAGAGTTCGTTTATCTCCCGTAACTCACCCCGAGCTGAGATCCTCCAAGAACGTAATTAACCTCAATCTATTCTCGGGAGTAGCCATTTAAGCCTATGCTTCCCCCAAAGCCTCGCTTTCCAATTTCAAGGCCCGAATTTCGTGATGCTTTATTCCCCGTTGTACTTAAAGCTTCCCATTTGGGACCTTTAAAAGCTGCTTTAAGCTTTTCCTCGCCTTTTCCAGATTTTTCTCACCTCTTCCCAACTACTCCTCTTCATTGGGAAAATTTAGATTTTTCCTCAAAAATCTAAATTACAACAATTTCTTTCAAGGATTTTTTGAAAGATTTTGGGGAAAGTCTTTTCCTTTTCCATCACCTCATGGATTAGGCATGTGATCTCACTTTCTCATCCGATTACAAGGTGCATACACAATATATTATTTATTTTTTCATAAATAGTTAACCACATCCACACACACTATCCATCAGTCCACTTTGGATTTATGTTCAAATGTCTTATTCAAAAGCATAGAACTCGCGGCGTTACATATTCCCCTTCCTCAAAATAAACAACCGCCCCTGTTGACAACTATCTACTTAGTTTATTTTGCACATAATTATGAATGCTTTTCCCATTATCTCACCACTGTCGGCGAGTTTTTCGTGTGCAGAACCGCTCCACCGCACCTTTACTCTAGCTACCGTTCGATTTCGCAATTCACTTTCCCGCTTTTAGATTTGAAGCTGCCTAAGAAGGAATTCTTCTGGGTTCTACTCCGGACCACATTCCAATCAATAATGTGAGAAGCATCATGTACAAAATTCCTATTTTTCTAACAAGGAGATATGAAACTCATCATGAAATTTAATATGCAAGGGTAAGGCTAGTTTATAAGCCATTAGTTCCCCCTCTTCCAACACCCTCCTGTTACACTTTAACGTTGACTTTTTCAACTTTGACGAAGAGTTCCTCTTTCGTTCTTGCTTAGTTTCCAGCAGAGTACTCTCCCCGCTTTATGCAAATTGATATTTTTCCTACTTCTTTGCAAGAAGTCCGTCTAGAACTCTTTTATCTCCGTTTTCCGTCCACAATTCATACCAATGTAAGTATCATTACATACAATTGTTAATCCACAACAACATTCTCGTATTTTAATAAAACTTAAGAAATTCCGGGCTTATTAGTCAAACCGTTCGTGTTCATAATAGTTTAAAGGCACTTTTAGTACACTACTTATCCTTTCTTGTTTTCGCTGAGATTCTTCCTCACTCGCTTTGGTCCAAGCTCAACTTTTTCTGATTTTCTGTGTGATTTATCTTCACCTTTTTCCTCCTTTGTTTCAAAGTGTGTAATTCTCGTTACACACTCTCGACTAAAAATTTACAAATTTTCATTAGTACTCATACATGAATGAAAACAATTGTATCATATGATGATACTGCAAAAGGAAATCTTTTTCAGCTCATACCGTACTTCCGCATCTTCTCTTTTTTTTTTTCTTTGGTAGCCGTATGATCGCACAATATTTCCTATCTTTGAATTTAAGACTCGGGGGGAAATTACCTAAATTTTACACCAACAAAATTTTATAGTGTGAATGCATGTAATTACTATCATTCATCCCATCCACAAGTATTACTACTTTGAGTTAATGTCAAAATGGAATTTGACACAATTTCCCTTTTTCTAAAGAATTACTATAATTTATACATTTACTTGCAGCTTTTAAGGTGAATTCACTTTTAATATTCTTGCTGAATTATTTCTTCTCCCTTAATCTATCAATGTATGAAGATATTATATTCATACAGCTCAACAAAGTTAACATTATAACATATAACAAGATCACCTATATTTATAATGTTAATTGTAGATTTAACTTATGTCCCACGTGCAATTTGTTTCATTTTAATCTATCATTTCTCATGATAATTATTATTATTCTATACATATATATAATATATATTTTTAATAGGAATTTAAGAATTTACAATTTATATTTAATATACCTCTATTAAATATACTTTGTCATTTTTCTATTATCCACCTTTCTATATGTTCCACTATAAGCTTTCCTTCTTCTTTTTGTTCCAATAACTATGGTAACACATAAAAGATTATATACCTATTAGGAACATATATCACCCCACAATTATTCATTTATATCTTTTCATGCTTCTAATCAACTTATTGAATATTAATAAAATTCTAATTTAGTTGTCTTACACTCCTAACTTTTAACTTCGGGGCTTTAATTATATATATCCATTTCTTAACCTTATCCCGAAGGTTAATTTCATGTATATATATATTCTTGCCCACATAATCATTTATACTCAACTCCACCACACTCTAGTGGGCTTATAGGTGTATTAATTTTTCTTTTAAAAATTCCTTAACAACCATTCCATATATATACTAAATCTAAATTTCATATGTCACCTATGAAATTATGTGTTAATTCAAAGCCATTATAATAATTATATATGATTTTCATCCCAACTTTTGACTTACATAAGTGCTTGTAATCTTTCTCATTTCACCTCTCTCTTAATTCATGATGTATATTTCTACTTGGAATGATTATCTTTTTTTTTTATTCACTTCACATGCCCCGTTATACATCGACATCTAGTCATAACTTAATAGGGGTTATGTTTCACATAACACCTTACCTTTTTCAATTCATTCCCTACATGTATAACCCCTTTTTATAACTTTATTAATCCTAAAATTAAAATTTTCCTTTCTCAGATCTCAAGTATGGTACCTTTTTTTTTTTTTGACCTTTATTTCAAGTATCTTCTTTGATTTCTTTGTAACATCTCCAGCTTAGGAACTCATACCATTTGCTATTACAACCTCTAAATTTTTTATTTTTATTTTTCTCTCTCTATTTGGAAAACCCACTATACCTTATATATATATATAACTAAATATATATATATAACTAAATGCTTGTAGGGATTATCTTACTTACTCTATTCATTGATGTAGGATATATTTTTTTTCCTCTTTAGTTAACATCCACATATTCTAAAGATATTTTATTTTCATTTACAACCCTCTAGCATAAGGGGGATGTATATTATAATTTTTTTTTTCCTCATAATACACCACCGTCCCATTTCTATTTAACTATACACCATTTACTAATGGTTATATGGCCCTTTATATACCTATAGTGTATGACTACAATATAGTTAGGATGGATATGATATATAATCTATGGTGCATATTTTTAGAGCATTGCCATATAAAATCAATGGTTAAACCATCACCTCCTCGGTTTAACATATTACACTTTACATTTGGTGAACCGATACTATATTTATGAGTGAATTTCAACAATAGTATTCACGCGGATTTCTTAACTGCTAACATTTACACGTAGCATTTGTTTGTGTGCCAGGGAATAACGTGTCGACGTTTTTCTGGAGTGTTACGTTGGTAAACACCCCCTGCAGTGATTCCCAAATTTGCGACGTGGGGACTCACCAGAGGCCCTCAACACGTCGCTGGAGACCAGAAGTATACGTGTCGCCTTTTGTTACGTTGAGATTGTTCCAGGTACATGTTGGGGTGCGCCTTCCTGATTTCAAGAATACGAAGTTTACCAACCATGGTACTCTGGTTCTATGAATTCGGCAGGTGTCAGTCCCAGTTAGGAGACCCATTGATGTGGTGCACCTCTGCAGGGACAGATCGTAGCGCGAGAGCCGAACTTCACCTGATGCAGTACTCATAGTTTACCACCATGCTGCACTGATATCGCTTCTTCCGCACGTCATGAGTTGTCAAATCCACCTCGGGATTTTGTACCACACTCGATCGTTGCAGGTTAGGGTTACGGGTTTGTTTTTTTTTTTTCTTTCTATACACTTTATCAGTAATTTCTGCCGCCTGTACAGCTATGGGGTGGATTTGTGTGGATGGCGGTTCGCCTTATTAAACCCCAGCAGTCCATTGGTATTCTATTTGTCCGGTTTTCCGTTTCATGTGCATCTCTCGCCCACTGGGTTGCCTTTCCCCGCAGCGTCTAGATCTGAATCGTGGGCAGGAATGCCAGAGGCGAGCGTATTCAGGACTGAGAGTCTATTTAGGTTATGCAGGCTGTTTATTTTGGTTTTCATTCTGAGTTTCTTCCCTATTCTTAACCTTATCTGTTTTGTATTTTTGTCCAGGGTAATAACATTCTAAGAGAGAAGACGGTTTCGTTTCTGCGGGGCTGGATCTGTTTGTCTCGCACTGAGCCTTCTCATCCGATGAGCAACCCATTCTTGTCCGACTTTTCAGATCTGTTTGCTCAGGCAACGACACCCATTTTCAGTTTGGGGTGTTTAAAGTAGTGATGTCGCGTTGGGTTTTTTGTCTACAGGTATTACGCTCCAGCGTTCCAGGTCCAGAGTTCTCCTCCAGCTAACTCTTGGTTTCGCTGGGGTTCGAACGAATGCTGGAGAAGTAGTGATGGTTGTCCGGCCTTATGGTTTTCTCTCGGATCTATCAAGCTCGTTCGTTGAATGCGGGCCTGGCTGCATGAGGCGTAAAAATTGTGGGGAAAATTTGATGGCCACGCCTACCTTTATTCCACTCCACGCTGGTTGATTTCAGTCTGGTGACATTTGTTTAAATTCCCTTTCGTTTTCGTGTATTATTACAACCTCATTAATTTCGTGTCATTCGGATGAAAATGGTATTTCATGTTGCAGTTATCCGGCAACCCCCAGGATTGCATTCGCATCGTCTCAACAGGGTTAAGCTATGCGTATCTCCTTACTGTTGTTGTGTTTTTGGGGAAATCTTATTTCCTAGTTTATGGAAGGAGTGTGAATTAGTTCAGTGTGCAGATACCTCGGTTTAGATTTCGACTGTGCGTTTAAAATTAGCTTAGTTTCCATACTTATATAACTAACTACCTACGCTGGAATCGAATACTTCATACCTACCTTCTCGTCTAAAGGCATCCACCCTAATTCTGTTGACTGCACAAATCGGAGGAATGAATGTAATAAATATTTTTTTTTTCTCTGCTAACATAACCGATTCCACGGCGTTCAGACCGTATGATAGATTTTACCTTTACGCTGGTTAAGCTCGTTTACTCTTATGTGAAAACTATCATTATCTTCTGCACAGGAATTTTCATGTTATTTTAGATTATGTAAATCCGGTTACGAAATTGTTTAATTTCTCATTTTTAATGGTGGTATTTTGTTGCAGAGATCATTAAGCGCTCGCCTTGCAGTCAATGTTACTCCTGACCAGTTGATAATACCCTTAGGTAGATGTACATATACTTTAACCCCACAATTGATGCACGGCGTGATTTTAATTTCTCCGATCCCCTTCTGTTTCATAAATGTTAAAATGGACTGTATATGTATATGTTTATACCTTTCGTTTTTCATCTACAGGCTTATATATATATACGAGAAAATTTCGGTCCGTTTCATGATATATATATATATCGGTTACCTGATACCCACTCTTGGTATATTTTTGATTAACATATATCAATACATACTCTCAGCATTTATATAGTTACGTTTGGTGATAATCTACACGCGATAGCGTTGTTTGACTATATGCTGGAGTTCAATGGCCGTGGCTGTATATAAGTCATTTTTACATCACTGTTCGTATCAACATATACTTCTTGTCACATAATTCATATATATCTGTTTCATATGTATGTATTCTTTTTACATATCGCGTTTAAGTATAGGATTTAGATTTATATCGTTCTTGGGTCATATAGAATTTATGTATCTATACATATAGCGCCTTTGTAGTCGAGACTAATAAGGACCAAATCTGTAGTGCTCGACACTTGCTAACATATATATACTTTTGGTTATTTTTTTTTTCATATATATATATAGGTATTCGATCTTTCAATTGATGGTATACTTTAAACAAGATTACCTACATTGCCCTAACGTTTGTTTTTCGGGTTAGAGATAGAGTTAAAATACAAATTACTCTATAATTTGTCAAGAGTGCTATCACTCTTCTATAGTGTAGATTTACTTGGGGTTTAATAAGAATTCAACATACATGTCTAGAGTACTTTCTCTTAAATTCTATTTTTCTTTTGAGGTGTACCTATATGCATTTCAAAGTACTTGACTAGAGGACCTTAACTATAAGTCAAGTAATTTTTCTATGATACTGGTTTTCAAGAAGCAATAATAGATTTAGAGAGGCACTCTATACCCTTATAAATGTTATAATGCTCATACAGGATAGAATTTCTCTTTTTCTAGCATAATTTCGAATATCAAAAATTCATTGTATTCACTTTCAGCGGTTTGTATTTATACCATGTAACTTTAGTACTGCTATAATGTTTCTCTAGTATACACATGAGTAGATAAATCCCCCCTGGTATCTACAGGTAACAAAGAAATATTTAATTTTCTGTAGAGTCTAAGTAATTCCAGATTTAAACCGACCTTGGTTTAGAGCTTCTGGGGTTTCCACTCTATGGATTTATGGTCTACAACTATACAAAAATCTGAAAGTGTTTTTAATCTGAAATTTGTGTCGGAGGATGCCGATTGTCTGATATGTGATAATCAGATTGAAGATGACTTCTTTAAACAATATTATTCTCCCTCTGTTGGAGAACCAACAGAACATGACAGGCGGTTTGATATGAATCTTACAAGCGGAGAACTCCACAATGTGTCAGCAACTGATTTCCACCCTCAAGAAGATCTTTTTAGGCCTCCACTTTAACAGATTTGTATCATTAAATTTTGCATAATATATTATAGCATGTAGACTTGTAATTCCTGAAACATCTGCTACTTTCATACCGTTCTTAGAAGTTTTATTGAAGATTATGTTCATTTAAAAATGCTGGAAGATACCTATCCTCAGATTAAATCCATCACAGATTTAGAGATTTTTGGGAGATGGTTCTTCCCAGCCTTCTCTCATGCAACTCTAGCACTCAAAATTTTCTACTAGACCAGTTTGTTAAATGCATGGACTACATACTTCATTAAAACTTCAACCTCTTTCCATTAAAACAATTCCAAGGATAATTATATGTAATCTAGAAATTAATTAATCCGTTTTAACTTCCATTTCTCACCTACACAAGTCTGAAATAAATTTTTCTTCGCTGTCTTCAGCCTTAAATGAAAACTGCCTATAGTTAATTTTGTAAATATCTTAGGAGTTTCTCCTTAATATTTCATTAACCCAGATCTACATACAGCTTGTTCTCTTTAATCATGGTTTGTAAGCTGTACCCCTTAGTATTGTTCAATGTTCAGTGACTCAACATTTTTTGAGTGAGCACATAACTTGCCCAGTTTTCTCAACTTGGGCTCCGATACCATTTGTCACGTCTCCCAGACCCAGTTTTTTTTTTTTTTTCCACATAATATAACTCAAATATTCTCTGAGTCATGTACCAGATAACATTCAAAAGTTTTCTATCGAATCAATTTCAAATTTATACCGTTATCCGGTATTTAATTTCTTTTTAGTAATTATAGGCCACAATGGGAATATAAGAATTCCATAAGAATTTTTGGGCTTGACCTCCCCTCTTCTCAATTCCTCTAGTTGACTTATATATATATATATAGATATTTTAGTTTGTATTTCGCAGGTCATTTTTTTCAGAGTTTCGTCTAACTCTAGCTGATCACTAGGCCCTGCCTCAAACTTTCTAGTTTGCAAGCCTTATAGACTTTTAAGCATCCATAATCGTAAAGTTTCAACATCAAGGTATAGATATATGCATCCATATATACATCTATCTATATTCAGTTAACCTTCGTTGCTCCAACTACTTTTTCAGCAGTTTATATGGAAGGTAAATAGATGCTCTTTTCTTAGTATTTTTAAATATTCTTACAAACTTCCTTTACACATACTTTTAGCACAGATAACTGTAGGGCTCTTACAAACATCCTTTACACATACTTTTATCACAGATAACTGTAGGGCTCTTCCCTTATATTCTTGTTACGATTATTCAACATACTTACAATTCTGATGCTTCTTAACTCTTCCCTTGGAAATATAGGATTTAGAAATTTTTCTTCAATCAAATATAAGTAAGGAAACCGAGGTTGATATTTTATCCTCTCTAGATTTAGTTCCTCGTTCTTAGTTAGGAGTAAATTTTTGGTTTCACATAATTTAATTTCCATGACCTAAGCAATACAATTCTAAGTTCTACAATCCTTTTCATTGCAGTATGACCATTCTACTGCCAGCAATACTATTATGACAGGTTTAGTGGTTTTTCCCTTGCTGTTCCTGGTTACTGTTTTGCTAACATTTTCTGTTTATACACACAACAACTAAATATTCATTTAAAAGACAGCAAGCTACACCTGTATATTGTTATTAGATTTGATATTCAAACAATCTATCATCTCTACTTCATTACTACAAGGTAATCATCCCTATAATCCAACGATTTCTCTCTGCTATCCATAGCTCTAGTTTGCAATTGCATGAGTTACTGAACAAATAATCAATCTAAAATTTGCATAATGAACCATAACATGACAATTCATAAATTGCATAATGAGCCATAACATCACAATTCATAAAACATTGATATATTTAATACAGACTTAAATAAATCTCCAAATTTGTGCATGCATACCGATACTATGACCAGTCCTCCCAACCGTAGAGTTCGTTTATCTCCAAAACTCACCCCCGAGCTGAGATCCTCCAAGAACAGACTAACCTCAATCTGTTCTGGAGTAGCTTATTTAAGCTATGCTTTCCCCAAAGCCTGTTTCCAATTCTGCGTCCAGAATTTCAGGATGCTTTATTCATGTTTAGCCTAGGCTTCCCATTTTGGGACTCTTTAAAGTTGCTTTAAGCTTTTCCTCATCTTTTCCAGCTTTTTCTCACCTCTTCCCAACTACTCCTCTTCATTGGGGAAATTTAGATTTTTCCTCAAAAATCTAAATTAGAAATAATTTCTTTCAAGGATTTTTGAAAGATTTTGGGGAAAGTATTTTCCTTTTCCATCACCTCATGGTTTAGGCATGTGATCTCACTTTCTCATCTGGTCATAGTGCATAAACAATATATTATTTATTTTTCATAAATAGTTAATTATCCATTGGGGTCCACTCCCCTTTGGATTTATGTTCAAATGTCTTATTTGAAAAGCATAGAACTTGGGGGTGTTACATCACTACTAGATGTTCTGAGGCTTGGCTTCACCGGAAGGGCGGTGGACTTTCTGGTAGCAGGGGGAGGCTGTACCGAGATAGTTGATTTCCGCCTACGCTTCCGGGAGCCAGAGCTAACAGAATTGGAGGGCTCTTCCTAAAATACCACTATAATCATTTTTGTGATGTGCGGCTTTTCCAAGGCGCTATTGAACTGAAAAATGGCCTTATTTCTTATTGATGGCGAATAAGCCCAATCAACTCTGCTACTGCTACTGCCCCTTCCTACACCACCTCTACCACTATGAGAACCACTACTGCTCCTTCCTTCACCGCCCCCACATCTGCAGCGCTTTCGTTTCCCAAGGATCATGGTCTGCTTGTGGAATCCTGAGTGATAACTTGAATTGTCGGAGGAATGAGATGGCGAAGAGGAGAAGGCTGGGCGGGTAGGCAACAAGGTCTGGGCACAGAGTGGAGAGGGCTAAAAATGGTCATGTGGAGCGGTGATCTCTGCGTCACTGCAGGGTGAGGAATGTCCAGCACGAATGTCGCTCTGGAGAACAATGTGGGAGCAGAGATGAAGCTGAGGAGTAGAGTGGGGGTGCCAAGGAGAATTAAAGGCAGTAGCAGCATAATAGAAGCTGTCAAGCATGAAATCCATGGAAGCTGGCAATCACGCAGAGTAAATGCAGCTCGAGGGAGGAGAAGACATCATATCATCGCCTGCTATCGAATTTATGGGAGGAGTACAATGATCAGGTGCTTGCAAGTGGCAATACCACATTTCGCTCTCCAACGCCTCCACCGATGACCCGCTATTCAACACCCACATCCCGGAAATGTTGTTATAAATGTTATGTTATTTTTCCTTTTCTTTTTAGCTTCATGATTTGCATGATACTTTATAACATGATAATGGTTGATTGAGTTGTAACTTGTGGGATAATATTATTTCTTTTTTACTGTTATTGTAGTAAGTATATTATTTTCCAATTCAAAATTATCAAAGTTTAGATAGAAAAAAGATAAATAATAACAATAACAATAATAATAAATTAATTAAAAAATCAATAAAAGAAAAATAAAACAATAAAAACAACAACAACAACAACAACAACAACAACAATAATAATAATTTAACAAATATTTAAACTAATATATTTATAAGTTATTATTTAAACTAATATATCTATAAATCAATATTCAAAATAATATATTAATACATAGAAATAATGATAGTATATTTATAATCATATAAATAAAAATTAAAAAAATATATTCTCAAATATCACACTAATATATTTACATGAAAATAATATATATACAATAGTAATAAAGAAAGATTCCTACAAATACACATACAAAGAAGACATACAAATGTAGAAAAGAATAGATTCATACACACATGAAGAATACATTTTTACACATACAAAAAATACAAGTTAACAAGACACGGGTAGGAATGTAGCCAAGAATAGATTCATACACATGAAGAATATATTCATACACATACAAAGAGTAAAAATAAAGAAGACACATTGGAATGTAGATTCATACACACATGAAGAAGACATTCATACACATACATAGAATACAAGGAAATAAGACACATTACCAAAGAATATATTCATATACACACGAAGAAGGTATTCATACACATACATAAAATAAAAGTAAATAAGTCACTTACAAAGGTAGGAAAGAATATATTCATACACACACAATGAATACATGTATTCATAC
Organism: Pinus albicaulis; assembly: GCA_034641835.2. Lineage (NCBI taxonomy): Eukaryota > Viridiplantae > Streptophyta > Pinopsida > Pinales > Pinaceae > Pinus > Pinus albicaulis. The sequence continues at coordinate 1,489,390,986 of CM076580.1, forward strand.
ACATGAAGAATATATTCATACACATACAAAGAATACAAATAAAGAAGACATGTTTGAATGTCGATTCATACACACACAACGAATACATGTAAACAAGACACATCAAATGCAACAAATAATTGATTCATATAAATATAAAGCTCATACAAGTAAATAATTTCCATACAAATACGAAAACTAATACATTCATACACATACAAGTAAAGAATATCCATACAAAAGAATACTGAAAAGATACACACACAAAGCAAATAAGGAAGGAATACTGAAAAAAATTCAAGATAATACAACCAAAATTTAAAAATAATTAAATGTATATACATAGAAACACTAAAACCACTACTCAAGGCATACACAAGAAATACACACATATACATACAAATAAAGAATGAAAGACTATTCAAAATCAAATAGTCAAAATCATGCAAAGTCAGACATTCATTAACATAGAAGGGTAAACAATTCAAACAAGTACATACAAAGTAAAATAATTCTCATAAGAATACAACAAATAATACATTCATACACATACAAGTAAATAATATCCATACGAAAGAATACTGAAAAGATACACACACAAAGCAAATAAAGAAGGAATACTGAAAAACATCGAAGATAATACAACCAACTCTTAAAAATAATTAAATTTATACACATAGAAACACTAAAACCGCTACTCTAACATTCAAGGCATACTCAAGAAATACACACATATACATACAAATAAACAATGAATGAATAGTCAAAAGCATGCAACATGAGACATTCATCAACATAGAAGCGTAAACAATTCAAACAAGTACATACAAATAATGCAAAAAATCTCAATAATACATTCACACACAACATATAGAAGTATACATCTCGTTCATTGATAAATTCAAAAATAAAAAACACAACAAATATATTCTAACTATGACAATGTAACTAATAAAGACACTATTTCAATTCTCAAAACAATGCATTCATATACATACAAAATAAAAAATCCAAAACATACATTATAACCAAAATACTTTCATAAATTTATATATGTAAGCAAGCACTCAAGAATATATATATTTATTGTATATAAATAATAAAACGAATACATAAAAATTTAGATATAATAAATTCATACAAATAAATAATAAAAATATTTAAATATTTGCAAACACTCTAAAAATATATATTAGTATTTTATTTAAATTTATAAAAATATCAATAAAAATATTGAAATATACTTATTTATTTATATATATATGAAAAGAAGGAAAAATATAGTATACTTCAAATATCATAATAACATAGTTATAATAAAAATATATAAATAAATAAATAAATAAAATCAAAACCAAATCAAAATCTTATTTAAAAAAATAAAATTAAAATATAAATAAATTTAGGTTATAATTGTTATATAATTTATGTAAATAAGATTCATTTTGTCATTTTTGTGCAATGTATCTGGAAGATGTTTAAAACATTGTAAAAATTTTAAATGATTTAAGTGAATAAGAGAGACTTTTCCATTTATGTGTATATGGGGAAGATGTTTAAAACATTGTAAAAATTTTAAATGATTTAAATGAATAAGAGTGACTTTGCCATTTGTGTGTATATGGGGAAGATGTTTAAAACATTGAAAAATGTTAAATGATTTATGTGAATAAAAGTAATTTTGTGATTTGTGTGTATATTGGGAAGATGTTTAAAACATGTTTATAAATTATTATTATAATAACATGGTATATTTATGTTTTTGCATATTGGAGTTACTATAAAAACTAAAGGTCATGAAAACTATGAACAGAAGGAACACAACTCAGACTCACTCAAGAACAACTTCGGCATTGATAAATTTTCTGCAACATAAAACACTGAAATGATATTGTTAGAATACAAATCCTTGCTAATAACTTGTAACATAATTAAATTTATTATTCAGAAAATAAAAATCTATTTTGTATATTATATATAAAGATGAAGAAAAAAACATTAATACAATATTATTAAATAAAACTATCAAAATATAATATAATTAACAAATTTAATATAATAACAATAAAATTTAACATATTGAAAATAAATAATTAAAAAAACACATTTGGTAACTTTTAACGTCTATAACACTAGCATGCTTTTATTAATAAAATTGAATAAATAAAATTCCAAATCTACCGGGTTCTAACTCTAGGGTGGGGTAAGGTATGGATATTCACTACCTAATACTTTGTTTGGGCTCGAAGGAAATATTATGTCTTCTTGGTCAGAAAATGGCACAACAAGCATAAGGAATGAAAAATTTTATCCTTATTTTTCAAATTAAAATATAAAATAAAATAATGAATAACCATTAACACATAATTTCATAAATATAAATATATTTTTTTTAGTAAAAATAAATGTTACAGTGTACATTTAATAGAAAAAATAAAGGTTGATATATAATTAATAAAACTTCTTAATATAATTAATAAACGAGACAGAGGAAAAAAGAATCTTTTGATTACCTGAAACTTGTTCAAAGTTGTATCATTGTTTGATCTCATCATCATGACATTCCGATTGCCCACTATTGCATATGTTTTGGGTTCATCTCATAACTACTTCTGACTTTCTCTTCACTACTAACCACGCCTTTCAACATTTATCCTATAAAATTTCCAATAAACTCACATTCAAAACTACTAATTGGCATAGCTCATAGATTGAACTTATCAAAACTGAATTAGTATTTCCTTCTGTTAAACATCACACTAAACTTGTACATGTACTTGTCCCATGTTATGAATGTAAATAGAAACACTCTGCATAAACTGACTAATTGTTGGCAATTGCACATTGTCGTCCACTAAAACTTTAGAAATTCACTATATACAATTACAACCGAATGCAACGCGCTAATATCGTTGAAATTTAATATGAACCAATCAATTCACAAGGCAACAAAAATTGAACTCCTATGTTCAATTTCCTTCCACTAAGCATCACAGTGGGAATCCGTTATAACCCATAGCAAAATTAGGGTCAAGCTAGGTGTAAAATTGAATTTATTACATAATACAAATAAAACAATCTGGTGAATGCTAATGGAATTGGGTACATAATATAAATAAATCAATCCCGTGAATGTAGCTATGTAGATATGCATGCTATGTAGCAAACATTTATTTCCATATAAGCCCTACGCGGGAATTTCCGGGGTTTCTTCTTGTTGTCACTTCTAAATTGCACAATTATCAACAGAGAGGGCTCAGTCTGTCACAAATCTGTATATCCCACTCTGTAGGGTTTTGCAGTGTAAGGCTTTGAGCGGTGCCTCCCAACTCAATGAACCACCTTCTCAATCTCCTGCTAAATATAGTCACCCATAATATGCTACTCAAGGAGAAGCTAATGGTAGTTTTACGTAAATGAGTGGTTCCATGACTGGTGCTAGTACTATTTAAGCAACTCCAGATTCATCTGGTTATGGAACTATTATGGATATAGGACAATTGGAGGCATGAAATGACAAAAGGAAGAGCTGAATTGAGGTTTGGAGAGACAACTGGGTCAATATCCAAAAATATTTATGGCTACATGACTTGTTACATGGAAAACCACCCAACACCTCACATGTCAACATCCTCAACGCAGATGTGAACACAGACCGACATAGATGACTAAAACTGTTTCAATTTGCGTAACTATTCTACAATGAACATGTTCTGTAAATATATCATAGAGATATTCGTAAAGTGCAACAAGAAACAAGAAACAGGGGAGAACAAGGACATTCACAAAGAATACTAACCTAATCTTTCTGTTGCTATTGAAACTGTGGAAACTGGTGGTTGCAAAGCCCTCAAAACTTCTCATTCTCTTCTGCAAAAGCATTGGAAACGATGCTCAAGCTACTCTGCTCCAAAAGCATTGGAAACCTTGCCCTAGCTCTTCTGCTCCAAAAGCATTGGACACTCTGCTCCAGCTCGTGTATAGAAAATTCCAACCCATCAGAAAAGGAAACATAAAAGAGGTTGAGGAATGAATTTAAAAAATAATTCAAGAAAATACTGCCATGAGTACAAAGTCACACCAACTCACTCTGAAAGCATAATTTTTTCATTAGTTGGCCCTTCAACCACCAGTGCATATTGAATCTCCTGAGCCTGGGCTTTCTCTCTCAATTACCACAAATGCACAGACACACAAACCAAACATTTTCACACGACACATTGCACATTACATTTATACCACAACACTACACATGACATTCATGCATACAACACTATACAGAAGATTTATGGAGCGCTAAATAAGATAGACAACTTTAACTTAACATAACAGTGCTTGAGAGAGAAAGAACACCGATGCTTAACCTCTAGATTGAAGAGAGAAAAAATTTTGTCAAGTTACACAAATGTCTCTCTAAAATGAATTAAACACACATATTAAAGGAACAGAAAATTACTCAATTACCTACAGCCTTTCGCTGCATAACCATTTTTTCTGTGGAATTAATTATAAACAAATAGACAAACAATTTAAAGCAAACGGAAAATTACCATCTCCATAAATAATCCAGTCCATACCCGTACTGTTTTTTTTGGGACTGCAAAAATTTCGATCACCTCCTCTTCGTTCTTGAATTTCCTCCAGCGCTCATTCTTCATTCATCACAATCATTGATCCTTCCAATTCATGAGGCATCTCCTCTTCTTTCGTGAATATCTTCTTCTAATTCTTCATTCATCACAATCACCGATCCCTCGCCTTCCTAATTCATCACGCACCTCCTCTTCGTTCGTGAATTTCCTCCTCTCATTCTTCATTCATTACAATTAGTTATCGCTCTCATTCTTCATTCATTACAATTAGTTATCGCTCTCATTCTTCATTCATCAGGCGCTCGAGTATATAATGACCACGACATTAGTGAGATTTATGCTTGTTTTTTTGGACCGTTGGGTTCAAATTTAGGTTTTACGATTCTTGTAATCACTATCCATTAAACCAACCTTTTAATTGCCATCCATTAAACCATGCTCGTCAGGCTTGTTTTTTTATCTTTTAATTGCCATCCATTAAACCATGCTCGCCATGCTTGTTTTTTCGGACCGTTGTTTTCAAATTTAGGTCTAACCAATCTTTTAATCACTATCCATTAAACTAATTTCTTAATTACCCCATCTTTTAACTCAGTATTACTATTTTATAATTTATGATATTTTTTAAAACTGAGCGTTTTAAAACTTGTCAATATACAGTTCAATCCTAGTCCATAACTTTCTATTTTTATATTTTCAGTACAACTGATTTTTTTTATTTGCGTTTTTCCTCTGGGTGTGGATGTCCATAACATTGATTGGGTGACACTTGTTGATTGGAATATATTTAATATTTAATATGCGTGGTGGAAAAGTTGGCACTATCATTGAGTGGAATATATATATCTAAAATATAATAATAAATTAATAAACCATAAACGAATGATAATAATAGTAAAAATTTAAATTTATTTAAAATTTATGTGATATTTTTAAATCAATTTTTCTATATATAAAACTAATTTTAAAAATACTTAGTATTATATATATATATGAAATAATGAGAACGAAATATTATTATTGGTAGTAAAAAGATATAGTTAATATTATTTTTATTAGAGATGTCACGTTTAGTAGAGGAGAAAGACTTTCTCTTTAGATCTTACTAGAGAATCAAAATTGTTCTTCCTTCCTATGTATTTTAAATGGACAACAATTGTTTATACATACCATTGGAAACCTAGTAATTTTTTCTTCTTAAAAGCGATAAGTTTGTAACAGTTAATATCAAGCTAACAAATATTTGCATTGATATATTTTTAGATCATTTTCTTTGTAATCTATTATTCATGTAATTTTTCTATTAAAAGTTTTGTTTGGAATTAATTTGTGGATAATATTACTGTGATGGTAAAGATTTACTTTTTAGTCTTCTTTTTTTTCCCTCCAAGCTTACATTGAGTAAGGGTTGGATATGTGTCGAAGAAAAAGTATAGAATGTCTTGAAGGAATATATTTTTGGAAGAGCACATTGAGAACGTTATGAATATATTCCTAAAAGTGACAGTCTAAGGTGGCTCTATTTGAGACAATGTAAGTTTCCAAAGAATGTCTTGCACTAATAACATGAGCATGAATACATTCCTAAAAGTGAGAGTCTAAAATGACTCTATTTGAAACTGTGTAAGCTTCCAAAGAATGTCTTGCACTAATAACATGATCATGGAAATCTAACTTACAATCATTGGAGGATGAGTATCTTGACTCATAGACAAAAAATATTGCTCTTAATTAATTTAACAAACTATGATTTTTTAATTAGTTTATTCATTTCAACATACATATTTCTAAAACTATAATAATAAAATAAGAACTTCCACATAACTATAATATTTCCAAAGGATTTAGAAGTGTGTATGCTTATGATGTTGAGTGCCTTATAGGACAATAATATCAATCTTGCTCTTTATGTAGTTCTCCTTCACCTTACAATTGTACATGTATTAGGAAAACACTCACGCCATAATCGAACAGAGATCTTCTTCGAACCATTCTTGCCTATAGGTAAGGTTAAAATAATATTCAATTCATCAAGTAATTACAACCCATCCTTCGATGTGTATCTTGCTATCTTTCTTGATTACATTGTAAACCATTCCCCCCTATCAAAGTATACCTCTTGATGTGAATTGTCACAAGCAAGATAGTTAATTTGCAAGATAGTTAGGAGAGGAAGTTTTCGGGGCAGTGGTAGGCATCAAGTTTGCTCATCTCCATCCAACTCCTCCTCTCCATCATCTGAATACTTCATTGGGAATTATCCTGCAGCCCGAATTTGTCATGGCCATGGGCATCATGGCTCTCCTTTTTCTGACAGGGGCTTTGCTTTCTCCCCCGATACCTATGCGACCTCTAATAATCCCCTGACTCTGGTGAAATATGCCCATTTCTACTTTCAAAGCTCCTTGAACTACCCCTGCGTCACAACCATTATCACTGTGGAATTCAAAGAAGAGCCCTCTAGCTCTGCTGTTCTTCCCCTCTTTAATCAGATGAACCAGGGAAACTATCTGCGTGCCAGCATGAAGCGGATCGCTCCTTGCAGCGAAGGCAAGGATGTTGCGGCTGACAATCATGGAAGCTTCGAGACCAACGATGATCATGAGACGGTGGAGGAAGATATGGAAGCCTACAGGTGCCCAGTTGTTGAAGAATCTCCTCCCTCTCCTCATGTTTCTTAACATGCTCAGGATTTGCAGTTTTTTGAGTTTTTGTTTTCCCAATGTTTGGATTACCCCTGAGTATAATGAATTGTTGATAATTTTGTTAATTTTTTTATATGAGAGTACTGAAGAGCCGGTTTCCCCTACATGGGTGGCTAATTTTCTATATGTTTGGAAAACATGTAGTGTTCAGGCTCTTAGACTGAGAATGCCCCATAGTTGGGCCAGTACCATAGAGGCCAGTGCCTCCATGTAATTTTTTGTGTCATTAATAGAATTAGTCTAAATTTAGAAAAAAAAATATTCAAGAAATAAACCCAAGTTTTTCTTGTGTAATCATCAATGAAAGTCAGCATATAGTGGTTGCTTGCTATTGATGGTGTTTGCATTGGTCCACACAAATATAAATGGAAAATTTCTAAGGGTGCCTTTGCCCTTAGGCTCTTCCTTGATCGAAAGATTTCTTTGTGTTGTTTTCCCAAGATGCAGCCTTCAGATAGGCTGCCCAGTTTCTCAATCAATAGTAATCCCTTTACCATTCCTTTCCTATGCAACAAAATTTGACCTCCAAAGTTGAGATGTCCAAATCTCAAATGCCATAACCAATTTTCATCTTTTGCTTTTCTTTGGAATGTCGCTTGTGTCTCTGCTGCCATTTCATCTCCTTTCTTCAAATTTGTTCTCATCTTGAGAGGGAAAATTTTGTTCCTTATCATCTTCACTTGTGCAATGCATTGCTTTCTTGGTGGTTTATCCATGATGGTGCATACATCATCTTCAAAGAAAAAATTGTACCCCTTTTGAATGAGTTGTCCAATGCCCAAGAGGTTAAATTCATACCAGGCACACAGTATACATCTGATATGGATCTTCCTTCTCCTTTCTTTGTGAAAACACTTACTCTGCCTTTTCCCATGGCAGAGACCTTACTTTCTGTCCCCAATGTTACTTGAGACACTTCATAACTAGCCTAATATCAGAACATCGCAAGTAAACACACCGACATCTTCTACACATATAGAGAGAGCCCTCTCTGAGTCCAGGAAGGCTAGGTCCTTGGGCTCCAAAGCTTGGTTTGATGTTACATCGTCATTTGGCTAGCCAATCGGCCAAATCACGGGACCCTAACACAACACATCTTAAAGAAAGAGGGAAAAACATTTAACAAGAGGGTAGAAAGAGGTCATTCACAAGTGGAGAGAAGGGTAAGAATAAGTTCAAATGGAAAGGAAATAATAATGCATCCATCAAGAAGGAATGAGAAAAATTAACATGCAAACATTATTCCAAAGAGGGTCATGATGAAGCTCATTGTTGGAAGCTCCATCCTCGTGTGAAACCAAAGAAGTTTAACAACAAAGGGAAGCAAAAGATAGTTGCAACTACACTATATGACTTAGGCTCTAATTCAGGAGATGAAACAAATATAACAGTAATGGGAATGAAAGGTAAGGACATATCAATAACTAGCTCTTCAAGTTATCCTAATGATACTCAATATGAGAAAACAATAATTAATTTTTTCCGTATTCGAGTTATTTCAAAGCATACCAAAATTGATACACTCTTTGATAGTGGTTCATAAGAAAAATTGATTTCTAAAGACTTAGTCGAGAATTTAAATTTAGAGACCATTCCTCATCCAATACCTTATCCTTTATGTTGTATATGCAAGAATGCAAACTTACAAGTGACGAGGAAATGCATACTTACATTTGCAATTACAGCAAAATTTCTTGATGAAGTTGAACTTGATGTAGTTCCTCTTGATATTTTCAGAATTGTTTTGGGAAGCCCATAATTATATGATAGGAAGGTTATTTTTCATCACCATGAAAACAAGTATCACTTGTTAAAATATGGTATTGAGTACATTTTTAGATCACATCGACAAAAACTAAATATTTCACTTGTAAATGTTGTACAAATGAAGAGACGCATTAACTCTAGCAAGAATTTTCTGCTTTAAGAATGAAGTTGAGAATGAAGCTTTTCAAGGTTGTGACTCAAGATTGAAATCTGATTTGGTTGAGGTTGTTAACCAATACGATGAGATGTTTCAAGATCCAAAATTATTTCCTCCCAAGAGGGGAATCCAACATGAAATACAATTGCAGCAAGATTGTCCTCTTCCTAACATTGGCATGTACAGGATGTTAGTGATGGAAAGTGTAGAAATTAATAATAAAATACAATAGTTATTGGACAAATGGATCATCAGACCAAGTACTTCACCATGCAGGTCACCTATTGTTTTGGTTCCAAAGAAGGATGGATCATGGCACATGTGTGTGGACTTTCATGCATTGAACAAAATTACGGTAAAGAACTGTTACCCACTTCCTCGAAAACATGATTTCCTTGATCAATTTAAAGATGAAAAATATTTTACTAAGTTGGACTTAAGGAGTGGTTATCGTCAAATTAGAATTTTTGAAGGTGACATATGGAAGACAACATTCAAAACAAAACAAGGTTTGTTTGAATGGCTAGTTATGCCTTTTTGTATTTACAATGCTCTTGCTACCTTCATGTGTGTGATAAATGATGTATTGATTCCATTTCTAGATTATTTTTTGATATTCTACTTAGATGACATCTTGATTTCATTAAATCTCGTGAAGAAAATGCCATGCATGTCAAAAAGGTACTTGACATATTTAAGAAAGAACAATTGTTTTTAAAGATGTCAAAGTGTGAGTTTGGAAAAACTTATTTAGTGTATTTGGGTGATATTTTTGGAGGAGGTGAATTGAAAATAGATCCCTCCAAGGTTGATGTCATTTTGAATTGAAAAAAGCCAAAAAAAAAAAATTATAGAGGTAAGAATATTTTTGGGAGAAGCCCAAAATTGGAGGAATTTTATTACTAACTTCTCTTCTATCGCAGCACCATTGCATGCACTTGACAAGTGTGAATCAGGTCTTCCAGTGGGGAGGTAAATAGCAAAAGGCATTTGATGAATTTAAGGAAAAGATCATTTCAGCTCCAACACTTTCACTTCTAGAATTGAGATAGTCATTTTATATTTAAAATGATGCTAGTGACTATGCCATGGGTGTAGTCCTCATGCAACATGGAAAGACCATATTTTTTCATTTAGAAACTTTTAATAGTGAAGTGATTGATTATCCTACTTATGACAAGGAATTGTATGCATTGGTGTAAAGTGTGAAAAAGTGGAAACACTACTTGACGGGTAAGGAAACAATCATTCACACTAATCATCAACCATTGCAATACTTTCAATCACAAAAAAAATTGTAGTAATCAAGGTTCTTTCGATGGATGGGTTTTATTCAAAAATTCCACTTACTGATAAGTATAAGAAAGGTATCTACAATAAACTTGTTAACATGATTTCTAGGCCTATTTTTAGTGTTGCTACTATTATTAAGCATAATTTTGTTTTTCATGAGAGTTATGTTGAATAATATAGTGATTTTCAAGATGTATATGCAAATTTGAGTCAAGGGAACCAAGTAGAGGAATTGGATTATCACATGCATGATAAATTGTTGTACTATCTTGGTAAGATTTGTATTCCATAGGGAGAAAGATTTGACATCATAAGAGAGGCACATACTTCTCTTATTGCTGGTAATTTCAGTGTAATTAAGATGGTGCCACATCTACAAAGGTATTGTTATTGGCCTCATATGCTTGAAAGTGTGTCACGTTTTATTAGAGGATGTTCATTATGTGTTATCAGTAAGCCTAGAAATAGAAAGTTAGGATTTCACACACCACTTCCAGTACTTTATCGTCCATGGGAGAGTGTTTTTATGCATTTTATTGGAGGTGTTCCTATGTAAAAAAGGAATCATGATTATATTTATGTAGTTGTGGATAGGTTCAGAAAAATGTGTATTTTGATGTCATGTAAAAAGAAAATTATAGCTAAACAAACTGCTCAATTTTTCTTTCAAAATGTATGGGTGCATTTTGGATTTCCCACATCCATTGTTAGTGATTGAGATTCTAACTTTGTTGGGATTTTTTGGTCAATCTAGTGGGGATTCATGGATGTCGAATTGAAAAAGAGTACAGCATTTCATCCACAAATAGATGGTGAAACAGAGGTGGTGAATAGAATGGTGATACATCTTCTTCATGGTTACAGTAGCAAGAATCCTAAGTCGTGGGATGAACATTTTCACTATATTCAGCATGCTTACAACTGGGCCAAGCACTCTTCAACTCAAACATCATCATTTGAAAAAAATTTGGGATACTTTCCCAAGACTCCTTTGGATTTAATTTTTGGAAAGGGTGTTGCTATTGATGGTCATAGTGACATATACAAAGCTAAAAGTTTCATTGAAAAAATCTAATTGGTACATCAAACAGTTCAAGAATAGTTGGAAAAGAGCCAATTCAAGTACAAAATAAGGCACGATAAGCATCTTGTAGATCACAATTCCCAAGTCATTCATGAAGTTTGGCTTCACATTAGCAAAGAAAGGCTTCAAAGAGAAGGTAAAAAATTGAAACCAATTCAATATGGTCTATTCATAATTTTAGAAAATATTGGTGATAATGCTTTCAGGTTGGATTTGCCTTCATATATGCAAATTTATTGGATTTGCCTTCATATATGCAAATTTAGATTGTTGTTAATGTTAAGAACTTAAGGTTGTATGAGCTTCCTTTGATTGAAGATCAAGTAGAAAAGGTTTAGATTCCTTCTATTGAGCATTTATCTCCTGAATACCTTGAAGAACTACAGCAAGACACCATTCTTGAAAAAAGAATTAGGACTTCAAAATAAGGGAATGTGGAGTACCTTTGTGTGGGGCTCAAAGGAACAAATCCAAGCAAAACCAAATTGATTGGATTAGAAAGGTGAGGGAACTATACCCTCATCTACTAAACAACTAAAAGTGATCTTTTGGAGTCCAAAATATTCCAGTGGGAAGGAGTGATCAGGTGCTCAAAAATATGCTCAAAAATGAAATTTTTCAGAATGGTGTGACACATAAACGACTGCGTAGATCTCTTTGTTATGAATCCGGCGCAACTCGTTTCACGGAAAATCAACACTCTATGCTCCCGGAAATGATATATGTTCATTTTCCCAAACAAGCAAAATTTTGCCAAAAATTGTGCAAGTTTCCCAGTCAGCAATCTGTACAGCTGACTAGGCCTACTGAATTGGCATGGTTGACTAGGCTCATTGGGCCAATAAGGTGTTGCCAAATGGTCAAATTTCATTGTTTTTGGTGTGGGTAAATTATATTGGTTGGATGATGGCCAACCACATGCTGCCACGTGGCCCAATCGGAGGCCACCATGTGGCAGCACGGGGGCCACCAAAAAAAATTTAATTCTAAGTTGACCTCTGGAGGAATTGATACCAAGACTTCACAGCAAACACCGATGACCCTTAACCACTCAGGTTACCATGGTCCTTGTTAAATCATGTGACACAAACTGTATATAAATTTCAATGTGGCGGAGGTTGAGGTAAGGTGTCAGGGCTTAGCCCCGGCCCCCCCATATGTTACCATACAATCAATGCCTCAGGAGTGGGAGAGAGGAGGCGACCCGCCGATTTTTAAATTGGAAAAAAAAATCGACCAACCGATATATTAATTAAAAGTTCGGCTTTTAAGCCTTGGCACGCATTTTAATTGTCCACCAAAATTCTACCAAGATGGCACTCTGTTAGCATAATTCAGGGTGAATTTGTAGGACTGTTCCAGAATTTGGGGAATTTGTAGAGCGAATAGCAACAAATCTAGGAAAACTCATAACTTCTATATTTTTTTACCAATTTGGGAGCAAAAAGAGTCTATACATGCATTTTTTATAGTTCTGAAGATAATGGAACAGTTTTTGAAGCCATTGGAGCGTTGTAAATTGATGTAACCACCATTTTTTAGAATAGTGATATAGGGCCAAGCCATTAGAAGTTGGACCAGGAGACATAGACCAAGAAGGATGAACTCCTTCATCACTTTATTGTGTTGTGGTTATTTTTATATTATATTTGTTTATTGTTTTCTGTTGTTCAAATTTTAAATTCATGCTTTATGTGTATAAAAATTTAACATAAAAGCTCACAAAAACTCAATTTTATCACTTGAAATTTATACAACCTCAATCACATTTACATTAATATCTCATACAAATCACATGCAATAGTGTATCTTTATAACAAAGACTTACAAAGTGACCATTTGAAAAAAAAAGGTCTAATACTTGCATTTACTCGCAAAGTTGCATATATTGCACATGGTGTTACAGTTCATTGAGCTTTACATTTTCCACTTTCACCATATAAAATGGTGCCACTTCCTTCTAGTACACTCAATATATTGAGCAAAGAATACAAATATCCTATTTTTTTGTTGATAGATGAGGTTTCATTAATTGGGTCTCGACTGCTATATAGCAATGACAAGCGGCTCTGCACAATAATGCACACTCCATCTTCACTGTTTGGAAACCTTAACATAATATTTTGTGGCGACCAATGTAAAGTACAACTTGTATGTGATTTTTGGATATTTTAAGAATTGAATCTTAAAGGAACTAGTGCTCCTTATATCTTTTGGAAAGAAAATGTGAAAGCTTATGAAGTAAATCAAGTAATCTGATAAGACAACAAACAATTTGTATCCATTTTAAACAGAATCATAACATGTTCACATACTAGTGATGATATTGAATTCTTGAAAAAGAATTAATATAGATAGGCACCAAATGATCCAACTTTTCCATACCTCTTCTAGTTGAACAAGAGTGTACATGAACATAGTGAAAGAATGTTATCTCTTATCAATAAAGAAGCAACTGTATTAAATGCATAAGATAGAACAATTGAATCAATAAATAAATTTTTAATAAACGTAAAAAAATGAAATTTCCATCTTATATTGTGCTCAAAGAAAATATTTGTGTTGAAATAATTCGCCAAAATTACAATATTCAAGATGGCTTGGTTAATGGCGCTAAAGGAATTTTTATAGCATCAACGAAAATTGAAAATGGTGCAATTTGGATCGAATTTGTTGATCCAACTGTTGGGACTATTCATTGAAAAAAATGGCACATTTGTACAAATATGGAATAATGTCTATGTGGACACCTATTACTATAGTTTGTAGAAATAATGAATCAAATAAAAAAAATATTTTTACAAGAGAACAATTTCCTGCTCAACTTGCATGTGCATGAACTATACATCGATGACAAGGGTTAACAATGGAAAATTTAGCTTTTGATCCTAAAGGAGTTAGGCAACATGGACTTGTTTATACTGCACTTTCTCATTTCAAGGATATGAAATCATTATAGTTATTAAACATATTGGCACATTGTATCTTTTCCCTCTATGGAAAAATTTCTATTGAGCGAAATAGACTTAGACAAAATGCCTCTTATGAGTGTTATGAGACCAGCTCCAAAAATAGAAGAAAAGAGAGATCAACACCTTAGAAATCAGCCACTACGAGGGGGAAACCCCTTTACATTACATAAATAAAAAATTATTGGATGATTCAAATGAAAAAACCTCCTTTCTATATATAGGAGTCCTTGAGGTCACAATATAATCCTAGCTGACCTAACAATAATAATGTATGGGCACAAAAATAATAATGGTGGGGTTTTATGGGGCATAATAATAACAATATGGGGACTATAGGGGTACAACAATAACAATGAGGGGGCTACACTAAAAACAATAAAGGACTACACTAGTAATATAGGGACCTAACATGCCCCTCTCCTTAAAACAAGTGTTGTCCTCAAATATTGATTATTTCTTGATGCTTCTGTATAAAATTATCATCCTCCCATGTGTAATATTCAATGGGTAAGTTCCTCCACTTGCTTAGATACTCTGAAATTGATCGATTTTGTAGTTTTTGTGTTCTTGTTTTTGTGACTACTTCAGAACTTCTTTTGTTGTGATTTTGATCTTCCTATTGTTTCATTTGATTCTGCACCAAGGTTAGGTTACCCTTTGAGAGTTGGAGAACTTGTTGTTGATGCTCGATGTGATCTTCCACCACTTTATCATCCATATTATCTTTCATTTGATCCTTCAAACCATATAACTTAGCTTTAATTTCTACTTTTAAACCATCTATGTCATCTTTTATTGTTCTTTGTAAGATCGAAATTTGTTGCAGTTGGTACCATAATTTTGATATGTCACAATGCAATTATTTCTCTTCATGTGTCATATTAGAACTTTATCAGGGCTTAATGGGTGTGGAATTATTTTTTGGAGGCATTATATAACTCAATACTGATATATATGCTTCAATATGCCCTTGGAATCACTTCAAACTGATTTTTCAAACAAATGTTATGCAAAATTGTTTAAAAAATACACACATTTTTCTTGCTTTTTAGGATGTCTATATTGAACCTGATTTATCTCTGTTATTTTGGATCTTCGGGATCTAAATTTATATCATGTATTATCCCTTTGATTCCTCTTTCTAATTCCATAGGTCAGACCTGATTTGGATTCTTTAAGACAAAGTTATGCCCAATCTTCGGCAATGACCTAATTATGGACCGGTTTAGTGGAGCGAACCTGTATGATGTGTCACGTGTCACTTTTTCTGTTGGGAAAAATACTGAGAGGGGGGGGGGGTGAATCAGTATTTACTTCATATTCAAAACTTTTACTTTTTCATGCTCCAAAACCGATACGCTACTTTTCTGAAGCCAACTAGCGTATACACGCGGATATCCTTCATAAAACTCGCGTATACACAGAGATCTAATTATGTCATTAGCTCTTCAGTTATATCATTCCATCATTCATTCATTAGATGTTCTATAAACAGTAAACATGTGCAGTAAGAACAGAATAAACCATCACACATAAGCATCACACATGAACACCAGGATTTTTAGGTGGAAACCCAAGACGGGAGAAAACCACCGCTGCAGTTGCTCAGCCTTCAATATTTTATTATAGAGAAAACATCTTACAACATATGTGCCGGTGCAGACTCTACCAGCACGCAGGCACCCACCTGCGCTCGTTTACCAGCCTCTCCTGGAAGGGAGCTCCAACCCCCTGACTCGTTTACCAGCCTCTCCTGGAAGGGAGCTACGACCCCCTCGATCTCGTTTACCAGCCTCACCTGGAAGGGAGCTACAACCCCCTGACTGAAGGCTACAACCTTCAGCACCACCTTGGACCACGTTTCATCAATTTTCACACTGGATCCAACAACTTCAATAGAACACAACTTGCAGGCCACGTTTCATCATATTTTCAGACTGGACCCTTTCCATACTTTTAAGCACAATCAACCATGAAACAGATACATATAACTCACTGACAGATATCAGTAAACCAGCAGAACAGATCAGACATTTCTTACCACAGACTTTAGCAAACCCTAGTTTGCATACGCGCTTTCCTTTCTCTGATGTCGCGTATATACGCGCTTCCGTTCACATAAACCCGCGTATACTTCAGTATAAATTATAGAGCTAATTTTATTGCGCATACGCGCTTTATCTTCAGCGAAGCCGCGTATATACGCGCTTCCTCTGCGGCGAACTAGCGTATAGATCTTCAACTATTATAGAGCAGCATACTTCTTCAGATCAGATATTCAGTTCAGATTTACCCTTTTGCCTCTGACAGATGTTCGCCTTATTTCAGATCTAAGCCTTCTATGAACAAATCTAGCAAACATAAGTAAACTACAGATTTAGATCCCCTTCTTCATCACTCCTTCATCGGTGCATCATACATTCAGATCTTTCATTCAACTGTAACCCTTTCCATTCAGATATACTCCAGAGAGAAGTATTCATTCAAGCTCAGACATCTTGCACCCACACTCATAATTTGCACAATGAATTTCTTCTCCTTATATAGGTTTACCCTTTTTCAATACCATGAGCCAAAACCACATTACTTCCGATGGTATTCCTGGACGGGGTCATTTAGACGAATCATCACCCAATACAATGGGTCAATACCATGGTGGTTACCCCTGTTTTTGCACTTTAAGAGCGCTTTTGCCCATACGCGACTTGGAACGTTTATTCCCGCGTGCATACGCGACTTCCCTTAGGCAAATCCGCGTATGCCTAGAGACATACTCTTTTTATCATAGATCTAGCACATACTGAATTCCTTTCTTCATTTCCTTCTGTACTCACTGTAGATACATCATATTTACTTCATCAAGAACATATTCTATCAAGCACAACTTCATCAAGTAAGTTGCCATCATCTTCATCAAGTGGGTTGCCTTTCAAGGACAACACTCAGCATCATATCATTTCACATCATATCACATCAGATTCACATCATTTACCAAGTCCATCAAGTCAAGAATAACTTCATCAGGTGGATTGCCATCAAGGACAACACATGTCAACAGTCTCATGTCTTCATCTTCATTCAGTGGGTTGCCATCAAGGACAACACTCTTCATCATATTGCAACAATCTCCCCCTTTGGACTTGATGGCAACCACAATGGTGTTTGGTTACCACAACAGATAGGTACATTAAGAATACAAGGACACCATGTCACATTCCCCATTTTTGACACCATTCTTTCTCTTCATTCAAACACCATGTCACTCTCCCCCTTTGACATCAAGGGCAAAGGGTGGATAAAAACCAACATACTCTCCCCCTTTTCTCCTCATGTGGAAGAAGCGTTCTGCAGATCTGATATATACTGAAGTGACCAAGCTCCCCCTGAGTTCATGCTGAATCTTCAAACATATTTTCCAATGGAGTACATGACTCTATGAATTTCCTATTACCAATGACTCATACTTACATCAAAGATCCATCCAAGTGAATTTACATATGAGACTCAACTACCCAACCAAGTGGGTTTACAAATTTGACTCAGCTACCCAACCAAGTGGGTTTACAAAATTTGACTCAGCTACCCAACCAAGTGGGTTTACAAATTTATCAAGTCCTTACATGACTGAATATTACAATTTTAACATCATGGATCTCTACATGACCTTTTCATCAAACTATAAATATAACTTTAAGACCAACACCAGAAAGTCCTCAAGAAAGAGAACATATGTCAGAACCATCATAATGCCAACAATGCATTATACTCAGCAACGCTAATTCTCCCCCTGAATCTGTGCATCCAAGCAACCTTTCCATATGACTAAGGCTCCCCCTTAGTTTGTGCATCCTGAACACTTTCACCAACAAATCATCAAGGCATCTTTATCAAAACATTAGAAATAGAATTATGAGAACTGGAACACCACCAGAGATACCAAACAGTATCAGAGATACCAGACAGCACTGCAGCTATGCTGAAGAGAGCTGACCCCAAACAAAAATTTGTCAGCAATCAGACATACGCGGTTTTCTATGCATGAACTCACGTATATACGCGACTGTGTTTCAGGAAACCCGCGTATCCAATACCATCTTCTATATTTTAACTAGATCTGATCCTCTTGTGAGAAAAAGACAGTGTTCAGCTTCTTTCTGGGATATTTGAATGCTTCCCTGGACTACAGATAGATGGAACAGTGTAGTTGTGTCTTCAAGCGTCATCCAACGGTTGTAGCATAAGCACATTAGTAACCAAGCCTTCAGATTCTTTGCAACATCAATACAATCTTTCCAAGAGAGATTATCATACCAGAACAACATCTTCAAATATGTGTCAAGAAATCATCCATGTGGTCCAATATCATCAAGATCTTCAAGATTTAACATGAAGTAACATATGTAGGCAAAAGATCTCAACCATAGTAACAAACTCTGCATGATTTATTTCTGAATCAAACGACTTCCAACTCATCCATGTGTGAGCACAAAAGATACTTTTCAATAAACAGGGATCAAAGTCTCATCATAATAAACCATATACCAAGTCATCATCATTTTGAGCATGAGTATCACAATAACCAAAGAATAAGCAGTGATAGTGCCAACACTGCAATCATTAGTATTCAACCTGTTGCTTCCCCTGAACCAGTGCTCCTCCTTAATTTGTGCAACCTGAATACCTTTATCAGCAAGTCATCAGCAACAATCTCTGCATGATCTGTCCTTATCTCTGAATTATAAGACTTTCATCTCAGCAACGAATACTCTTCATCAACAAGCAAACAGGACTCATTCATAATCTTCAACATAAGAAATCAAGTATCATATCATCATTCTTCAAAACTGAGAAACTAAGTTGATACAGAGTCAATAGTACAGTTATTAACAATCAGACTGATGCTCCCCCCTGAACCTCTGCTCCAGATCTTCAGCTATCATATAAATTCTCTTATCATCAATGCATACGCGACTGTGTCTACTGTAACTCGCGTGTATACGCGACTTTTGTTCATCTAACCCGCGTATGGAAAGTGAAGCATAGAAATTTTTCATCTTCCTTCATCTTCTCCTGAACTTGTACGTCCTGTACCTGTCTTTTCCACATCAGATGCGCTGTCAGAAGTAAACATAACCAGAGTAATCAAATCAACCATGAGAGTCATCATGTATTGCTCCCCCTGTGACGATACATTGCTAAATCTCATAATGTATCCCACATCATTCCTGCAGTCAATAAGAGAAGTCAGCTTCAGAAGCGGATGACTGCAGTAGGGTCAGAATTCCCTACGTTTCTGATCGGTCCTCCATCTTTTTCCAGATTTGTTTGAACTTTCTATTTGTGAGCTGGAAGTTATCCAATTTCTCATGTTTGTTCAACCTGCATTCCTTTTCTACATGTCCATACTTGTTACAAGAATAACATCTCATGTGACCAGAGAAATAAGCATAAGAATCATAATGAGTATTTCTAATCTTCCTCCTTTTACAATCAGCTGCTTTATGTCCATACTTGTTACATGAAAAACAATATCCCTTGAAGAAACCATAGTACCTTTCTATGTAGGAACTGTTTGTTTGAGGCTGAAATGATCTGCTCCTGCAATTTGCTGCAACATGCCCATAATTATGACATTTAAAACATTCAACGTTCTTGAATGAATTCCTTTGAGAATTCATGATTGTTGGTTGATCTTTTGTCTCTTTCAACACTTCAGGTTTAGTATTGTCATCCTCTAAATTTTTAGCACTTCCTTGTGAGCTAGATTCTCCTTTAACAGTTTCATGGAAACCAAGACCAAGTTTGAGAGCAGGAGACCTTTGATTACTCAGAATATTGTCCAAAATATTAGTACTATCTTGAAACCTCAAAAGTTTAACCTTTTCTTCTAATTTACCTTTGAGAATGTTTACCTCAACCTCCAAGTCTTGACATTGCTTTGTCATGCTTTCTTCTTTCCTTCTTCCATCTTCTACTTGATCCTTCAGATTTAGGATCTCTTCTTTCAACCAATTTTTGTTTTCTTCACATGTTTGTTGCAGCTCTTCATTATTCCTATTTGATTTTTCCAGATCTTCTTTGAGTGAGATGATTTCTGCTTCAAGGCCTTCCTTTTCAAATGGTTGTAGAGGTTCCTCATTCTTCTTACTTGATGCTTCAAGATCTGCTTGCAGAGAGATGATTGCAACTTCAAGTCCTTCATTCTTCTTGCTTGATTTTTCGAGATCTGTATTTAGACCGTTGATTTCTGCTTCTAGTTCTTTAATTCGATTGGATGCATATGTATGAAACCTTTGATACTTGTCCACCTGTCCATTCAGCATTTCTATTTGATCTTTCATTTGAGAGATCATCTCTTTGTAGATAGAATCTTTCTTATCAATTTCCTTTTGTTGTTCTTCAACTTTGATCTGGATAGCTTCTTCTAGATCCACAACTTTACTTTCACTATCTTCACTATTGTTTGCACCAATAAGAGTATTCCAATGACCCCAATCACTATCTGATTCATCTTCTTCAATTTCTGCTAAACAAGTTTTCTGAGATATCTTCTTGTTTCGAGTAGCCTTCTTCTTTTGCTTCTTTGCCATGAGCACTTTCAGATCATGGTCAGAACCTTCTTCATCTTCACTGGACACTTCATCATCATCTTCATTTGCATAATAACTCTTCCTCTTTTCAAATTGTTTCCCTCTACCATGTTTTTCTCTATAAGGACATTTAGCAGCATAGTGACCAACTTTTCCACACTCAAAACATTTTAAGGGAAGCTTACCTTTGAATCTTCCAGTACCTAGTTGGAGTTTTCTCACAAAATTCGCTTCTTCTTCTTCAGATATATAGCTGTTTTCTTTGACATCTTCCTTTTCCTTTCCTTTTGCAGACACCTTAAAAGTAGCTTCTCTGATTTGAGAAGGACCTCCTTGTCTCATTTCAAAAGCAGTCAAAATACCATGTAATTGAACAATAGTAAGAGTTTGCAGATCTTGCCTTTCTTCAATAGCTAAAACTTTAGAGTCAAATCTTGAAGTCAAGGATCTTAAGACTTTTTCTACCAGAGTAGTATCAGTTATGGTTTCACCCAAATTTCTCATCCGATTTACAATATCATCTAGACGAAGAAAGAAACTGGCAACATTTTCATCACTATGCATCTTCAAATTTTCATATTCAATTCTAAGAGTTTGGAGTTTTGCATTTTTTACCTTTGTATCTCCTTCATAGCTTAGAATGATTTTGTCCCATATCTCTTTTGCTGAATGTAGCTGCATCACTTTAGCAAATTCTGATTCAGACATGCTTCCCAATAAGACATTCACTGCTTTGGCATTGATTTCATACTTCTTCCTTTCTGCTGCATCGGTAGGAATACTTGCCGGGTATTGATAACCTTCTTCCACGATTGCCCATACATCTGCACCAAGACTTTGCAGATATGCTTTTGTACGTACCTTCCAGAATATCGGATTGCTTCCATTGAATAGAGGTGGCTTAATAGACATTACTCCTTCTTGACTTCCCATTGCGACGGATCTCCTTTAAGCGATCAAGCTTCTGCACAAGGACCTGCTCTGATACCAATTGTTGGGAAAAATACTGAGAGGGGGGGGTGAATCAGTATTTACTGCATATTCAAAAATTTTACTTTTTCTTGCTTCTAAAACCCATACGCTACTTTCCTGATACAGACTCGCGTATATACACGGATACCCTTTATGAAACTCGCGTATACACAGAGATCTAATTATGTCATTAATTATTCACTTATATCATTCCATCATTCATTCATCAGATGTTTAATAAACAGTAAACATGTGCAGTAAGAACAGAATAAACCATCACACAAAGCATCACACATGAACACCGGGATTTTTAGGTGGAAACCCAAGTCGGGAGAAAACCACTGCTGCAGTTGCTCAACCTTCAATATTTTATTATAGAGAAAACATCTTACAACATATGTGCTGGTGCAGACACCTACCAGCACGCAGGCACCCACCTGCGCTCGTTTACCAGCCTCTCCTGGAAGGGAGCTCCAACCCCCTGACTCGTTTACCAGCCTCTCCTGGAAGGGAGCTACGACCCCCTGATCTCGTTTACCGGCCTCACCTGGAAGGGAGCTACGACCCCCTGACTGAAGGCTACAACCCTCAGCACCTCTATGGACCACGTTTCATCAATTTTCACACTGGATCCAAAGCTTCCTTTAGGACACAACTTGCAGGCCACGTTTCATCATATTTTCAGACTGGACCCTTTCCATACTTTTAAGCACAATCAACCATGAAACAGATACATATAACTTACTGACAGATATCAGTAAACCAGCAGAACAGATCAGACATTTCTTACCACAGACTTCAGCAAACCCTAGTTTGCATACGCGCTTTCCTTTCTCTGATGTTGCGTATATACGCGCTTCCTTCCATATAAACCCGCGTATACTTCAGTACAAATTACAAAGCTAATTTTATTGCGCATACGCGCTTTCTCTTCAGCGAAGCCGCGTATATACGCGCTTCCTCTTCGGCGAAGTAGCGTATAGATCTTCAACCATCATAGAGCAGCATACTTCTTTAGATCAGACATTCAGTTCAGATTTGACCCTTTGCTTCAGACAGATGTTCGCCTCATCACAGATCTAATCACTCCATAAACAGATCTAGAAAATACAGATACATTTCAGATCTAGATATCCCGCTTCATCATTTCTTCATAGGTGCATCATAGATTCAAATCTATCATCAAACCTTTACCCTTTCCATACAGATATACTTCACAGAGAAGTATTCATTCAAGCTCAGACATCTTGCTCCCACACTCATAATTTGCACAATGAATTTCTTCTCCTTATATAGGTTTACCCTTTTTCAATACCATGAGCCAAAACCACATTACTTCCGATGGTATTCCTGGACGGGGTCATTTAGACGAATCATCACCCAATACAATGGGTCAATACCATGGTGGTTACCCCTGGTTTTGCACTTTAAGAGTGCTTTTGCCCATACGCGACTTGGAACGTTTATTCCCGCATGCATACGCGACTTCCCTTAGGCAAATCCGCGTATGCCTAGAGACATACTCTTTTTATCATAGATCTAGCACATACTGAATTCCTTTTTTCATTGCCTTCTGTACTCACTGTAGATACATCAGATTTACTTCATCAAGAACATATTCTATCAAGCACAAATTCATCAAGTAAGTTTCCATCATCTTCATCAAGTGGCTTGCCTTTCAAGGAGAACACTCAGCATCATATCATTTCACATCATATCACATCAGATTCACATCATTTACCAAGTCCATCAAGTCAAGAATAACTTCATCAGGTGGATTGCCATCAAGGACAACACATGTCAACAGTCTCATGTATTCATCTTCATTCAGTGGGTTGCCATCAAGAACAACACTCTTCATCATATTGCCAACATTTTCCTCCTTCGGCTCTAAAATTGATACACGGGAAACTAAATTTTGTGTAATTTCTTCCACTTTTTATATATTTCCAATATGATGCTAAGAGATATAGTTATGATGATTTTCCCAAGGTCGCCTCTTTGAGATGAAATTTGGGAGCATGCAAAACCCAAACTTCCACATATCATATATCCGAAAATATTGTGAAACAAGATCTAAAATTTTTACATGAATTTCCACAGGATTTCTTCACAAATGGGATTTTTTTTAGCTACTGAACTTTCATAGAAAAAAAAATTATAGTGAAAATTCCATGATAACATGTTTGAATCAATGAAACCCTAGAATCCAAAGCTCTGATACCAAATTTTATGGAACTAGCTCCAAAAATAGAAGAAAAGAGAGATCAATGCCTTAGAAATAAGGCACTTTGAGGGGGCTACCTCCTTTACATTAAATGTACAATTCTTGGATGATTCAAATGAAAAAACCTCCTTTCTATATATAGGAGTCCATGGCGTCACAATATAATCCTAGCCGACCTAACAATAATAATGTAAGGGCACAACAATAATAATAGTGGGGTTTTATGGGGCACAATAATAACAATATGGGGACTACAGGGGTAAAACAATAACAATAAGCAGGCTACACTAACAACAATAAGGGACTACACTAGTAATATAGGGACCTAACAATGAGCTTAAATATAGCATATATGAAAGTAAAACACTTGACGAATTGACAATATGTTCATTAAATATTCATAGTTTGTCCTTGCATTTTGAAGATATAATTCCTCACTATGATCTAATGAGTGTTGACATTCTTTGTTTCCAAGAAACAAAATCAAAATCATCTCCATCAAATCCATTGTTGTCAAGTAAATATAATGGTATACATTTATATGAAATTATGACATCTTACAAAAAAAATATTGTGGCTCAGAATCATTTGACTTATACAAAAATCCAAATTGAATCAATAATTGAAACATTCCATGTTCAAGAAAAAAATAATTGCAAATGTTTATATTTCACCAAATACAAACATTGAATAAATAATTAACTTCATTGCATTCATTTTAGAGAACACATGGAACAGATACCCAATTGTGCTTGTTGGTGATTTCATTTTTGACATGTTGCAAATTACTCATCAACAAAAAAGACTACTTTCATTCATGCAAATAATGGCCTCAATTTTCACACAAAAAAGGAAATAATTGACTATAGCTCAATGCTATTTGGACAAATCTTTTAGCTAGTTTTGTTTCTTTCCATGTTTTCGATGCTTATTGGACATATCATCATACAATTTTTATAGCCATATCTTTTTTTTCATCTTGATTCATTTTCCCAATGTCATATTCTAAAATTTCATTGTTGACTTGTCACAGTATTTGCAACATTTGAAAATGTGTAGTTTTTACATATTATTTCATTTGCAAATATTGACAAACAAAATTTAAAAATAGCAAAAAAGAAGGAAATTTCAAATTCTGGTATGTCTTTGAACAATTGACATAGATTTGTTTAGTTTGTCTCGTGTAGCTATCATTTTTTCTGTCATGGTTGGCATGGAATTTACATATTTTCATTCTCACATTGCAGCATTTTGTTCTATATACTGAATAGTATGGCTTGCTTTATCTTCAAATTAATGGTTCATTACTCTTTGTGAAAGTTCTTTAAGAGGATAATAAAAAACAGAGAAAAAAAAAATGAGACTATAGTGGTTCTTGATTACAGATTTCCAGAAATAAACTATATGTGTGTTTGTCAATGGAATCTATAAAATATTTTCTTTGTTGTAACTTATGCACATTTACAACATAGTCAACACCATTTCACAATAGAGCTACAAAAAATAAAATATCTGAATATATAATTTATCGTTGTAGAGAATACATTGTTTTAAATGTTTTTTATACATTTGTCTGCCACATGATAACTTCAATTTTCGTTTTCTGGAAAATATTTTTCAAGTCATTTGGAGCAATGACATAGAAATAGCTAGCTCTAGACAACATTTATTTGAAGAAGAATTCATAAAATATGAAAATGAAAAAAGGTTAGGCTAGTGTTGCACTCAATGACATTTTTGCATTAAATCAATGTTAATGTTTTTTTAAGAATATTGTTCTGCATTTGTATATAAACATAGAAAAAACAATGGAAACAACATCTTCATCAATCATTGAAATATTCTCTGGAGAATATCCAAATACTTTTGAAGGTGATGTATTGGTTATTTATATCCCAGCATAAACTAAAATTCCTAACTCTCTTGCAAAGGCACAGTTGCTCCATGTCGATTTGGTTGATAGCTATGGTCAATTGAATATCACAGTGAACATGAGAAACAATCTTATTGAGAAGTTACAAGACATGTTTATTATTCCCAATATGTAATAAGATGTAATATTCCCAATTAGCCATGAGCTAGTTGGAATATTAATTTTTTCTTTTTCTTCTTAATTTGTTGAATAAGAGGGTATGGAGACCCATAAATCTCCTTAGTAGGAATAAAATCACTGCTAATGTGAAAGGAGGACATCTTAGCAGCTTAGTTAAGCAACATTTTATGTGAAAAGGAGCCGAAGCATGAAGACTGGGTCCACTTTGACCAAATCAACAACATTGTTATGGAGGAGTGGAAATTTATTGAGGTACAGCGCAGTTTTGCAAGGAGATCTCATGCATGAATATAGTGGATTTAATGAGTGGGGCCAAGGGTGAGGAAGCTCACCACTTATATAAGGAAGAGGATGGTAGCCATGGATATTATGTTATGTTTTGATATTTTGTATTTATGGTCTGTTTATACTTGTTGCTCTCTTCAGTTGTTTAGCTAAGATTGCAATGTTTTAGCAAAGGGTGTTCCCTAGCAGGAATACCACCTATATCCTTGAGGGACTTCTAGTGCCCACTCAGGAAGAGTATTTTCACTATATCTCCACATTCACGCATTATTCCAAGCTCCATATTTCATCTACAATGCAGTTTCTATTGAGAGATGTGCTGAGTTGCAGGTTTCAGCAGTGGAGAATACATCTAGGTGATTTATGAGATGTTTGTCAGTGGAGGAAGCTTTCCTTCCATTGGGAGGCTAGTGAGGAAGGCCCTTAAGCCTTATTGGAGCATTTGGCATCAGTCCACACTATCATTTTCCCCTACAACGCATTTTCTGTCTTGGACTAAATTATTTTAGGGAGGAGTTGTAGGGGTGGTTTCAATACACCATTTGGAGAGGAGGTTTTCTAGTGTAGGGATCAGCATTTCATCTAGAGGATCCATTTGAGGAGACTACATTCTTGTCATATCATATCAGCCACATATTTCTAGTTGTATGGTTGTAGTGAATCTCCAGCCCTAGGGCTTTGGTTCATCTCTTGTATATTGGTGTAATTATGAAAACCCTCTTGGGTTATTTGTTGGAGGTTGTATAGAGCCTTTATCTTCATTGTACATTATATTTGAGGCATATATCAGCCATTTATATTTTGTATTTTCATTTTCTGTAGCAGTGCTTCTATGACTGCGCTGTAGTAGTCTTCCGGCATGTTGATATAATAGCAGCACCTCATTATTGAAGGATTGCTTTATTAGAGGCTTGTTGTATCTTGTCTTATGGTTTATGGTCCATTATATTGTACATTTTTGCTACTTTTATGATGAATAAAGAAACTCCATATTGGTCTCTCGCATTTATGCATTGATCTACCCTATTATTTCCATGTTCGTGCACTGTATTTCTTCTTTTACCATTTTGGAATAATACAGTGGTATTAGAGCATAATCTTGGCTTAGCATGTGCATCTTAAGCCAATATGTCATCAGAATAAGGAGATACTCTCACAGATAGAGAGAAGAGGTATCTCAGAAGAAGAAACCAGAAGTATGATTATACAAATGATACGGAAGACAAGGGTAAAACCCCTTTATCAGAAGGAGATGAGGAGAAGGAGTATCCAAAGATTCTTCTTCGAACTATGAAAGACATTGTTAGATAAATAAAGGAGATGAGGATGGATAGACATAAGGAATTCCCTAAAGGTTTCTCCATGGTGAAGGCTCCAGCATTTCTCATCACTAGAGTGATCAACCAGTGAAGCAGCAGCAGGTTTCCCAACGCTCTACAATGCCTACATTCTTAATAGTGGGAAATGGAGGGTTTGAAGAACAAGAAACTCTTGAAGACTATTGCATGGAGTATGAGTCTCAATATCAGAGATTCAAGGACCATTTGAGTTTTCAAGAATTTTTTCAAATCAAGGACAATAGGAGACCCCGGCATCACAATAGAGGTGGAGGATTCATACAAAATCATGATCTACATCGGACTATGGGCAGATTTTTCTTACCCAACTTTGATGGGTCATCAAAATGCATTTCCAAATCATGGGTAGAGAAGCTAGACATCTACTTCCAGCTGAACCAAGTACCAAATATGGAGGCCATCAAGATAGCAGCGCTGCATCTTGAGGGTGAATCACATGATTGGTGGTTTCATGGATTGTCTACATTGGGTCATGCCAATGTGACTGCATATTCAGATTTCACAAGGAGGTTGGTGGAGAGGTTTGATCGAAGAGACCCAGAGGCACCTTTCATGGGGCTAGAAAAGTTCAAACAATCAGGTAATCTAGAAACCTATATTTCTGAATTTATAAAACTTTCTATTATGGTTCCTGATTTATCTGCAGCAAGGAGGGTCTATATGTTTATTGATGGGCTAGCAGAACCTCTTCATGGGTTGGTTAAATCTGCCAAACCCGCTACCCTTCAAGATGCCATCGAAAGGGCTAGAGATCTACAAGATGCTTTGCCAAAAGCAAAGGAAACATTTCAGCAAAAGCCCACTTTTCCATCCAAGGGAAAAGATGAGGACTCCTCTTTCAAATGAGAGCCAAAGAAAAGTACCTCTTAGTGATGATGTCCGAAGAGATTTGAGGAGAAGGAAGCTTTGCTTCACATGCCAAGAATCATGGGCACCCAGACATATATGTGCAGCAGGGAAGGCACACTATATAGAAGTATTTTCAGATGATGAGGAGGAAGAAGAAGAGGAACCAGAAGGAGATCATGGCACTAGGATAGCAGGAGAGGATCCACCACCACCAGGAGGTGGGAGGTAATGGAGCATTTTCTCCTATTAGAGATGCCCTTGCATCATTGAGAGGAGTACCCAAGTACTTAACCTTGAGGGTTTGAGGTTCCATCTTAGATTAGAGGGTTTCATTTTTTATTGATAGTGGGGCTACCCACAACTTTATTGATGCCCAACTAGTGCAGAGGAGAGTAATAACCACTGATGATTTTGAGGGATTTTCTATTTTGGTCCCAGGAGCTAGAACTATGTAGTGCATGCATTATGCTCCATCTTTATCTGTCACCATGGGGACATATACATTGACTGATCACTTATTTGTGGTTGACATACCTGACACCAATTTGATATTGGGTGTGCAATGGTTGATTAATTTGGGGAAGGTCACCATAGATTGGGAGAATTTTCAGATGGAATGGGTGGATAGAAAGAGAGGAAAAAATCAGATGATTAAGGGCATGCACAGATATCATTCACAAACAACTTTCACACAGAAAACAGAGATGGATTTTCACAGTGGAAGTAAGGACCTAACAGTCCTATCTATTATGCACATGACTTTGGCCCATGAGACATTACTGTTTTGTGACAAACCACTTGGGATGCCACCTTATCTGGAGTTGGTGAGTAATTTCTCACATCCCCTCATAGATCCAAGAGGAGTGGGAGCATTGGGAAGTCATGGTACAGCGTTGAGAGTCTTGGGTAGACTCAAGGAGGAGGGAGACATTCTCCCAACATCATCATTACCCACTCTCATCTCAGATCTTATGATGATAAATGAGCAGCAGAGGGAGGATAGAAGCCTTCCAATATGTGACTTTGGCATGGGAGATGTCAAAGAGGAGGATAGCCACATGACATATCATCAGCGATGTCACTATGGAGGATAGATCCATATTATAAATCCCATTTGTTGGTGGATTATTCCAAGGATCTTTTCACTTGTATGATACTTGATGACCAGATACTAGAGTAGGGATATTCAGTCAAAGATGAGGTCATTTACTATCATGGTATGATCTTCTTATCTAGAGCATCCAAGATCAAGGAGAAGTTACTGCAAGAAGCACATGAAGATTTTCTCTTCAGCCACACTTATTCCATGCGAGCATACCACACTATCATCAACGGTTATACTTGGGAAGGCTTTGAAGAGGAGGTATATCAGCATTTGAAGAGATGCATGGATCATGTGGAGATGAAGGAGATACATAACTCTTTTAGGGAGTTATCACAGCCACCTATTTCCTCTTTGGGAATGAGAGGGGATCTATCTATGGACCACTTCATTTTTATGAGCTAAGTTTATGGTAAGCATAATGTTTTACTTGATGATTATTTGCATTCCTTTACCATATATGTGCAGGACATTTCTCCAAGTATGAGCATTCTTCCTTACAAACTTCATGGTCAACTTGGGGCCATAAACTATGTTGAGCATGGCCACTCCCTAGGATGATATAGGGACATGATTTACCATTTTGGGTGCACTCCAAAGGCACCAAATGTTTATCACCTTCTCAAAGCATGTGAGGAGACTATGGCAGCAAGTAAGTGAAGGGGAAACCACTTACCATATCATGATTTGAGGTAGTCAGGAGAGATACTGCGCTGGTTCCACATGTGGGACTATGATCCACCTCCACTATTGCATATGGTTTTTTATGTGCACTTGGTTTTGATCCCATACATTGATGATGTTCTTATTATTTTTATGGGAATGAATGAAGGGATTATGGAAGGATTGGATGTTCCCTTCGGGAGATATTTTCTCCATGTTTCTTATGCTTCATGTTTCAGGGATAACATTGGACAAACCCTGATTGCTTCATTGGGTCTTTTGCTTCCTTGTGGGCTGAGTCATTTGCATCTCATGAGAGCTTGGGAGGAGCATGTCATGGAGGGATGGATTGGGAGACACTTGGCTTATGAGGAGAGATTATCACATGGGGGTGTCACCAATGGAGGAGGAGAAGAGTTGAAGCACTCACCTTTTCAGTTGCTTGAGGACAAGCAATATTTGAGAGGGAAGGACTGTAATATTCCCAATTAGCCATGAACTAGTTGGAATATTAATTTTTCCTTTTGGTTATTAATTTACTAAATAATAGGGTATGGAGACCCATAAATCTCCTTAGTAGGAATAAAATCACTACTACTGTGAAAGGAGGACATCTTAGCAGATTAGTTAAGCACCCTTATGTGTGAAAAGGGGTTGGAGCATGAACACTGGGTCAACTTTGACCAAATCAACAACTTTGTTATGGAGGAGTGGACATTTATTGAGGGACAACGCAGTTTTTGAGGGATATCTCATGCATGGAGATAGTGGCTTTAATGAGTGGGGCCAAGGGTGAGGAAGCTCGCCACTTATATAAGGAAGAGGATGGCAACCATGGATATTATGTTATGTTTTGATATTTTGGATTTATGGTTTTTTTAGACTTGTTGCTCTCTTCAGTTGTTTAGCTAAGATTGCAGTGATTTTTAACACAGGGTGTTCCCAAGTGGAGATCCCACCTCTATCCTTGGGGTACTTCTAGTGCCCACTCAGGAAGAGTAGTTGCACTATATTTCCACATTTAGGCATTAGGCCAAGCTCCATCTTTCATCTACAGTGTAGTTTCTGTTGAGAGATGTGTTGAGTTGCAGGTTGCAGCAGTGGAGAATACATCTGGGTGATTTCTGAGATTTTTTTCAATGGAGGAAACTTTCCTTCCATTGGGAGGCTAGTGAGGAAGGCCTTTGAGCCTTATTGCAGCATTTGGCATCAGGCCACACTATTATTTGACCCTATACCGCAGTTTCTGTCTTGGACTGTGTTATTTTAAGGAGGAGTTGCAGGGGTGGTTTCAGTACACCATTTGGAGAGGAGCTTTTCTAGTGAAGGGATTAGCCTTTCATCTAGAGGATCCATTGGAGGAGGCTAAATTCTTGTCATATCATATCAGCCACATATTTCCAGTTGTATGGTTGCAGTGAATTTTCAACCCTAGTGCTTTGGTTCATTTCTTGTATATTGGTGTATTTCTGAAAACCCTCTTAGGTTCTTTGTTGGAGGTTGTATAGAGCCTTGATCTTCATTTTACATTATCTTTGAGGCATATATAAGCCATTTATCTTTTGTATGTTCATTTGTTGTAGAATTTCTTCTATGACTGTGTTGTAGCATTCTTCCGACATTTTGATATAGTAGCACCACCTCATTCTTGAGGGATCTATTTATTGGAGGCTTGTTGTATCTTGTCTTATGGTGTGTGGCCCATTATATTGTACATTTTTTCTGCTTTTATGATGAACAAAGAAGCTCCATATTGGTCTCTCAGATTTATGCATTGATCTATGCTGCTATTTCCATGTTTATGCACTATATTTATTTTTTTCCGATTTGGGAATATTATATAAGAAACAAGGGAATTTATGAACGAGAAGAAAAAAAAATTCATAGTGTTGCAGGACAAAATCACAGTTGAATCAATTTCATATTTTTGAAAGAAATGCAAATTGGATCCAAATAAAATGATACATAGTATTATTGTCTTAAATGACACATATGCAGTTGCTTCAATAGGAGCAATAGTAATATATTGTTAGAAAAATAACAAGAAACTTGAAATCAATATAAAATATGTTGAAGATGCAGATGACAATGGAACTGTAAGTTTGCTACTAAAATAAATATAGTTTCATTTTGAACAAAATTTGATAGTTTCTTTGAAACTATGTTTTTTTCTGTGTTTTTTTTCCATTGTTATCAAGGTAGAAATTGTCTCATTATTTATTGCACAGATTTCTTAATTTTAAAAAATGTGTTATTTGATTCACTGTAGTTGCTACTAAACACTATTCATAGAGAATATTTTTTCAAAATACAACATGAATTGGCATCAAATATGGCTCCATTCTATTTGTTCAAAAACATTATCAGAAATGATGTGAAAGGCAGCTAGAAGTTATGATCTAGATAAACAACTTTTGTTAAGCCATTGAATGGTGAATTCACAAGAATGCATTTATTACCTTTTGTCACATCAAAAACACAAGTATATTTAGTAATAGCTTCTTTTTAAAAAATTAGGTAACAATAGTTTTACATTGATGTACAAAATTTTTCATTTTTATAATACATATTTGAATCTAATAATTCAATTTTCGTGGACAAAAAAAAAGCAGATCGAAGGAGTGTTGAAGGAAAAAAATTATTTATCTCCTCATTTTCATTGAATTTTCAATAAATGAAAAAAACTCATCCATGCAAATATTTCTATGAATAATAAAAATATTATTTATCTTAAACTAGGAGCTCTTATGCTAAATTTTCCATTGTTCTATGAAAACAATTATTGTTGGAAAGTATGATAGATTTTATTGTCTCACTAGCATAGTGGATTTTGTACCAATATCGTGTTAGTTATTTTTTATATATCAATTATTTAACATATGCAATTTTGTGTTGTAGTTATATTGTAAACATGAGATTGAGATATTTGTAAAATAATATCTGGATAATTGGTGGCTTGATTTCTTATTTCTGATGTTTCATGTCACTCTAAAATTTGTGCTTTCACAGTGACAATATGTTAATGAGTATAATTGATAATAATGTCACTAAATTTATATTTTTACACACACCTCCTTTCGGAATGTTAAAATCTCTTGGATTGTTCAGTCAAGTGCTTTTATCCATTCATTCATTAAGAATATTAGATCTATGTTCAATCTTAATTAAAGGGCCTTTAGTGTTGAATGCAAGGCAGAAATTATTATTTCCATCAATACACCAATCAAAAACATATGTCAAATGAGCATTTTAAAACAAAGTTACGGATTGTAACATAAAAATGTATCTACAATTGGTCCCATGAATCTATTTTTTCTTGTTTAAATATTATGAATGAATCAATGTGGTGAGCTCAATGACGATCCAAAACAGGTGTCAAAGAGTTCAGATAGTGGAATCACTGAGGGAACAGTAAAACATATATTTTTGGATAAAGAGGTATGTGTTATTTAAGCACTTACTATTATTATTTACTATTGTTGGAAAGTTTTATGAAATACACTTTGAGTACACTCAGCTACCATTTGATGTACCTAGTATAACAGTACTACGAAGCCACATAATCATTATACAATTAGTAATGCACTCATTTTAGAAGATGGAACTAGTCTGCATGTACTCAGATCTTAATATTTTAATATTAATATGATAATTAATCTCGTAATGGATAATATTACCCATAATATTGTGATGTTCAATGTTAGTATTTTTTCTATCATGTGATTTTGAAAATAATGCATTTTGGTCCCTTTTTTATGGATCCCCTACTATATTGTTATTCTACTTGTAGAAAAGTACATATTTCCAGCTTGTCTCACAGAATTCGGAAACTACAAAAAAAATCAGAATGATAGGAATCTTATTTCTAGGTAAACCAACACGTAATAAATGGAATGTTTTACTATTGTGTTTTTTGAACTTATTTTTCTTTGCACTCATACTAAAGTATTTATAATAAATAAATAAAATCATTTTTGGCTATTCTACTTGGTGACTACAAGGCTATCATATGTAATTTGTTTTGATATTGATGTCTATTGAAATCTAACTATTGTTATCATAATACAACAATGAAAAAAAGAAAACTTGATTTAATGAACAACAAAAAAGTTTTCTTTGTCACATATCAAGCAATGTATAAATTCCTATGTTTCTTGTGCTACAACTTATATTACGTTAGTTTCCAACCTTGCAGTTGATTTCATACTCTTAAAACACTACAACCAACATGTCCTTTGGATACTGTTGTATTGGAATTGGTATTAGCATAAAAAAAATTGCAATTTTGCCTTATTTTCCATAGCTCTATTTATATTTCCTGATTCAATTTGACTAGAGATATAGAGATAAAATTTCCTGAATCAACTATGAATAAAAAACACATTGATTCACGTAGACTGAATCTAAGGAACCTTGGAAACAAAAAACATCTCCATGGAACTCTAATAAAATTACCTATGAATATATTTTTGGCAACAAAGGACAAAGCATATATTTTCGATTCATTAAATAACATTCCATTTTCCTACTCCTTTTCCAGAGATCTTATTGAAATAAAGACAAATGTTAACAGTGTTATTTCCTTTCATGTATCTACTCAATGTTCATAGATTTAGCATTTCTCACTTTGGAATCATGAATTCTGCAAAATAGTCGTGAATATGTGCTAATGGACAAGAAACTAGTGAAGAACATGATAAATATGATCTTTGTGGCCATCTTAGGTATCCTATGTTCAGACATTCAGAATCAGAAAATTCCATTAGTAATTTCTCCCTGCTATTTTGATGTGCCTCTTATCCATTGGTTTCATTGCAATAGCACTACACATGGTGCAAGTGTGTTCAAAACTTTTTAGTCCAAAAATATATTCAGTTTCTATGCAAAAAAAAAAGTCAAGGTAACGTTATATTCTACTTGTAGGAATAGTTCTCTTTGTAGCATGTATATGACATGATTTTCGCTATCTGGACAGTTTTTTGGCAATTATGCAGCATATTTTACATTATTAACTTTATGTATGGCTTATCTAGGTAACTATTTAGTAATTGTCGAAGCTAGTTTTCATTTCTAGTTTCAAGTAACTAGAATTCAAATATTTATTCATACATTGACAAATCTAGTGTTTATTGCTAATAATAAGTAGATGACACACAGGAGATCAAACTAAAATTCCAGAGATCACTGATTTTATTAAATAATATGTTGTGTGAAAAAAAGACAAAAAAAAGTAATAAAGAGACCAATTGTACATATATGTTTATTTTGTGGAGCCTACCAGGAGGAAGTCAGACGTTGAGCTGGTTATCATATTAGAGGTCAGAATTTTGTTTTTAACACTTTTACCACATTCCCCGACCTATTGTCCTATGTAAACACACTATGATACACACATATATTTGTTTTCCAGTCCCATTGAAATCAAGTTGGAAGTTAGACGTGGATATGAGGTCGAAATTCATCCTTTTCATTTCATTTTTTTATAAATAACCTGAACAACCTCGTGACTTTAGCATTACGCGACCTTAAAACTTATTTATCTAGTAAAACCACTCGTTTGTGGTATAGTCGGGATCGCAATGGAATAAATGAGTGAGAAAACAAAAAAACACGTGACTGTCCAACATCTCGACTGTACGATTAGGGGTTAGAGAAAAACTTGATTTTTGTACAATGTGCATTTTTATATAGAAATTTGAAAATTTTACATTTTAGGTTAAGTTGATTTTTTGTTAAAATAATAACAAATTTTCTCATGCTTTCTCAATTCGTCAAAAGAAAAACAGTCGAATTGGTTACAAGAACTCAATAAACAGGTTTAATTTCCATCTTTTCTTATTTTAAACAAAATTTTAAGATTACAAAGTCCTTTTCCTGTATAATGTTTGTTAGCCCCCTAATTTTCTCTCTTTTTTCCATTTTCCCCTTCCTAAATCATAACCATTTACCTCTGCTTTACCTCTTTTATGCACCCTCATCTTGCACTAGTCCAAGCACAGTGACATATTTCATATAAACTTTATTTTTCATATTTTTAATTCAACTTAGCATTAATTAATTAATTATTACATGATTTCTTACTTTTAATCACTCTTTGTAACTTATCAATATCTCCAATGTTTATTTGGTAGTTAGAGTAATTACTGTGACCACTGATCCTAGTGCAGGATCGGATCTTCCACCGTTGCCAGCACAGCAAATCTTTGCAGCAGATCTGAACCTCCTTGATCACTGCCTCATTTTGAGAAGCTTTAGCCACAACATCAAGATCGATTCAAAGGCAGCCGAGACCGAATCTGTGAAGGACGAAAGCTGGAGATTGGCTATGGCAAGTTTTGCTAACTATCTAATTTTGAAGGCCGAAAAGCTAAATTCTGCGTTTGGTTATGTAATCGGTTGAATGATCTATTTTGGCCTTTGGCCAAAGATCTATATAATGTAGAATGTAAATAGGACTAGAAGGCTAATCTTTTGGATAGCAGAAGAGAATAGATACACAGACAGAGAGGCGGTAACAGGTTGTTGTATTTTGTTATCGCCCAAATCTAGGCTGGACGATGTATTAATGTATGAATTTGCCTCAGTGAATTAATAAAAGGGAGATCCGCCTCATGTTTCACAAATTGTGTTTCTGTATTTGAGCTGATGAATTGATTAAGGTACTGAGCAGCATTTTCATTTAAAAGGGAAACATGCTGGTTGGCTAGGGCCTAGCCAACCCAGCACGTTTACCCCATTTCCCATTTTCCTTTAATTTGTGTTTACATTGTCAAGTGTGATTTAATTTTAAGCACATGCATTCATGTCTAAATGAAAGCGGATATGTTGTGTGAAGTAGATAAATTTCCTTTTCCTGCAATTTCCTTTCCTACACTTGATTTCAGATTGGTTTTCCTCTGCCTGGTCCAAATAGGAGAAATAACCCTACACCAATGCACGTTGGTGTGATATCTCCTTTTCTGCAATTATGTTTGATTTGTTTTCCCCACCTGGTCCAAGCAGGAGAAATGAACCTGCACCAGTGCACGTTGGTGTGATGCAGCAAGCGTTCTTAGTCTAATTCCCGCAATCTTCTTTATTTCATTAAATGCTTATGACATGATAAATGTATATTGATTGTTTCTTTATTCATGCACTCTGTTAAGCTCAGAAACATTCACTTTTTATGTGTGAAATTTTATTTAACAGTATAATAGCACTTGCAATAATTAAGCACTCAGTTTAAGAATTAAATGCTAAGTGAAGGAAGCTCTGATCTGGTGCAAGAACTAGTTTCTTGCCATGGGATCTGAGTGTTTTGAACCTGGAAAAGTTCAAACCCTTGCATGAAATAAAAATCCTTTAGTAAAGACACCATTTATACCTTTTGAATAAATCTCTATTCCTACACTAGTGTAAGCAGAGTGCGATAGTGCAGGACAGATTAGCGCAAGAAGGAAATATCTAAAGGAGTAGGTTTAAGGGCCCATATGATGAGACTGTTAGTGTCTCTGCTAAAGAAAAACACACACTCAATAGTTAAACAATAATTAGCTAGATTTATCTCCTTTTATCTTTAATTCCCTCTTGCAAATGCATTCTTCCTTGTTCCAGTCTTAGATTATTTTGATGGTTCAAGTTGCTTTTTCTCTTTTTAATTTAATTCTGCAATCTTTCCTTTAAATAAAGTAGGGATTTATATTAGGAAGATTCATACCACCTCTGGAATTTCCTATGCTTTGTCTCTAAGTTTACGGATCCCCCGGGTTGACAAATTAAGTGTTGAGGAGTTTTCTTAAGTGTAATTTCTGCACCCAACATTTTGGCGTCGTTGTTGGGGAGGCGATTTGATTTGGTAAGAATTTTCTGATTATACAATAGAGGTAATTTTTCCTTTATTTTTTCATTATTGTTTGGAAAAGCTTCTTTGAAGGAATTTTACTGGTGTTAATTGATTCCTGACATCATTTTTTACTAGAATTTGTTTTTTATTTTTCTTTATTTTTTTGAAATGAATGCCTAGAAAAGGTAAGGGTTCGAAGGCCACAAAGGGCCAAATAATTCTGAAAAAAAATTCTCATATTGGGTCTCCTTCTGTAAGAAGGAAGCCCAATCCAATTCAAGCCCATCACACAGGAACAATCTACCTAGATTCTGGTGACAACAACTCAAGTGTGGTTCAGCCTGTTGAGAGTGGTACAAGTAAAAAGGAAACAATGGTGGACCATGAAGATCATTTGGAAGGGACTGGTGAAAACCAGGTAAGTAAAGAACAATCCACTTTTGTGTTTACAATTGTGGATCTTGATACTGTGGCGCAAATAAATAATATTCCACCATCAACTCTCCCTCATTTCCATGGTAAATTTCATGAAGATATTGACTGTTTTCTATTCAAGTTTGATATTCTGTGTAGAAGTTATGATTATTCAACTGACGCTCAGAAGTTAAGATTATTTCCTGCTACTCTTAAGGACTCAACTCAATGCTGGTTTATGGGGTTAGGAGGAAATACTATAACCTCTTCGGATCAGATGAAGAGAGTTTTTTTGTCTAAATATCAAGAATATTACAAAACTCGGGACATGCAGGATGATATTTTTACAATCAAACAGGATGCTGATGAAACTCTTGAAGATTACCTAGAAATATTTCTGTATATTTTACAAAGGTCGAAACTTAAGTTTGATCCTAGTACTATTAGAACCTTGTTCTTAAGAGGACGTACTGATAATACTAGAAATAATTTAAATCTGTTAGGACAAGGTGATATTTCTCAGCAAAATTTTGAACAAATTTGTGAATTATGCAGGAAATTTTCAAGAAATCAGCATAGATCTGGTAGAGGAACTCGAAATAGAAATATAAAAACTGAATCTACTGATGCTATGATTATTGGAATAGAAAATAAAATGGAAAACATGAAAATTGATATAATGAATATTGTTACCAAACAGTTAGACTCTTTAAAATTTCAGCAAAAACTCATGAAGAAACAAGAGTCATTATGTATTTTCTGTCCTAAATGTAAAGACAAGCATCCTCCTAAATAGTGTCCTCTTAATTTGAAAGAAGCTAATAAGTGTGCCATTTTTTAAGAAGACCATGTCACAGAAAAATGTCCCTCTATACCAGGACTTAAAGCTATATTTACAAGGGGGCCAGCCTGATGCTAAATACTTGTATGCTATGGGAGAAAGAAGGAATTGGCCTCATGTAGGTGCAGGTATGGCTCCTGAATTTTCTCCACAATATTTTGGTTATAATTCACATGCATATTCTTATCCTAACACTAATCAGCAGTGGCAGTATGGGAATCAATATCAGCATGGGAAACCTTCTCAACCATGGCAACAAGGTTGGAGAGGGCCAACTCATTCTCCATACTCCCACCAGCCACCTATGTAGTTATATCCATCTACGCATACACCTTATTCAATCCCACAACTTCCGAGTCAGTCTACTCCACAGTTGCCTTTACCTCCACCCTTTTGACCTCCTCAGTTTCCTGCTCAACCAATGCCCAATCCTAACAATAATAAAGCAGTGCAAATGATCTATGTAACAAACCCAACTTTACCATTCGAGTACCAGTCTATTCCAGTTGGGGTTCACGATATTCTATTAAGATAGGGAAGGACTGTAACATCAGAAAATAAGAAGCAACCTATAGTGGTTTTTGAAGAGAAAGGAGAAGAGGAAACTCTTAACCATTCTTCGAAAGCTGTCACTAAGCAGCCCTTACCCTCTGAATCCTTTCCATCTTCTTCCAACCAGCCTCCCTTCCCAAAGACGCTAATAATGGAAATAAGTTAGCCTATTTCTAAGACTAGTTTGGCATCTGAGCTTCGAAATATTTTCATTAAGATACCTTTGCTTCAATTCATTAAAGAGATCCCCATTTGTACCAAGATTATTAAGGAACTATGTCTCAAGAAACCCGAGAGGAAGAGATTGGAACCCCAAACCATTCAATTTGTTGGTAGGGCAGCAGAGTTGATGACGGGATGTGTGTCTATGGAAAAATATACTGATCCTAGAAACCCTGTTGTCTCAGTTCATATTGGTAATGTCCTTGTCTATATTGTTCTTATAGACTTGGGGGCGGCCATTAATTTCATGACTAAGAAAACCATGGATGAACTTCGGTTATCTCATCTTCACCGTACTCCCACTATGCTTGAATTAGCAGATAGATCTAAAATTAAGCCAGAAGGAGTATTGGACGATGTGATCATCTCATTAGATTCTTGGGAATATCCTGTTGATTTCATTGTGCTTCAGCCAAAGAACCTAGTAGGAGGCATCCCTTGATCTTGGGTCGACCATGGCTTTCTACAGTCGATGCATATATTGGATTTCGTTTCAGTGATATGTATATTTCACATGGAGATTCTAGGAAGAAAGTTACCTTATAACCCCCCTACTAGATCCATTCACAACCTTCGAGATACTTTATGGTTGGATCAAAGCATTGATGAGGAGACTCATCCCATTTCCCTTATCCGTCATTATACTGGGTCTTCACAAGAAGATGAGATTCAATATTTCCTGAATAATCTAGACACTATGCCTAATTTTGAGCCATTGAGCTAGATTTTCAAAATAATCATGATTCTCATTCTTCTGTACCGCTGCATTTGACCACTCACTTGAGTACTCTTGAACCTGACACTACTCTTGTTGAGATTATCCCTAGTAAATCCTTGCATATTAGTTCATATTTGGACTCATCTCAACAGGAGCAGCTTGTGAATTTGTTGCAAAACCATATTAGTGCCTTTGCTTGGGGCTATGAAGATATGAAGGGTATTCCTCCTAAAACTTATACACATCATATCTATATTCAGGAAGGAACCCGACCTGTCTGAAAACCCCAAAGGTGAATGAATCCAGCTCTAAGAGATATTGTGAAGGAAGAAGTACAGAAACTCTTGGATGCCGATTTTATCTATCTTACTTCTGACAGTCAGTGGGTCTCTCCATTAGTGCTAGTACCTAAGAAATATGGAAGATGGTGTATTTGTATTTATTATCGAGAAAT
Source organism: Pinus albicaulis (assembly GCA_034641835.2). Lineage (NCBI taxonomy): Eukaryota > Viridiplantae > Streptophyta > Pinopsida > Pinales > Pinaceae > Pinus > Pinus albicaulis. Next base: position 1,489,432,657 of record CM076580.1, read on the forward strand.
AAACAAAGCCACTCTCAAAGATTACTTCCCTCTCCCTTTCATTGACCAGGTGCTTGATACCCTTGTAGGAAAGAAATATTTTTTCTTTTTGGTTGGATTCAGTGGCTATAACCAGATACAGATTGCACCCGAAGATCAGGATAAAACTACTTTTACATGTCCATGGGGCACATTTTCTTATAAATTTCTTCCCTTTGGTTTATGTAATGCCCCGGCTAACTTTCAAAGGGAAGTCCTGGCCATTTTTACTGATCTAGAATTTGTAGAAATTTATATGGATGACTTTTCTGTGTTTGGTGATTCTTTTCAGGAAGCTCTCAAAAATCTGGAGAAAGTACTTCTTCATTTTCAGGAAGCCCATCTCGCCTTAAGTGACAATAAATGTAGATTAATGTGTAAAGCGGGAGTGGTACTTGGCCATTTTATTTCTGGTAAGGGTATCCAGGTTGATCCAGCAAAGATTGAAATCATTCTTCATCTTCCTGCATCCAAAACTCAAAGGGAAGTAAGAGGTTTTTTAGGACATGCTGGTTACTATAGAAGATTAATTGAAAAATTTTCTAAGATAGCTGCCCCTCTTTTTTGACTTCTAGCTAAGGATAGTGAATTTTCTTGGTCCACAACTTGCCAATAGTCTTTTGAAACATTGAAGGAAAAGTTAGTACATGCACCAGTTTTGAGAGGTCCTAACTGGTCCCTACCTTTTCACATTTCCTCTGATGCTTAAGATTTGGCTATTGGCACAGCTTTAGGACAAGAGGAAAATAAGTAATCCTGTGCTATTTATTATATTAGTAAGAATATGTCTTCCACTGAATTAAATTATACAGTTACAGAGAAAGAGTTTTTAGCTGTAATTTTTGCAATTAATAAGTTCAGGCACTATATTACAAGATATGAAGTATTTGTACATACTGATCATTCCGTGATTAAATATTTGATGAACAAAACATTGACTACTGGTAGAGTGACTAGGTGGTTGCTATTGTTGCAGGAATTTAATGTTACTATTGTTGATAGACCAGGAAAATCTAATGTTGTAGCAGATTTTCTTTCTAGATTAGATAATCCTAGTGAAGCAACTCATATTAATGATGATTTTCCGGATGAACATATTTTTGCTATGTCAACAGATTCTCTGTGGTTTGCTGACATTGCTAATTACTTGGTTACTTGGAAAACACCACCCCACTTGTCCGCTCATGAAAAGCAGAATATTATTCAGAAAAGTGTTGCAGACTCCTGGATTCAAGGAGATCTCTTTTACACTGGTCTAAATCTGATTATTCATAGATGTGTAAGAGAGGAGTAAGTGTTTGACATATTGAAATCTGCTCATGATGAACCTTGTAGAGGCCACTTCGCTGATAAGTGGGCTACATATAAAGTATTGCGTGCTGGTTACTTTTGGCCTTCCTTGCTTAATGATGCCAAACAGTATGTCAGGCGATGTGATAGCTGCCAACGAGTGGGCCAGCCTAATCAAACCAATGAAATTCCTTTATGCCCCCAAGTTATGATTGAGCCATTTGAAAAATGGGCTATTGATTTAATAGAGCCAATAAATCCAATTTCATTAGGTAAAAATCATATTTTTGTTTGTACAGATTTTGTTACAAAATGGGTAGAAGCTAAAGTTGTTTCCTTTGCTACAGAAAAAGTCGTTGTTGATTTTCTTTTTACTGAAATATTTTCTAGATTTGGTGTGCCTAGAGAAATTATTTCTGACAATGGTCCACGGTTTATTTCTAATCTGGTATAGGGTGTGATGAAGCAATACAATATTCAGCACAGTAAATCCACATCATATCACCCACAAGAAGATGTCCAGGTGGAATCCAGAAACAAAGTGATCGAGTCCATTCTTACAAAGATAGTAAATTGGCATCAAAAATATTGGGCTGAAAGATTACCAAAATCTTTGTGGGCATACAGAACCACTTGGAGAAATAGCACGAAACATACACCATATGAGCTGGTATATGGAAAACAGGTTCTGTTACCAATTGAATTCCAGATCAAAATTTTCAGAACTGCAATTCAGTTAGGACTAGATCTCTCTGAGGGACAACAACAGAGTCTTCTCCAATTAAATGAGTTAGATGAATTTCTTATGGATTTTGTTCAGAAGAATGTACTAATTCAGCAGCAACGCAAAAGGTGGCATGACAAGTCTATTCAGAAAAAGCAATTCCAACTAGGTGATTGGGTGCTCCTTTATGATTCTAGATTTAAAAAATTTAAAGGGAAATTCCATACACGTTGGATGAGACCTTATGAAGTGATCTGAGTATTCGAGAATAGAGCAGTAGAAGTTAAAACTATTGATGGAAAAAAATCAGTATTCTTAGTAAATGGACACAAATTAAAGAAGTATTTTTCAGCCACTCGGGACAGTAGTGGTGAATGGTAATACCAACCTTTTGAAAACATGAATTCTTCTTCTTTTTAAAATAAAATAAAAATAAAAAAATTTAATAAAAAGTAAAGAAAAAATATTTTCCTGTAATTATGAAAATTAGTTCGCTGACATGATTGCAGAAGGATCAACCTGAAAACTAGCTTGCTGGCAAGAAGATCAAAAATTTCTAATAAAAGAGAATGTTGCTTGATCTTTAGATATGCTAGTGACCACCAAGTAAAAGTAGGTTCAGCAGAACCAACCTTTATACAATTGGGGTAATTAGCATGGATATTTTTATTCAAGTAAGGCTTAATTCTCACTGCAGTTATTTTTCTTGCACCAGTGCGGGTAGACCTTCCAGAAAATTTTCTACCTTTCTTCATATCCCACTTTCATAATATTCCCTCAGTTTTCTTCTTCAATCCCAGAATGATTAACCTTCCCATATTCTTCTTAATTTACCCTGTCCATTTCGTAAAAAACCCCACTTTACCCTTGAATTTTTTTCCCTATCCCACTTCTGTTTATACCCTCTTGTGGTACTATTCCTGGAATCCCTATAACAAAATTCCTTCCCATTCTAAAATTTCCCTTTTCCCACTTCTTGTCCCCTCATGAATTCATTGCATGATCTCACGCAAAAATAGAAAAAGGATATGCTCTGAAGCATCAACAAAGGGCGAAGAAAATAAGTTGAGGAAGCCATGCTGGAAGTCCAGCCTATATTTTACTTAAATTCCCTGTTATTTTTTTTAGATATTATGCTTGCACTAGTGCAAGCATGTCATCCTATATAATAATTGCAAGCAGAATGGTACCAGTAGAATAGCATAGTTTAAGCGGTGCAAGTAGACTGGTGCAAGCATTCACCCTGTTAGAAACATAGTAAATTTTTTTTTTTTCATAGAATACATCATAGGAAAATGGTCATCATGAAAGCATATAAGAATTCCTTTCACTTAGTCGATGAGTACTTGTGCTATCATATTAACTAGGAGAAAATTATTTAAAAGTACAAGTTGTTTTTAAGTTAAGAATCATGATCATTTTTTAATGAATGCTAAAGTTATTTTTTGAATTATGAAGGAGTGCGGAAGTGTTTAACCGTTGCTTGGATATAATTTCCTCTTTCTGCCATAATCCTAGATGCCCTTCACTAATAATGATTACCTCACCTAGTCATAAAAACACCGTCGCAAGTACCATTCTGGCACGATCTCAAAGATGTCGTGCATCCACGACTATTTCAGTGGAATGAATGGGTGATAAGATGGAAGGGATGGTGGACGGTTGGATCCCTATCTATAAGAACCAATTTTCCAGTGTTGCATGTAAATTATTGATTGTTCATAACCATTAAGCAGTGATGTCACCTGTTTGAAGCGAACCTTCGTCTCTCAGTAGGGTAGAACAGACTGTTGAGTATCGCAACAGTCTTGTACTATTGCGAGACTCAGGCTTTCTTCAATTCTTGCAAAATTTTTATGGGCACAACAGTGAAGTGGCCCTATAGTTTTCCAAAAGTTTCAAAAATGGCCGAGTAAAAATTGGGCCTCTAAAATTTGAGGTTATGGAAGAGTTTATAGTAGCAGCGATAGGCTTGGAAAATATTGGTGAGTAGTGGTTTAAAAATCAAAAACTAGAAAGGAAGTGATGGCAACATTTTTGTTTCAACAAGAAGATGAATAGATCGGAAGAAAGGAATTCCACGTAGTGCCCTACTGGGACAGTGGAGAGACCTCCTTTTCATCCTACAGAAATTCGTAACCTGTGAGGGAAGGTACTCCCTCACTTTTGTGTACCATTTTAGGATGTTGCAACATTTCGAAGCCAGCCGGCACGCTTGGTGGAGGATTAATTTCCCCCATTTTTTGCTAAAGAGCTTGGAAAAAATGGCCAAGGGTGTGCGGGAAAGACAGGAAGACCAGGCCGACAAGAAGTTATATCACCACGGCCTGATAAATATTTTGGTCCTGAAACAATTAGAAGTTAAAGGCATGACCTGGGAGGCACTATTAAAACAGGTACATAAAAAGACAGCTGCTGGAAAGGAGACAAAGGACCCCGCCAGCACAAGTAAGAGTCCGAGTAAGAATATAAAGGGGAGTCCTTCTTGCACCGATGCAAAAAGGAAATGACCTGAAAAATCCACAGAAGAAAGGGCCCCATCTCCAAATAAGAAGACAGCTAGTGCACCTGTTGAAGAGACTCCTTCTATGACACTAGTACAAGCACAGACCCCCGAAGAAGACAACATGTCAGTCCTTGCGGACACAGCAAATTTTGTAGAGGTCGAAGATGACACTCTGTTGGCCAATTTCATTAAAAGGGATTGGAAAAAGAATGAAGAATATAGTGCAAGAAAAGAACCATAGTCCCCACAGGATGTTGAATCCCCTTCTGCACCAGTGCAAGAAGAAGAAGAACTAGAAGAAGGAGAAGAACCAAAAGAAGAAGAAGAAGAACCAGAAGAAGAAGAAGAACCCGAAGAAGAAGAAGAAGAAGAAGAAGAAGAAGTGTTTGTTGAAACCATGAGGGATAATGAGGTCCCTGAGGAAGACACAGCCCCTGTTGAGACAGAAGAATAAGAAGATTTGGTAACTCTTAATACTCGGATAGTTGAACTAGAGCTTCAAGTGCAGAACTTAGAATAGCTCATAGCTAAAGCGTGGGAGGATAAAGAATAGAGTAAAGAAGAATTAACTGCGGAGATCCAGAAAAAGAAAGGAAAAGTTAGAGCTTGGAAGTACCGAGCTGCGCAATGTTTCAAGCGACTTAAAAAGGTGACAAAGAAACTAAGGAACATTAGCAAGAAGAATTCTGAAACATTGCAGGTTGATGTCAGTATCTCAGAGCAGGATTGAGCTGGAATGCTCAAATTTTTGAAGGTTTTTTGCAAAGGTAAAGAGTTGTGTGAGGACACACAACAGCTTAGGGATGGGAGGATGTTAGCCCCCTAATTTTCTCTCTTTTTTCCATTTTCCCCTTCCTAAATCATAACCATTTACCTCTGTTTTACCTCTTTTATGCACCCTCATCTTGCACTACTCCAAGCACGGTGATATATTTCGTATCAACTTTATTTTTCATATTTTTAATTCAACTTAGCATTAATTAATTGTTTATTACATGATTTCTTACTTTTAATCTCTCTTTGTAACTTATCGATATCTCCAATGTTTATTTGGTAGTTAGAGTGCTTATCGTGACAGTTGATCCTAGTGTAGGATTGGATCTTGCACCGTTGCCAGCACAGAAAATCTTTGCAGCAGATCTGAACCTCCTTGATCACCGCCTCATTTTGAGCAGCTTCAACCATGACAGCAAGATCGATCCAAAGGCAGCTGAGACTGAATCTATGAAGGACGAAAGCTGGAGATTGGCTACAGCTAGTTTTGCTAATTGTCTAATTTTGAAGGCCGAAAAGCTAAATTCTACGTTTGGTTATGTAATTGGTTGAATGATCTATTTTGGCCTTTGGCCAAATATCTATATAATGTAGAATGTAAATAGGACTAGGAGGCTAAGTTTTTGGATAGCAGAAGAGAACAGAGACACAGCGAGAGAGGCGGTAACAGGTTGCTATATTTTGTTATCGCCTGAATATGGGTTGGATGATGTATTAATGTATGTACTTGCCTTAGTGAATTAATAAAAGGGAGCTCTGCCTCATGTTTCACAAATTTTGTTTCTATATTTGAGTCGATGAATTGATTAAGGTATTGAGCAGCACTTTTATTTAAAAGGGAAACGTGCTAGTTGGCTAGGGCCCAGCCAACCTAGCGCGTTTACCCCATTTCCCATTTTCCTGTAATTTTTGTTTACATTTTCAAGTGTGATTTAATTTTAAGCACATGCATTCCTATCTGAGTGAAAGTAGATCCATTGTGTGAAGTAGATAAATTTCCTTTTCTTGCAATTTCCTTTCCTACACTTGATTTCAGATTGGTTTTCCTCTGCCTGGTCCAAGCAGGAGAAATAACCCTGCACTAATGCACGTTGGTGTGATATCTCCTTTTCTACAATTATGTTTGATTGGTTTTCCCCACCTGGTCCAAGCAGGACAAATGAACCTGCACCATTGCATGTTGGTGTGATGCAGTAAGCCTTCTCAGTCTACTTCCCGCAATCTTCTTTCTTTCATTAAATGCTTATGACAGGATAAATGTATATTGATTTTTTCTTTATTCTTGCACTCTGTTAAGATCAGAAACATTCAATTTTTATGTGTGAAATTTGATTAACAGTATAATAGAACTTTCAATAATTAAGCACTCATTTTAAAAATTAAATGTTATGTGCAGGAAGCTCTGATCCGGTGCAAGAACTAGTTTCTTGCCACGAGATCTGAGTGCTTTGAACCTGGAAAATTTCAATCCCTTGAATGAAGTAAAAATCCTTTAGTAAAGACACCATTTATACCTTCTACATAAATCTTTGTTCCTGCACTAGTGCAAGAAGATTGTGATAGTGTAGGACAGATTAGCACGAGAAGGAAATCTCTACAGGAGCAGGTTTAAGGGCCCATCTGATGAGACTGCTAGTGTCTCTGCTAAAGAAAACACGCACTCAGTAGTTAAACAATAATTAGCTAGAGTGATTTCCTTTTATCTTTAATTCCCTCTTGCAAATGCATTCTTCCTTGTTCCAGTCTTAGATTATTTTGATGGTTCAAGTTGCCTTTTTCTATTTTTAATTTAATTCTGCAATATTTCCTTTAAAGAAAGAATAGATTTATATTAGGAAGATTCATACCACCTATGGAATTTCCTGTGCTTTGTCTCTAAGTTTACTGATCCCTCGGGTTGAAAAATTAAGTGTTGAGGAGTTTGCTTAAGTGTAATTCTTGCACCCAACAATGTTTTCTTAACCCTAGTTCAAAGAAACATTGAATTAATAAAATATAGCAATAGTTTCAAAAAAAAATATTTAACCATAATATTATTTTATGGATTGGTGCATTTAACTTCAAATTTTAAATAGCGTGAACATATATATACTTTTTTATTATTCACAGCTGATCAAATGCCCAAAAAACTACTCAACCAACCGATTGCCCAACCAGTGGACTACCCGGCTACTTGAACTAAAGACAAAAATTGACTATGCTATACTGGTGGTCGAGATTTGAAAAATTAATTATAGAATAAAAAAATGTTCGGTTGTTCGACCTCTCAGCCGAACGATCATTGCAACAAAATGCTTATTTTTTTATTTGTGTGCAATGTGCTTTTTAACAAAGATTTTTAAAATTTTCCCATTTGATGTTCAATTGAGTGTTTGTTAAATAAACAATAAATTTTCTAATGCTTTCTCAATTACCAAAAAAAAAGCAGTTGGATTGTTTACAGGAAATTAATCCACATGTCCGCTTGTGATTTTCACGTTTTTCTAAACACGAGTTTAAGATTTTAGGTGATCTTGCCTGCATGTTATTTTATTAAGTGTTTTTGGAAGAAAATAAGAATTAAGAAAACAAAGTAGCAGTTTCAGGAAACTCTGTGTAAGCATAGAATCAATTTTTTTCAGAAACTCTAGATTTCAATTTCAAATTTAAATTTTCAAAACTTATTCATGTTGTATTGGAATTTAGAGGTCATAAAATTCCAAAGAATGGAAACTATCTGGGGCAAAATTTGAGATTTTTGGGTCTTTTGCCTATAATTTGTTCTCTAAAATCTTGCTCAGAGAAGAACTGAATTGAGGTAATATAGTATCAGATTCAATAAATTCTCGCAAAGCCTAATGTTATTTATTTTTTTCATATTCTTGCATTCAATTCCAAACTTTGAATAACCAATACTTATGTATGCTTTGTTGGTGTTTACAGTTACTGCAATACCAAATATATATATATATATATATATATATAGATATATATCTGTGTGTGTGTGTGTAATCAGAAATTTAGGATTTTAGGATATTTTGGTTACATGCTCTTTTCTTAAGTCTTGTTGCAACAAGCACTCAGTTAAAGAAAAACAACATCGATTTCAAAAAAATCATGTGTAAGCATAGTGTTATTTGTTTGTTTTCGAGATTCTTGAATTAAATTTTGAATCTTGAAAAAACAAAACTTATATATCCTTTGTTCCTATTTACAGGTTATAGAATGGGGAAAAAGGGAAAATTTGTAGTAGAAAAAAAACAAATAGAGCATATTAGAGAAAGGATTAAGATAATGGATGATGCACCAGCACATCAAGACAATTTTAAATCATTATTTATGTCAGATACAAAATACAAAACATAAAAAGAAGGTACGATGAGCTAGGAGGAGATATTTAACTTCTTTGAGCAAAGAGAATGGCTAAAAAAAAGAGCTACTCAAACAAAGAACAATCGGTTTGAAGCAATCAGAGCAACAAAGTTACATAAAGTAGCAACTTGGGCCATAATTTTTCCCTATTATGACATGATTTCGTGGATTTTATCTCATGCTAATATTAAAATGAAAATAATATTTGATTACCAACAAATTATTGTAGCCTCCTATAATTATGAAGTCTTATCTACCATGTATAAGCTCAGTCCCCCCCAAAATCAAACTTGATACCGAATTCCTTTATAATTTTCGAAGCACTGTGTTGAAAAAATGTCAAGACAATTATGATATAGTAAATGAGGGTTGGTTGAGAGAATAAGAAGAAGGTTTCAAGCTCAAAGAAAAAAAGGAGTACCCAATTTCTATTTTTAAGAACCCTGTCATATTCCTTATTAAAATTCTAAGCATATTATATGGGGAACAATATCTTGAACACTGTAAAACTAAATGGATTCCAATAATCCATAGCATTTTAAATGATGGGAGACGTCTAAACTAGGTTGACATTTTGTCACAGAATATCACAGATACAATAACAAAGTCAGTGCAATCTCCCCGGCTTCAAATATATTTTTTGTATGTTTTCCTATATGGTAGATGTTGTTATAGCCTCGATCCCATTTCCCCTCATGAACAGAATTACCCATCTAGCCATAAACTACCAATTCAAAATTATGCTCCTATTCGCTGGGAGTGTAATTTTAAATACCATCTTTATGATATTTGCAACTATGTTTTGGTTCCTTTGTATAAAATTTGTCTGGAACACCACCCCCGAGGGTAACTGATAAACTAAAAGAAGGCCTAGAATCAATAAGGCATTGGCACTACAAGGAAAATACCCTCTAGTAGAGGTTATAATGGAGGTTTTTAGTGTTATTAAATTGGCTGAAATTGTCAAAAAAAAAATTCTACAACATCTATTTTTGGTAACGGAGGTTTTGTCAGAGCTTCTAACGAAATTTCAACACAACTAAAAAAAACTGGGTAGCCAAAGGTTATTACGGATGTTTTTCTCATTGGTGTGCCAATCAATTGTTAACACAACGGTGTGTTTTAAAGTGAACACACCGGTAATGGAAACCTACCAGGCACCAAGACAGAAAACAAATATAGGATGTCCTGAGGCATTTAGAAATGTCCCAGTGCGTGTCAACCAGAAATTCGCCCTCGGGTGGTCGAAGGTGCATGCGCCGGGTCGTTAAGGTCTAAAACAGCACCAAGTGCACTATAGGTGATTCAACACACTAGTCTGTTCTAATTGGTATTGGGATTTATGTGGTGCCCATAGGTCGTGTCAATGCACTAGCGCATAGTATTATATAAACCCATTGGCCCATAGTATCACACAAATTCACCTATTGTTCTAATTGGTATTGGGATTTGTGCAGTGCCCATAGCACGTATCAATGCACCAGCGGTGCGCAGTATCACACAAATGAATTGATCTTTCTAATTGGTATTGGTATTTGTGTGGTGCACTTACGTCTTAGAAACGCATCGGTGAGCAGTCTCACATAAAAGCGTTGGTGCGCAGTATCGCACAAACGCACTGAGATTTATAATTGATATTTGTATTTTTGCAGTGCCCTTAAGTCATAGAAACGCACCAGTGCGCATTAGACTACAAATGCACTGGTGCACAGTAACTGACATGCACTGGTGTTCATCTTTTATTTTTTAGAAACATCGACCTGTGACAGTGCAATTATTGTGATTTTTTTAAATTCATTATTCATCAAAAGTCGACACATATCTTATAATAGTATTCATATCAATTAAATTTTTATTAGTGCATTTGAATGTGATGTTTGGATTAATTTGTTATATCATATCATAATTATAGTGATTTTTTTAAATTCATTATTCATCAAAAGATAACACATATATTATAACAGTATGCATATCAAGTAAATTTGTATTAGTGCATTTGAATGTGATGTTTGGATTAATTTGTTATATCATATCATAATTATTGTGATTTTTTTAAATTCATTATTCATCAAAAGATAACGCACATCTTATAACAGTATTCATATCAATTAAATTTTTATTAGTGCATTTGAATGTGATGTTTGGATTAATTTGTTATATCATATCATCGTATTTTACTTCTCTTCATTATAATATTTAATCATCCATATATTTAATTAGTGGTGTTACATTTCACAACGACAATGGAGATCACAATAGAATAAATTAAAACACACACACACACACACACACACACATATATATATGACACTATCTGTAATACAAAATGGGATAGTTATTGGTATCCCTTTGTCTTTCAATTGGGACACTATGCCCATTAAATTAAACAAAATTTCTGATTTCACAGACAAATATTTCAAAAAATACAACACCTTGCTTTGATATTCAAACATAATGATCATCAGTCTTCCCTTGAACGGTTTTCATTGTTCGAGCTACTTCCATGACTTGGGTTATTTTGAGGAATGTTTTGTTCACGGTGTTGATTGTTTTCTTCTTCTTCACCTTCCATCTACAAACATAAAAATAAACTGTAATGAGTGTATATACATTGATGAGAATAATGAAAATTTCAATATTAAATAATATACATAAATTTAAATCAAAAATAAATTATGTATCATAGCAACAATTGACTCATGAACTATACACATTCTTTCAAAACCAAATTTCATGCCATCTTTCAAGATTTCATTTGTTGGCACAATTCCATACTTTGTTTCCTGCAATTTTTATACCCCATAACAAATCATATATTTAATATAAAATATTTTTTTGTTCTATTAATTATAGACAGGGCTAAGTAAAACAAGATCGATAGATTCTTACAAATTCCACAATTAATTTCTGATATGCCAACATATAATGACAATCCATATTTAACCCAATGTCAATCAATTCATCTGGTGGTTCTTCTTTGTATGTTAGCACCTGTTTGAAGACATTCAATGACGATTGTTGTAAAACAACTTAAAATATACAAAAATGAAATCTAGTTAAGTTTTTATAAGGAAGTAACAATTACTCACAAACATAGATATCAACCCTTTTCTTCCTTGTCGTCATGTTTTATGTGTTGAATGGGTTCAATTTTCTTTTCTTTTTTGCAAGAAAATACTAGAAAATTAATATTTACTGCTAAATTATTTATTTATTGTACCTAATCAAAAAATTCAATAATTACATATTACATTTGAATCATGTTGTTGTTGAGATGGCTCCTCGTGCGATGCAATTATGTCCATTTCTTTGATCATCTCCTTATACACCTTTTTGTACATTCCTACTGGCATATTTCTGATATCAGCTCGTTCATCCTTTGATATTTTCATAATCTTCCTAAAAATGTAACATGACAATAAACTATTTAATTTTTGTATTGATATATGAAAAGTAAATATAACAAAAGTGGTATTTATAAATGATTTCTTTCTAGTAATATATACATATAATTCTAGAAAAAACATTTAAAGGAATGTTAGTTTTTCATTCCTTCTTTTTTTTGGTACGTTTTTGCTATTAAAAGTCTAGCATGTCTCATTGAACAATTCTCTGGAAACTCATCCTTTAGTTTAGATCAAATTTGTTTCTTGGAATCATTGGATTGATTTTTGTATTGTAAGTGGAAATAACATCTATACATTCGTTCCACTAGATCCCTCAAAGTTTTGTAATTTTTTTCCCCCTTTTGTTAACCTCCAACACCACTCCAGATGAGCTAAAGAGCAATTCATTTTCATTTGCATGTTCTATTTTTTTATTTTCTTAGAACAACATTTCTTTTCTGAGTTGTTGGACCCTATAGAAAATTAAACATATGTGAATTAATATATTGTTTGAAACGTGTTATCTAATCATTTTAACTATATTATTAATGAAAAATAAAAAAAGAAACTCATATTGGATCGATAGTATTTTTTCATTCACTTGATTCATCGTTTTGCAATTTTTTCATCAAGATTTTACGCTCTTCTGGTCCTAGATCAAAAATAATATTATCGAGCTTCATAATTTTGTGGCTCTGCATGATACACAGTAAACAATACATGTTAGTTAAACTTACATATAGTTTAAAAATAATAATTTTTGTAAAAAATTTACAATGAACTTGTGTTATCAGTATTCTTGTTACTTGATCTCTTGTCAGCCATTTCTTTATCAATATGAAACTTGTACCATACCATTCATTAATATATTTTATAAATAAATCATAAAATTTTCAGTAAAAAAAAAAAAAAAATTCAAGAAATTGGTGTGCCTTTAATGATGCTTGCACCGACGTCGGTGCAGCGTGTTCTTATAAATGCACCTCCAAAACAGTAGAAATGTCATACGGTGCTCTATGTCAACAAGGATCACCGGTGCGTTATATGTTAACTAGTGCACCGATTAACACATAATAATTACTAAAAATCCTCTAGTGTTATTTTTCGTAGCATATGATTTCATGGACGGGGCGGTGCAGCATATTCTTAAAAATGCACCGTGAAAATAGGGGACCATCGCACGGTGCTCTCTGTCAACAAGGAGACCCAGTGCATTATATTTTAAATGGTGAACTGATTATCACAGACATAAAATAAAATAAAATAAATTTTAGGAATTTTACTTCTGTGATCCATAAATTATGTATCAAATCTTTCGGTGAAAATCACAATGGAGAAATTTCTGTCAACGCATTTTGAATTTGTGTTAATTTCTGCATATGTTCTATGCCATTTCAGATTAGGGCACAATATTGAAGAAGATAGAACATACTAATAGATCGATAGAAGACAAGCCAAAATAGAGATGATAGATGGTGGCATTACGGCAATCAGCAGGATGCTTCTACCAGCAAAGTCTCCAATAGGTCATTCAGCCAAGCGTGTCACACATAACCCAGAACAACCCAAACACAGAACCGTCCATATATATCACAGCTCCAACGCTATCCAGAGAGAGAATTCCTCCACAACAATGTGTGTCAAATGAACTCTAAGTCTCTCCAATATATAGGAATATTTGGGGGTGTGTGACACGTCCTTTAAGACATTTAAGTCTATATTTTATTCTAGGCCAACCTAGCACATAAGTGGAATAAATTCAAAGTACATGTTCTGCTCATCCGATCGAGATGATCTTTAGATCAATATTACACCACTCCGAAAGAGGAATGCAATAAAAATATTGCGATCGTCATCTGAGCAACACAACCTGGAGTTTGGACCTAGTTGTCCAATTTTAACACTCCCTCTCAACTAGGGAGAACTCCATCCACAAGTGCAATCCAAACATCGTGCGTCATCCCACCATAACTTGCTTTCCTAGCCTCTTTATTTCAAAACAGAAGTGGGTCAATCACAAAGACATCATTCCCGGCTAACAGATTCAGCCCAGAGGTCAAAACCTCTATCGGACTCACAAAGAGTCTCCAACCAACCCGAACTTGGTTCATCTGACCCGAAGTCAGGCGGAGGTCTGAGACCTCACAAGACTTGATCCCAGATCAAGTGGTTGGACCGTGCCATCCTAGATAGAGAGTACGAAAAATTTTTATGCGTCCATCAGTCTTTTCTACTAGTCTCTAGCCTTTCCCATCTCATTGGCCAAATGAGAGGTACTTCCCATGAGCCCTGAACTCAATGGGTAGAATGCATACAGAGCATAGATAATGAGAGGTAAACCAACTCAATAATCACAATGGTGGGGTCCAAGCACACCAACAAGGTTCGGCAAGCCTAGCCTTGTGGTTGCTCATAGCTCTGAGAAGTTGTCCCCAAATCCCCCCAGAGCTCCCAGAGCTCATCGTCCAACAAGATCCTCAGAATAGGATCGTTCCATGATTCCAAGATTCTCACGGAGGCTTATGAACATGACCTTCCCCAAGGGCATTGTGAGAATATCCATGACCTGCTCATTAGTTCCTCTATGATCGAGCCTTACGGCGCCTCGCTGTACCATATCCTGGATAAAGTGGTACCAGCCATCAACATGCTTAGATCAATCGTGGAACCTGGGATTCTATGATAAATGAATCCCCCTCTGGTTATCACAAAGGATAATGATGGCATCTAGCACATGCTCGAATAGCTCATGGAAGATATTTCGCAACCAAGTGACTTCACAATAGGCCATACATGTTACAATGTATTCGGCCTCAGCGACGCTCAAGGCTACCGGCTTTAGATTCCTACCCGAAGCAGATCTACATGTGAAGTAGCATCCATATGTGCTCTTGCGATCCACCACACTTCCAACCCAATCAGCATCAGTATATCCATGGAGTTTCATACTCCCGGTAGTGTATCTCAGCCCATGGTCTATCGTGCCTCAGAGATATCTCAAGAGTTTCTTGGCACCAACCCAGTGAATGTTATGATCAACCATGTGTTGACTCAAAGTGCTCACTGCACAACATACGTCCAAATAGGTGTTCACTAAGAACATCAGGGTCCCTATGAGTTGACGATACTCAGTAGGACAGGCCCAGTAGCGCTGCCACTAAAATTCTTAAAGTTGAGTTCCATCGGTGTCAACACGGACTTACAGTCCATCATACCAGAGGCTTCATAATGTATTTTCCTTGAGAAGGGAAAATCTCGCCAGGTCTCTGCTAGACCTCCAGGCCTAAGTATCAGTCCTAGGTCCTTCATCTCAAACTCAATAGCGAGCTCCCTCTTGCACTGATGAATGAGAGGGTCAGCACCTGTCAGGAAGAGGTCATCCACATACAGCACTAGAATGAGAGGTTTTACCTTGACAACCTTGAAGTAAAGGTTCGGATCAGCATTACATCGAGTGAAGCCCAGCTTCATCAGGTAGCTATCTATCCTATCATCCCAATATTTGGGTGCTTGCTTCAACCTGCAAACATGGGTGTCTCGATCTTAGACTTCTAACCCCAGAGGTTGCTCCACATATATCTCTTCCTTTATCGCACCATGCAGAAATGCAGTCTTCACATCATCTGATGAAGACTCCATCCTTTCGTAGCAGCAAGGGTTATAATAGATCGAATGGTGGTGTATTGGGCCACAAGTGAAAATATGCCATCATAATCTATGTCTTCCTTTTGAGAGAAGCCATGGGCAATGAATCTTGCCTGAACTTTTCAGCACTTCCATCAGATCCATGCTTGATTTTTTAAGCGAGGTGACGACAGCTTTGATCTATGGTCTAGGAAACATATCCCATATATCACCCTCATATCCTTGCAGATTTAGATACTTTCTAGTTTCTTCAAATTTTCCAGGCTCATATTGTACTCATGGCAGCTAGATACTCCTGGTATTTATATGGCTTCTCAGTTTTCCTCCGGAAATTCCCCCTCTGAAGCCATATGTATCTGAGCCATGAGGATCTTCTTTCGTTCAGCAAGGGTATCCGCTCAGGAGTTTATACAGTTGTATTCTCCCTCTTAATTCTTGCTTCTTGCTCGAGACAAGACATCTATTTTAAATGAAGGCATCCTAGACACCAACTTGGAAAGAGGACTTAATTTCCCACAGTCAAAGCCATCCAGCATACTTTGCTGATCATGATTCAAGATTCCAACAATGTGACCAAAAACTGCAAAAACTTCTCAGTTCACATTTTAATTTTACCATAACGCTCCAATGTAAGACTGATACAGTCACATGCAAACTGCTACATAGGTGTCTATCTATGTCACTGTGATACAGGGGGAACATATCAACAAGCCTCAGCTTATGTTAGAAGTCCTTATAGCCACTACCTGTTATTATGTGGGTAGCTTCTTCAAACAGCCTTCTAAGACTGCAACTTACAAAACTAGGGGTCCAATCTGCCTTGGTTTATCCTGCACTTGAGGCATTGCACCCTGATTTGCTTCCAGATCTGCCCATTTCTGGTTATTTCAACAGACTGCTCCTAGGGCTGTCAAAATTTTTCCTAGCTCAATGACTTACATCTATGCCCATCTCTTCAACAATATGACCACTACATACTAGTCTGACAGAGGTTTCAGACACAGAATTTTCCCTTTTTCATGCTAGTCCATACCTTATGTGATACCTTTCTCTTATGCAGATCTAACATATTCATAAGATACTTCTACTCATCAGAGTTTCATAAGGATACAGGCCAATCCTGCTCATCAATGTTTCAGCCCCAATCATCCATCAGGATAAATCTCAAGTCATCAATAAATGTTACATGTGAAGGATGATTTTCGTCCCTGTACAACTCACTCCAACAATTTTGAACTTAGGCTTATTCTGTAGACAATTCAACGGCTGTGTCTAGTTCCATTCAGAAGACAAAACAGAGCTTCATAGAACCATGGAAACACCAACTACGTCATTCGCCATGGCTGAAACTCGAACTTGAACCCTGGAAGGCCAAAAAAAGGACTCAAAATTTTTTGTTGGGGCGTAAGCCGTGTAGCGAGCTTCGAACCCATAACTTGCTGTGTTGAGCATAAAAAAAATCAGAATCGTATATCATTTTCGTCTGGAGAATTTTCTTTGAGATGCCAATCTTTAATCTCCTAGAGATTCAGAAACCCGACAACAAGATTTACATCCGATTTGGGTCTTCTCATTCCGGTGGTGTTCGATTTTAGAATTGCATCAACGGGAAAATTGAACAATGGAATACCTAGAGAGCTTCAAATTTCATGACATTGCCTACGGCCTCGGCCCTTCTCGTGAATATATCTTGATGTCCGATCAGTTTTCTCACGCTGGCTTCGGTCATGTCACTGTCGAGCTCTTTCACGATGGTTGCGGTTATATCGTTGCCGTTCACGACACTACCGGCAGTTAAGTAGATACGGGGAGATACGCTAATCTCTGAAATGTACCTGGCTTGATTTCCTGACAGTCGGCAAGGTGAAAGACGCTGACCATTTTTCCGCAGTCATGGACGCGATTTCTACCTATGATTTTCTGAGAAGCATGACTATTATGCTAAAGATAAACGCCTGTGGATGCTATGCACATAAGTCAATGTTGTCCTAGTCCGCTTTGCAGCTTGTACACGGGAAGTTAGAGGACTGAGTATTCTGGTGATGTATTCTTGCAATAGAAAATTTTGTTAACCGTGTACAGTGAGTGTGCAATCAAAGGATCATGGCTATTACTGAGGCTACCTGTCTGGCATCCTGAGCTTGTGACCGAGCAATTGATTTTTGCAGAACATATTTCCAATTTTGACTAGATTCCACACTATCCATTTCTGTGGTGGTATCGCCTATGGCCTACCACACAGCCTTAACGACACTCTTATATGTCCTTAGAACAACCCTCCTCTCGCTGCCCTAGACATAAGTTGGGCATTGTCTTCTCCTAGCTATGATACCATGTTAATTTCTACATATGTTCTATTCCATTTCAGATTAGGGCACAATACTGAAGAAGATAGAACATACTAATAGATCGATAGAAGACAAGCCAAAACAGAGATGATATATGGCAGCGTTACGGCGATCAGCAGGATGCTTCTACCAGAAAATTCTCCAATAGGTCACTCATCCAAGCGTGTCACACATAACCCAGAACAACCCAAACACAGAACCGTCCATATATATCACAGCTCCAACGTTATCCATAGAGAGAATTCCTCCACAACAATGTGTGTCAAATGAACTCTAAGTCTCTCCAATATATAGGAATCTTTCGGGGTGTGTGACATGCCCTTTAAGACATTTAAGTCTATATTTTATTCCAGGCCAACCTAGCACATAAGTGGAATAAATTCAAAGTACATGTTCTACTCATCCGATCGAGATGATCTTCAGATCAATCTTACACCTCTCCGAAAGAGGAATGCAATAAAAATATTACGATCATCATCTAAGTAGCACAACCTGGATTTTGGACCTAGTTGTCTAATTTTAAACGCGTCGACACAAATTTCTCCATTGTGATTTTCACCGAAAGATTTGATACATAATAAAATAAATTTGTCAAATAGTATGTGCACGATGAGCTATAATGAAATAGTGCACTGGTGCCCTATTTTACATATGGCACATGGATTAAAAAAAATATGTTTTTATATTTTTTTATCAAACAGTACATGCGCAGTGCTCTATGATAAAACAGCACATCGGTGCGCTAGTTTACACAGGGTGCACCGATTAAAAAAATTCTTTTATAAAAAATTCACGCAAGGGTCAACATGAATTGGGATCCGACTATGCAAGTCATCTTGTGCGTTAGATTTCATATACATATATATATATATATATATATAAACCCTATAAATCTAAAATGAAAAGCCCTAATTCTGAAATCACAGAAACAGGAAGAAGCAAGGGCAGAAAACAAAAGAATCAAGGGTTTTACGTAAGAATCGATTTTTTTCTGAAAATGAACAGTAAATTTAAAATTTTTACTTACTGCGTAAAAAATACTACAGAAAATGTAAAAAAAACAATAAAATTTAATCACCAAATGGTTTGAAATTCTATGCTACAGGGTTTTGAATCACCAGAGGTTTGGAATTCTGATTATCTGAATAGTTCTATTCGAAATTATTTCATTGCTCCAAAGTTCTCTCATGATCTCTTGCTCCAGGTATGTCTTGTGCAAATATCTCCCTGAATTTTTTTGCAAAAATAATGAAGTAATGAAAAGTGTTTACTATTTAAATAATTGTTTTATGAAATTAGATTTTCAAAAATATTTTGCCACCCATTTTTCAATTTACCGCTTTTTTTTCACTTTAAAAAGATATATTTGCGCTTTTTTCATTTGTGTATATTTGGCTCCAGTGTTTCAATTAATAACACTGCACCAGTGTGCAGTAACTAAAATGTACCGGTGTGGTTATCTGTACATTGGCACCGATAACAATACGTCCATTTTTAAGGCACCGAAATTACTTTTAGGTGTGTAGACCAAACTTTATTGTTGATTTTTCTCAAATACAAGGAGAAAATATCATAATTATATCAAATGGATAATTCTTCAAAATTCAACTCGTTCCATAATATCTCCCAAAGTCCATTGTGGAGTTCTCCCTATCCATCTCGAGACATAATATTTACTTCAGATTTTATTTATATCTTCATTATATAATTGAATTTATGTTTTTTATCCATGTCAATCATCTTTATAAAATTTATAATGTATACAAATTTTTAGATTCATGCAGATTCATAATCGAGATCAAATGCACAAAATATTCAAACAGATCCAAAACGTCAGAAGCTCTTATGAGGAGCAATATATCACAAGGCGCATTTGGTAGATGAAAATGGACAATCGCTTCACCCTGCCAATTGTAACAATATTGTATATTCTAGCCACAATCCTGGGACAATGATAGTAATAATAATTTTTTGGTATCTTATTGTAATTATTTCAACGTCAAACTAATTAATCATGCATTGTCAATGTGCTTACTAATTGATATCATAGATTTTGTACTAATCATGTTCAAATATATTTTTTGAAATTATTAGGATTCTATTGATGATGACCAACCTACCTACGATCTTACGTTGCACCCCACGACAATGTCAAATCGAGAGAAGGTTGAATTAAGAGAAAAAATTGGAGAGGAACGATGCCAAGAATGGTTGAATCAACCACCTATTCAATTCCCACTATGTCTAGATTCACCAATTAGGAATGAATAAAAAAATAGTAGTTCTTCACAAGGTCGAAATGGAGGCAATCAAATAGATGTTATTATGGATGATTACTTAAGGGATACGACTGCCATGGAGACAATGTTTTTAGATGCATTCCAGAATGATGATCAGTGAGGGGATGATGCTCATATTGTTGACACCTTTTTCAAAAGCCTTAAATTTTCTTCCACCACACCTCTCTTTGGACCTGGCGGTCAGTCAAAGTCTATCGATTTGGGGACAACAATGTTACTATACAACTTGAAAGCAAATTTTGGCTTGTTGAATGCATGTTTCTCGGAGATTTTGACGTAAGTTACCACAAATTCCTCCCCTATATTTTGAGAAATATAATCACACAATAAACATTACAAATGGTCAATTTTATGAGTGTTAATAATTATATCGACATTAATAATTATGATCACCAACTACAGGTTATTCAAATATAAGGTTCTTCTAAGTGATAATGTTTTGCCCAGTAGCTACGAAGAGGTAAAGAAATTGTTGAAAATGTTGGGTTTTGAGTACATATCATATCATGCGTGTCCAAATGATTGTATTCTATATAGAGGAGAATATGCATAAAAAGAGATATTTCTGAAATGTGGGCATGATGGGTATGATAAATCAAAAAACAGGGATAAATCATGTGGTCATGCTTTTAAGATATTGAGGCACATGCCTATAATCCCAAGGATTCAAAGGCTCTTGTGTTGAAAATAATTATCTATGTTGTAGGGATGGCAATCCTCACACAAAAGTGAGTTGGGAGTTATGTGAATCCCAATATATTCAATATCCATGAATCATATAGAGGATACATGGACCAAAAAATTCAAGGATGAAGTATGAAGTCTACGACTAAGCATAGCCATGGATGGCGTCAACCCATATTCCCTCCAGAACACCAACTATTCTGTTTGGCATGTAGTAGTGATCAATAACAATATCCCCCCATGGTTTTCCATGAAGAATGAACATCTTATGTTGGCTCTCATAGTCCCTGGTAGAAGACATGTGAAGAATATGGATATCTACTTACAACCACTAGTAGATGAATTGAAGGAATTATGGGATGGGATAAATGTATACAATGTATCAAGACTCATTGTAGCAGAGAGGAGTATTACGTTGTATGGCATATGTGCTTACACGACACATGATTATCCAGGCTTAGGATTTTGCTCTGGTAAATTACATTTTTATTGATTTTTTTATATACGTAAAAATATTCTTTCACATATTAGTTATTTAATTCACTGTAATTGTTCTGATATTCATGATATTCTTTAACATGCCATGCATATATATTGTATACAATAATCTTGCAGGTCATGTAACAAAAGGGTATTTTGGATGTAAATTTTGTGGACCTTCTCTAAAATCTGGATGGTCCAACGACCTACGAAAGCTAGTGTATGACTGCTCCAGGGTATTCCTCCCATAATAACACCCTTATAGAAGAGCAGCATCTGCTTTCAATGGTAAATGAGAGAGAACCCAAAGGCCTCCAATAACGACACCAATTGAATGGCTTAGAGAATATGAGAGGGAGAAGGAGAAGGAGTTCATAGAAATTTTCAATTCAAATAGGGATCCCATGTTCGATGAACCAGAATTCTTCGACACCTATGTTTAGAAATTTCCCATTGAGATGAAAAGGAAAACTATCTTTTATAACCTCCCATATTGGGAGCATCTTAATATTACCCACTTATTATATCCCAAGAATATATTTTAAAATGTTTCATCTTCTTTATGGAGGCACACATCATCGAAACAAAGTGACACATTGGTTGTTAGGAAAGATCTTATTACTTCAAAAATAAAAATAAACATTGGCCAAGACGATTAGAAAGTACAGGATCAGAGGCAAGTGCGGGTCCCTCTAATTCATGGTATTTCAAAGAAGGTGATGTCCCATAGATTTTAAAAATATATGACCTTTCTTTGGCAAAGGAAGTTATAATGGGTGTGAGGGTGTCATCTTCATACGGGTCTTCAATATGGCATTGCTTCACCGCAGATGACCATTTGTCAGCGTTGAAACCACATGACCATTTGAATATTATAAGAGTACTTATAATGTCAAAAGCATGATATTACTATTTTTCATATTTATACATTTTATCCCATGTAAAGATCATAAAACATAACTAATTTTGTATATTATTGCATGTGTTTATAACTTCGCAGTGTTATTATCCTTTTTTTGTGGGTGGGTGTTTGAAACATGAATTCCCCCAAGGCCTAGGACATGCCATATCTAAATTATCTACATTTTTACGTTTTATCAATTCAAAGGAGATTCATGTGGCTAGCATCCCACAGTGGCGTCAAGAGATATTTGAGATTGTTTGTATATTTGAGAAGGAACTGTCGAGGAGTTTCATGCACTTGCAGGTTCATCTTCTAATCCACCTAGTATATGAGGTTCAATTAGTTGGGGTGGTTTCTTGTCGTTGGATGTTCTTCTTAGAGAGGTACATGAAGAAATTGAAAGGTTTTTTTCGACAAAGGGAAAAACCTGAGGGGTCTTTGGCAAAGGGGTACATATCGTATGAGTCTTTCTATTATGCCAATGAGTAGATCAAGCAAATCGACATCAGACTAGGTGTGGTGATTTGGGATGATGAAAGGGATGAAGACAAAAGAGAAGGGGTGCTACTCCAAACGAATAGAAAAAGGTGCTTGATAAAGAGTAAGCGACTTATAATTTTTCAAATTTACACAAACTAAATATTCATGTTTAACTTCTATATAATGTATATTTTGATCTCATATGTACTATATGTTAGTTTGATTTCATCAACAAATGCAGAAATTGAAGCAATCAATAAATTTGTTCTTTACAATTCCGAAGCGACACAACTGTGGGTCGCATTGTACGAACAAAAGAGGATGAAATGGGACAGTGACAAAAAATAATTCAGATGTTTGAATGGTAGAAGTGTGCCTTTTCCTAATCATTTAAAATAAAATAGGCCAAAAATATGCCCCAACAGTTGGCTTGCTAACCAAGTAAGAGAAAAATATAGTGCAACCGGTCATTACCCACATGCTAAAGAGGATGCGCTAAACGAAGGCACCCACTCGGTAATAATCTATTTATGTACATTTTAAACTTAATAATGCACCTTTGAAATTTAATTACATCTATATTTCATATTTTAACTGTTGGGTAATTATAAGACACATGACACTATGATTTTTTAACTTTTTTATAGGTGAATTGGTTCCCATATATGTCGGCATATGGACACCATTTTCAAACAGAAAATGTCAATGATGGATGCATGACATAATATTTTGGAGTGGAATTCAAGTTCGATCATCTATTGGATCTAGCCACTGTGATCAAAACCTAGTACGAGGGACGTTAGGTTACGTCGAAAGATACAAAAGATCATTGAAGTGGATTTCTCTTCTTTCCAGTGTGTTATTTTTAGGTGCAAGTGGTGGGACACCTTTGATCGGAATAATGCAAAGAAAGATCACGATAGTAGGCTGATATGTATCAACTCTAGAAAGATGTGGGATGAAGCTAAGGAGCCCTATGTTTTCCCCAAACACTGCAACCACGTGTTTTTTTACCCAGATGTGTTCGATAGGGATTAGCAGTTTGTATTGAGACATGACCCTAGATCAAAACATATTTTTCAGAGCAATAGTGTTATCATGCCAAGTGAGCTAGAAGATAATGAGGGTGATCATGACAACCGAGAGTGATATGGTACATGTGTTATTTCATCATTTATACTTTTTAAGATGGGTTTTTATAAACAAAAAGACTTAATTACCTTATAACTAAGACTTTTTTTTCGAAATATTATAATATTTATTTTTAATTAATTGGTAATTTGTATTGTGTTAATGTTAAAATCATTTCACTTGATAATTCGCAATTATGTTGATCTCGAAAACAATGGCGTACTGTATAAAGTTCTCGTTTTTTTGTATGTAAGATCATAGTAAAATAATGATAATTCTAAAGTACATGAATTTATTTGCATTATTTTCTAAACTTTATTATGTTACAAAAATTCATATTATTCTAGATTTATTATTTTACAATTATTTATATTCATACAAATTTACAATTTTACAATTATGGTATTTTAACAATATTTACAGTATACATTTTACTTACGGTAGTTATGGTTCAAAATTGACAATTAATCTACAATTTTACAAATTAACAAATTTAAAATTTTTAATAAAATCATTTCACATTAATACAATTAAAATTTTACAAATATTTTAAAATTAAACGAAAACCCTAACATTGTGGTTCTTAGAGCTGATAAGGGAGGTGCTACGGTCATTTTAAACAAAGATTATTATCATAATAAGATGTTAGATCACCTTCTTAATAGCGGGAGTTATAAGAAGCTTGACAAAAATCCTCTAAAAAAAGTTTCAAAAGCAGTTGCTTTGGCTATAAAATCGAGTAGCACTGTTGGTTATTTGAGCAAAAAGCTTATTGAGAGTACCCTCTTACGCCAAGGATTTATGGTCTTCCTAAGATTCATAAGTATGGAGTCCCCCTCCACCCTATTGTTAACACCATAGGAGGTCCAACTTATCCGCTCGCCAAATTTCTAGCCACTAAGATGAAACCGCTTGTAGATCAAACCTCTTCCTTTGTTAAAGACTCTTGGTCTTTTATTAATGATTTGAAAGACTTGAAGTTAGACAGTGGTGATAGGTTTGTTAGTTTTGATGTTGTTTCCTTATACACTAGCTTCCCCATTAGGGAGGCTGTTGATGTTATTTCTCATGTCACTGATCCAGATACGGCTCATCTTGTTGAAATTGTCTAACCTCGACTTTCTTTAGTTTTGAGGGTGAATTCTATGAACAGACTTGTGGTGTGGCCATGGGTTCCCCCCTTTCTCCTGTGGTAGCTAATCTGTTCATGGAAGACTTTGAATCTAGAGCCGTTTCCTCTTCCCTTTTTCAACCTAAGCTTTGGAAAAGGTTTTTCGATGACACCTGTGTTGTGTGGCCTCATGGTAAGGAGAAATTGGACCTTTTCTTCCAGCATCTTAATGATCAATCTGAATTCATTAAGTTCACCATGGAATTTGAAGATAATGGTATCTTACCTTTTCTTGATGTCCTCCTTTCTAGGAATGAAGATGGTTCTTTTTCTCATCAAGTTTTTAGAAAGAAGACGCACACTGAGCAGTATTTACATGCTAGTTCTCACCATTTCCCTGCTCAGAAGCTCGAGGTTCTCAACACCTTAGCTACCAGAGCCTTTAGAATCTCTGATGTTAACCATTTTGAAGGTGAAAAGGCTCATCTCCTTAAAGTTTTTAATAAAAATGGTTATAGTATAAGTCACTACCTTAAAGCTTTTCAAAAAGCGGAAAGGGGTCCTAGAGTTAAGAAAGATCCTTGCGAACGATTATCAAGAGTTCACCTTCCATTTATCCAAGGTACTACGGATAAAATCGCTAGGATCCTAAAGAGGTTTAATGTTTCCTCAACGTTTAAACCCTACCACACCATTCGAAGTTCCCTTAGATCTGTTAAAGACCCGATTTTCCCTAAGGATGGTAAGGGTGTGTACTTGATTCCATGCTCTTGTGGGACACCTTATATTGGTGAAACGAGTCGGTCTATTAATCAAAGAATTCATGAGCATGTCGCTGACCTTAAGCATAATAGATTGCGCTCCTCGGCCCTAGCAGAGCATGTTGAGAAGACTAATCATCACATTTGCATTGAAGATGCTAAGGTGATTGCGAAGATCGACCACTTCCACCACCGCAAGTTGCGAGAAGCCTTGGAAATCGAAAAGAGGCCTCTTAACCTGAACAGGGATGATGGGTGGATGGTTAGCAAGTGTTGGATTCCTGCTCTTCATTCCTAAAAAATAAAAAATAAATAAATAAATAAATAAAAATAAAATAAAATATTTATTTATTTAATTATTTATATAATTATTATTATTATGATTATTATTATTATTTTATTTTTATTTTTATTTTTATTTTTATTTTATTTTATTTTTTTAATTATTATTATTTTATTTTATTTTTTTATTTTTTTATTTTAATTGATTTTATTTTATTATTATTATTATTATTTAATTTTTTTTTATTAACTTAATAAATCTATAAAATAAAATCAAAAATAATTAAATAATTAAATAAAATAAATATATAAATAAGTAAATTACTTAATAAATATTAATAAAATAAATTAAAATAAAAATTATTAAAAATTAAATTATTATTATTTATTTATTTATTTTTATTTTTATTTTTTATTTATTTTATTTTATTTTATTGTAGTAGCATTTAATCCTTTATGTTTTTAAATAATATTAAACAAAATAAATATTTTAACTATGTTTTATTAATAGAAGTAATCCTATATTTATTTAATCTTCTAGAATATTTTGAATAATTCCTATTGTATATTAAATAAAAATAAAATTAAAAATTATTAAAATTAAAAATAATAATAAATAATATTCATATTATAAACTTTAATCTTT
This sequence comes from Pinus albicaulis, assembly GCA_034641835.2. Lineage (NCBI taxonomy): Eukaryota > Viridiplantae > Streptophyta > Pinopsida > Pinales > Pinaceae > Pinus > Pinus albicaulis. The sequence continues at coordinate 1,489,459,478 of CM076580.1, forward strand.
TTATATATATTTTTTGACATTTTATTTCTATGACTTTGATTTAGTCTAACTAGTCGTTATTTTTCAATGGCTAGTTGGAGCTTCTCATATCTATTTAATTGGGTCTCCTGATCAGTTTTTTCATCAAGTCCTAATGATGAACCACACTGGCTGGTTCGAAACGCGTCGACCAAATTTATTTGGATGTGATTTTTACCGAAAGATTTTTTCACAATTTATGGATCACAGAAGCAATATTCCTAAAATTACAATTACAATTTTAGAATTTTACATAAAATTACATTTACAATTACAATTTTACATTTATACAATTACAATTACAATCATTTCACATTAATACAATTAAAATTTTACAAATATTTTACATACAATTACAATTTTACAATTTCACATACAATTACAATTACATTATTTACAATTACAATTTTAGAATTTTACATAGAATTACAATTACAGTTACAATTTTACAATTACAATCATTTCACATTAATACAATTAAAATTTTACAAATATTTTACATACAATTACAATTTTACAATTTCACATACAATTACAATTACAATTTTAGAATTTTATATACAATTACAATAATTTCACATTAATACAATTAAAATTTTACAAATATTTTGCATACAATAATTACAATTACAATTTTACAATTTCACATACAATTACAATTACAATTACAATTTTACAATTTCACATACAATTACAATTACAATTTTAGAATTTTACATATAATTACAATTACAATTTTACAATTTTACATATATACAATTACAATTAAAATTACAATTACAATCATTTCACAATAAATTAAATATTACAATTACAATTAAAATTTTACAAATATTTTACATACAATAACAATTAAAATTACAATTACAATTTTACATACAATTAAAATAAAAATTTCAATTACAATCACGACATAATATTTAATAAATATCATGATTTAATATTAAAAATAAACATCACGATCATGATAACCATCGTACAAACATCATATTCGACTAAAAAAAAATTCAAATTCGCTAACATCAGATCTAATCATTGTGATCATGATCATCTAACCAAACACAAGCATTGTATAACATCATCACAACACAAACATCAAATATACATCTCATGTCAAATAACTGCTATCACATACACATCTATCTACAAGTTGCACATTAAATGAACATATCTAACATACCTAACAATATACACATCATGATGATCACCAACATGTAAATTAAGTACAACTACAACATCAACATAAAATACATGGACCATATATATATATATATATATATATATATATATATAATGTCAAAAATATACAACTGTAATATAAATGTCAAATATCAGCTGGTGGTACATCAATAATAGTACTATTTGAGGCCTGCTCAGTCAATGGTGCAGCCTCGACAAGCTCAGATAGATGTTGATCATCACATGCCTGCTGATCTGGAGGTGCCTCATGTTGATTAGGATCAACTTCCTACTCATGATGACTCAGCGTGGATGGTCCAACCTGCTCATGATCATGACTGCAGGATACTGCAGGCTGCTCATGATGACTCGACGTGGATGGTCCAACCTGCTCATGATCATGACTGTTGGATGTTGCAGGCTACTCATGATGACTTGACGTGGATGGTCTAGCTTACTCATGATCATGACTACTGGATGCTTCAGGCTAATCACGATGCTCAACATGGATGGTCCAGCCTACTCAGGATCATGGCTACTAGTTGATGCTGCAGGCTGCCCCATCTCTGGCGCGAGGTGGATGATTATCACTCCCCTAATCATTATCTTTAGATGATGTGTTTTTTCTCGACTATCGACATACTGCATCTCGACCATGCCTACGTTGAATGGCCCTCCTCAACCGCACCACTAAGTTGGTAGCTCCAACGACATGACGCATCAAGTTCAACATATAATGTGGCATGCCTCTTCATATCGTTTTCAACCTATCATCAACCTTATCTCTCTAGTAGTGGTCGGCCTAACTCCCTCATTCATAAGAAGTCGACATATTTGGTCGCCCAACTTCATCCTAAATCTAGTGCCATGCCTACACCTCACACCAGCTAGTACATGCACATGATCATGAGGATTAGGTCTATCTGCACTGGTTTTATCCTTCGCATTTTCCATCTCTTGATCGTCATCGGGATGTACACCTCAATCATTTAGTGGCGGTGGCATCTCATTTCCAAAAAATGACCCAATATCTACAAAATATATATATAAGTACACAACAATAATTAGACAATTTCATTAAACAATTTAATAAAAACAAGTTAAAGAACATGTTAGAATAAATTTAAAGAAAACACTAATATTAACTCTATCATCTGGCGGCTCATTGTGAGGAGGATTTTGGCACACCCTCGCCAATCCAAACCAGTAAATGGATAGGGGGCCAAAACGAAGGCATGATCATCAACACTGAATAGCAACTCCAGTGCATCATGCGATATCCTCACGAAAAAGTGTGACTCACCCCTCTTGGGCATAATTTTTCCCCACATCTGCATCCATACATGCAGCACCATCATACTAGGTTTTCGAACAAAAGTATGTCTCACCTCTAGAAAGCTATCAAAAAATAAACAAAATAGCCTTGAAGCAAAAGGGAAGCTCACCCTCCCTTGTGCCTAAGCACCACATCTATCTAAAGTTGTACAGAACTGCCGCGAAGAAATCATAGACCACCTCACAAGTCACGGCGCCTGTAATAAAGAATCAACATAAAATAAAAGTGGGAAACTAATGTGTTTCTTGTCAATGGTATGGTGTGTAATGGTTGAATTCAGTAGTAAGAGGCATCTCACCTCTTCTCTGCCAAATTAAGCAATATGTAACTGAGAACCAGAGACCTGAAAATCTACAGCAGACAATATATCAGCACTAATGTATCTTTGGGAGTACACCAAATGACTCCATGTTGCATAGATGACGGGGACCTCTGGGAACGAGGGAAAATCCTACCCTCTCCTCGATAGGCCGGTAATAAAATAGATGTCCTCCTCAGTGGGCGCATAGCATTGGTTAGGACTAACTCGAAAAGCCTGTTGATGGGCATTCCACCTAAATATAAGTTGTCGCAATAACCCACTATGGCCCTTCAAGGATGTAGCATCAACATAGAACTTGAGGAGGCCTACCTCCCTTAGGAGCGTGTGGATGGTTGTCATAATAGGATGAGGGTACATATCTCTCTCCCTCTCTTGTGCCTCCCACAAGCGAACCACATTATACTGGGTTGCCATATGTTCCTGTTGTTCCCTCTCTCCTCTCCTTTGACATCGTTGAATGATTAAAATATTAAATACAATTTTTTTATTAAACGATACATGTACTTACGTGGTATTTACAAAAAAAAAAAAAAAAAATATATATATATATATATATATATATATATATATATATATATATATATATATATATGTTTGAAAAAAACATAGTCATGCACTGGTACCAGTGCGTCTGTTTTTATCATGCACCGTCAGCGGTGCACCTGGAAAGTTTCAATGCACTACACAACATGACCTGTACTTTCTCAAGCAGTTTGTTGATGAAAATATTCATCCTAGGGTGGATAATTCTGTCAACACACCGCCAAACATCAGTTAATGGTCAACAGTGCGGTCCTTTAACCGATCGCACCATTGACTATGTACAAATTTGAGAGGGCGATGAGTTGACCAAACTACTCACCCCAAGGCAGATATTTTCGTCAATGCACTTCCCTCCTGACATCATTACACGGTCAATGGTGTTGTCGTATAACCGACCACACCATTGACTATGTACTAGTATCGGGAGGGCGGTACACTGACCAAACTATGTGCCTCAGGACATATAATTTAGTCAGTGCACCACCCTCCGGACATCAGTACATGGTCAACGGTGTGGTCGTTTACATGACCGCACTGTTGACTATTTCTAATTTTAGGAGGGTGGTGTGTTGACAAAAATATCTTCCCCTAAGCACATATTTTGGTCAGTGCACTACCCTCCCGAACTTGGACATAGTCAACGATGCGGCCAGTTAACCGACCGCACCGCAATTTATGTATTTTTTTTTAAAACGGTGTCATTTCGGTACCGCACCAGAACCAGTGTGGTTACCAATATTATTGGTCGTGGTGCGACTTGTAAATTTACAGGTAGCACCGCGAACCAGTGCAAGCCGAATGGCTCCAGCGCACTGTGCGAGAAATTTTTTTTTTAAATGGTGAATTTTAAGATTTTTTACAAAACTAATCTTCTAAAAAGTTTAATTATGGAGAAAAAATAAAATACCTATACATTTGGGCATCAAGGAGGCATATTTGCTATAGAATTTGCAAAAATAAATTTTCCCACCATTTTCCAAAATTCAAAATCGAGATGGTGGGCAATGGACGGCAGCAGTGCGTGCAATGGGAGCATCAATGGCATGGCACCTCATACAAGGGAAATTCACACCGATGCTTGAGAGCTCTGGATCATTGAAGAAGTGAAAAATGTGGATTTTTTGCCATAATTTTTTTTTTATTTAACCATGTTCCATTGATTGAGTTTTTAAGGCACACTAGGCAGTTTCCTCGAACCGCACCAGGTTGTTTCCATTTTAGAGGCTAAATCTATGTAGACCATCGGTGCACTATAGTAATTAGACGCACCAGGTGGGTTTGTATGGAGAGCATGGTATCCAGGTGTGCTAATTTGTAGTACGCATCGGTGCTTTTCTAGTGGAACGCACCAATGTGGTGTAGGATGAGAAACGCACCTGATGAAAAACATCCACAAAAACCTCCACCTGCCAACCTCTGCTAGAAACCTCTACTAAAAATGGATATCTAGGCTTTTTTTATAAGGGGTTCCTCAAAACCATCCGCTAGAGGGTCTTTTCCTTGTAGTGTGGTTTGTTGAAGAATTGTTTTCGTACATTAGAGTTTTTGGAAGTGAATTTTGCCCCCATCTTCTACCCCTATATATCCTATAAAGACTTGGGTTGAGACAAGTAGCCAATCAAGTTTTTTTGAATGGAAAACCCAAAAAACTGAGTAAATAAAAAAAGAAATTGTGGCCTAATTTTCCAATAAAATTTGGTGACAGTAATATCTGAGACAAAGGTCACGGATTAAAAGAAGCTGAGGAGCTTCAGCAAATTTGGTTATTTACTTTCCCCCATTATGACTATGACCCTCATGGTCTCATTGGACTTCATTATATAATAGTCAGTTATATTAAAAATTGTATTCATCAACAAGCACCTTTCGATGATGTTTTTATAGAAATTGATGATTTTCATAAGTTTTCCAAAGAGGAAAATTCTTGCATGTTGAAAACATATGACAATTGCAAGAATTTAGGGAAGAATTGTTTGAAAAATCCCGAAAGGGAAAGGCTTTTCACCTCAACATTTCATTTGAAGATTTAAATTCTACTTATTTTTTGCAGTTTAATTTCATGGAACTCACCATAGAATCTACTATTATTTTTCAGAAGGATAAAGGAACAGAAATTGAAAAAATATAATATTTTGTTGTCACAGGTAAAGAATTTGAACCAACGGCATTGGAAAATCTGTAAGAGGAGAAAGAGGATATAGTAAGAGAAAATACTCCAAAAGAAAAAGAAACAATTCAGCTAGAGACTATTGCAATTGATTCTCCTGAATAAAAGGAGAAAGAGAAGCGAGCAATCATGGAAATCAAATAAATCAAGCAGCCTAAGGACAAAGAAAAATAGGTACCTATTGAAACCAGCAGCAAGGAAAATGAGCAAACAATGGAACCATATAACATTTTTTATACTATATATATTGTATCTCCTCATGCATCAGTAACACTGACTTCCACTAAGATCCCTTGGGAATCATTTTTGTTTAAACCAGTTAGTGAGTTAGAGACAATTGAAAATAGTGTCCCTTATTTGACAAATTATTACTTTAATACTCAAACTAAATCAGTTGTACGAATAACAAATAAAAGAAAACATGATTCTCCGGAAACTGTATCTAAATTCAGCTAGCAGACACAGGGAGATGTAAAATAAAAATCTCAAGAATATTATCAAGCTTTGGGAGATTTTTTAAATTACAATCAGTATCATTTGAATAATCTTGCAGCTTCATATGATGATAGTTTATAAAAAATTAAATTTTTGGAGGAAAGACTGAAGAAAAATGAATTGTTCAGTGAAGAAAACTAGCAGCGGAATCCTGCTACTTTAATCCAAGGTTTTGTTGTAGAAAAATAAAACTTGAAAAATAATGTTCAAAGACCATTGGAACAAGGAAATGAAAAACATATGCAAGAGATTCAGAAATTAAGAAAATTGCATGAAGATCAAAATTGTGTATGGAGAGAACAAGCAAACAACAAATTTTCCATTGTTGTCACATTTTTTCAACAAGAAATTGAAACTCTCAGATATCAACTGAATGAGAATCAACAGGAAACACAAAGTCTCTAGATTTTCACAGATCTAGCTTTACAAATTTGTTTGATTTTAAGGAACAATCAATCGAACTTCTATTAAAAAATGCATAACATATCAAGATTTTATCAAGAAATCAAAGGTTTGAATGAGAAAAATGATTCATTGTTAGAGGAAGACAAATCCATTAAAAACAAATTTATGTCCATTCTTGACTGGGAAAACGAATTTCAATCTAGTGAAATTCTGAAAGTTTCTAAGAGAGATAAAAGATCGATTCTTGCTTCCTTAAGTTGTAGGCAAGAAGAAGAAAAATAAATCAGAGCATACATACAAGTTGCATACGATCAATGTTTATCAATTTGGGGAAAAGAACAGAATTCGTAGAAGAATTTTGCCTCTCGGGTGGCAAGCCATTGAAGGAAGCAATTACAAGAGAATTAAAATATCCCATAGAAGATCTTGTTGCGAAGGACTAGGGTTAAATCAAAAACATAAAAATTTGGAGGCAACAAGGTTTCCAAAAATTTCTACAACTTCCATTTGAACAAATGAAGCTTATTGCCAAATCTAAGGTCAAATATCATAAAAGGAAGAAATCGGTATAGGAAATTATTTCCAACTACGAAATCAGCATCAATCAATTTCCCCCAATCTATTTCTCTACACTTCACGAAATATATTCACAATGAGTAGCCTATATCCATGTACATGTGCCTCACTTGCTCCTTAATACCAATTACGATGACTTTGAAGATGAGAAGAAGATGCTTGCTTCCCTGTCAAATATCAACTAAACATACAAATGTTTGGAATTGAGTATTTAGTTTCAGAAAATCTGTTGATTTTCATGTTCCAAGAAAAAAAATTTTAATTATAGTTGAGTATTTTTAGACCTTTATGCGTTGGTGAAAATGTTCCAAAATCATTGAAGACTACAAACTTGCATGTTCTTAATGAATTTTGAGATACCATCTTTTTCCAATGGCATTCTCAGTTCTCCTGTGTGATGCCTTATGAAATTTATGTTAGTACATGATTTTGATCCCTTAATAAATGAATCTATTACTCAAACTGAAACATTAACTAAATTACATATGTAATTTGATTTCACTATAGAAATATTATTAAGATTGAGCAAAGGTTTTTATTTGCAGTTTGTGTAGTTATGTGCAGCTAGAATGTTCTTTGTTATAAATGATAGAGTATATCATTCTTTCAATAGCTATCGAACAGTATGATACAAAGTTGTATTGGTCACTTTGATTTGCAATTAATAAAACTAAAGTAATATGATTACAATTGGGCAATGATTTTTTTTATTTGTGATATTCTTAGCCAAATGTCACTACAATACTGTGTTTTTACTCATAGCATAATAGGAAATGTTTTCAATGGCTGGAAAACAATAGTATGCAAAATCACATCACCCATTTTTTTGTCATCCGTATGACAATTTTGTATTTCAAATATTCCTTGTAACTAGGAATTTAAAAATTAGAGATATGGTTATTGTTATTTGATCATTACAATATAGTAATCAAATGTGGACAGGATCGATGTGCTATATGATTTGGATATTGTAATTTATTTACTTTAAAGTATGCATGTATGGATACTCAAGAAAAAACTAAATAACCTGTGTCAATAGTATCAAAATGAAATAAGTTTTTTTTGAAGTTGTATTTAAATATCCAAGCAAATCATAATTGTTCAACATCGTGAAGTAAATCCAATTATCAATTCAAATTTCATGATATTATGCATGGTATTATGCTCATTTAAATATTTTAATTATTGATATTTAGATTGATTAAATCATTTGTTAAATGTGCATTTGATATGAATGTTGTTAGATACATAATGTACAACACTCTAGAGCAAGTGTTTGATGAACAGAGTTTCAAGAATACACATTTTTTTTATGTATTTCATTTATATATGTTAATATCAAGTATTTTGGAAATTCATTGTATTCCAGAACCTCTTTCTTCTATTTCTTGATATGCAAGTGACAATAATGAGTTCATAGTAAAATTATGTGAACCATTGATACATTACTCTTGTTCAATGTTCCTAGCATTCAGTTATTGTTTTAGGCAATTTCTAGTTCTATTGTCATTGTAAATGATACAATCACAAAAGGCCTTGTAAAAAAAAAATTCGTGTATTACATATATCAAAACATGGTGAAAGTGGATAAACAGACTGAAACAAACATTCATTATAGTCATTGATATTGTGTTCATAGATCTAAAAGTGTTATTCAAGCAAAATTTTCTCAATTGACAATATGTCAACATGTCCACCTGAGAATTTCTATGGACAAATACATAAGCCAATTTCTTAAGGTATTGAAGCTACAATATCTATTGTCCTATGTAACAAGGCTGGCCCAAAATTTCCAAATATAGAATTTTGATAATAGTGAAAAATATTATATTCATGTGCATAAATGTCCACATTGAACTATATATACTTATTGAATACTATTTTTAGAAAAGTAGCGGGACCTTTGTTACACGTGATATACAGTCATAGCAAACAAAGAAAAAAAATATGGATGGAACTTTGGTTAATCGAATAGTAACTTGTTACAAGAGGATTTTTGCCACTTGTCAACAATTTTTAATGTAAATTGGATACAAGCATATTAGTTCTTGCAGTCATAGTTGTGCCTTGATTCCTATTCACATTGGTGGTTCCATAATAAATTTATTATTCTTTTGAAGGCTATTGTACAGGTTTCCTCAAGAAAATAGATTTCACTAGTTTTTGTTGCACTATCGTTTCCTGTAATATATGTCTGTCACTATGTTCATACAAAAACTTATGCCTATAAAATCAAGCACAACATGACAACAGATTCAATGTTGAGCTTGGCTTCCACACATAGTGTGCCCATACTTCTTGAAAAATAGTTACTATACACAAAGCTATAAAAAAAAGAGTCAACCAAATATTTACACATTTCGTCAAAAACTACTTTATCAATCACTATGTTCTTGTATTCAATTCTATCAAGTATTTAGCTCTCAATACAAGTGGGATTGAACAACTCAAATTAATCAAGTTATTCTTCTATTAAAATAATTCATTTTAGAACATATTTTTCTTTTCCAGTTGGAGCAGAGCTCATGATAGTTGTTTTTATAGAAGCTGAGTACGAATACAAACATAAAAAAATTTGCATTTTTTCTCCAGTTGACATTTATTGCATATTTAGCGATGTGTTTCCAAGTTTGTAAAGAACTTGAACTTTGATGTCTTCAAAATATAAACCATTTTTCCTTGGATTTTTTAAAATGAAACTACCGTAGAGCAATCCATTTTAGTGATATAAAAATTGCAATATGTTCCTGCGACATATTTATCTGAAACAAATTGAGCATATGTGTTCCCTTGTCACACTATGTTCTTGTATTCACCTACCTCAAATACTTAAATTTGAATACCATTGTGACTAAATAACTCTTGAAATTTAATCCTATTTCTACCAAACAAGTAAAATTTTCAACTATATTACTAGACATAAATGTAGAGACAAAAAAAAATGAAATCTGGTATTTGATAATCAGTTACTAAAATTATAGAAACAATTTATAGTGTCACATAATATGTAGACTCATGATTTCAATAAATGACTCGAGAAGCATGGAAATAATTGGTAGTGTGCACACACTAAATTATTTCTGTAGACTCTTGGACAATAGCAAATATAGTCTTCTATATTTATTTTTTCGGTAATATTTTAGTATATAACGTATAATCTAAATATACACCGAATATTTCCCATTCTTGTTAGAAGGTTTACAGCAGTATTTTTTTTTGTTTTGTGCATAATAAAACAAATAAATATTGAAGAATTTAACAATTTATTTTGATTTTGAAAACTTAATTCACAGGCCAAATCCACAAAAATTTTGTAAAAAAATACAGATTGTTCAATACAGGAGTTTTTGACTGCACTAGTAGCAATGCACTTGAGTGCATTTTTTATAAAAAATCCTCCCAACCTCCATTCCTCATAATTGTCGCACTCTGAAACTATCGTCCTTAATTAATTCAATCAACTATGATCTAGCCGAAGTTGCAATAGAATAAATGAAATCACAAAACAAAAAAAAATGGTTGGCCTATTGGACCTTGCAACTATATGATTACCTCGAAAAAAATAAAAATAAAAGTAAAGAAAAACGTTGCAGTCACATCAGCAATCTTGTACTTCTTGTGCTTTGAGAATCAGTTGTTAAAAATTAGCATCATTTATTTTCTTGTTATGTGGTTTTTTTATATGAAACATATAATTTAAGAATTCACAGAATAATTTTCATCATTGACATTAAGTGTGAAAGAGACATTTTTTACTTTTTTACATCACAAAATGAATGAAACACAAAATTTGTAAACATTTTTTTTTAATTTTTTCAAAATTAAGTCAAAATCCGGATGCAGAAAAATTTTGAGAAAAAAGAAAAAAGAAAAAAAAAACCTTTCGACTACCCGACATCTCGAAAAATTAACTAAGAACATAGAGTAACTATGATTTTTTTTTTAAATAATCCTCTCTACCTCCTAACCTCTGCATTCTTGACAATAAAACTTCCTGATCTAATGAAACCATGTGATTGTGGTGTAGTCGAGGTCGCAATATTATCAACCAATCATAAACCACTGAAACAATCTAGTGTTCAACCTCTTGACTGTTCAACCAGCCCAAATATTAAAAAAATTAAAATAAAGTCCCATCTTGTACTTTCTGACTACGTGAGCTTCTGTCCACGCAACTTACAACGTGGAGTCACTATAAGTTTATTATAAATAATCGGCCCGACCTCCCGACCTTGTGATTTCCCAACTGTCAAAGTAGCCAAGCTCCCGACCTCATCATTCGCGACTCTCAAGCTACCCGACCTCAACATTACTAATAATCAAACTACAAAACCTAATGAAACTAACAAACTATGAAACTAAAAAACATTCGACTATTCAATCTCTCAACTGTCCGACCTCCTGACTTTTCGATCACCACAATATTTTATATATATATATATATATATATAAAATATTGTGGTGATCGAAAAGTCAAGAGGTATATATATATATATATATATATATATATATATATATATATATCGCCTGTATTCTAAATGAATTATGAAACAAAAAAAACTCGAATATCTGACCACCCGGCCCTGTGATCAACACAATATTTAAAAAAAATAAAAAATACATCGCTAACGTTTTGGACAATAATTTTATAGTTTATGTGCTTTGAGAATCAATTACTAAAAATCACATATTCTTCATTTGTACCTTCTGTAAATTTTTGACATGAAACATTTAATCTGAAAATTCACATAATAATTTGCATTCCTGCTATGAGTTGTTCAAGAAGCCTTTTTCTTTCGTGAATAACAAAATCTGCAAAAAATGAAAATGTTAGAAAAATTATTTTTCTTTTTTCAACAATTGAGTCAGAGATCATATCAAAAAATAATTAAAAATAATAATAATTTCCCTCCCAACTACTTGACCTTCTGACCATGTGACTAGCAACATGAGCTGACTACGAACACAAAGCGTCTGACCTCTCGATATTGCACTAAATGACTTCCACCACCACTTTTCTTATGGTATTATGAAAATGTTACATTGTACCCTGAACTCTTTTTTATGCACCTCATTCCTTGAACCCTGTAGATAACCCATCTGCAATGTTCAATGGTACAAAATGGAAATCTCATTGCGTCAATCAAATTTTTTCTCACCCACGGATATAACTCCAACAGGGTAAAACTTATCAAATTATTTCTATAAATTCATTGTTTCGCCCCATTGCTCCACATTTAACATATCTTCTTATTATTCAAGGATGGTTGCACCATGTCTCTTTGGCTCTGCGGAATGTAGAACCTTTAGTCGACATTTTTATATACTTCTGAAACACCAAGTGTGTTTTTGTACAAACTACATCCATTTGATTGTCTCGATTTCAGCCTGGTCTTAGGGATTCATTTTGCTTGTAGATATAGAGGAGAACTTCACCACTTTTTTGATAACATACTAATATGTTCCATGGTTTTACCCCTTCTGAGCTTTTGTGATAGCTACATTGAGGTATTTATTATCCCAAGGAACTTCCTTAACATCAGATATAAAATTCCTAGCATGCTCGCATAGGTGCTCCTGCAACTCTTATTTGACAGAAGTGTGCCATCACCCAATAGCGTGTTGTAAAACCAGCTCCAAAAATAGAAGAAAAGAGATATCAACGCCTTAGAAATAAGCCACTTCGAGGGGGAAACCTCCAATACATTACATGAAGGAACAATTCTTGGATAATACAAATTACAAACCTCCTTTCTATATATAGGAGTCCATAGATCCATAATGCAATCCTAGTGGGGCCACAATGTAATCCTATCCGACCTAACAATAATAATTTAAGGGCACAATAATAACAATATGGGGGTTACAAGGGTACAATAATAACAATAAGGGGGTTACACTAATAACAATAAGGGACTATACTAGTAATATAGGGACCTAACATAGTGGGCCTGCAAATCGATGCCACACACCAACTAGTCAAATATTCTCTTAAACTCTCTTAACATCTTGTTGAGTTTTCTCATGAGTAACCAGGCCATTTGGTTGTTGACAGTGGCTTGTGACCCCCATTTCCAAGCTCCTTGTAGTGGGAATGGAGGTTTTTGCATAAAAAAGGCTAAAGCCTATGCAATTTCAACAATAAGACATAATCCACCTAAGAAAATTTGCTTCACCTCTTATATATTATTCCCCTGCCATGACAATATTTTTGTAAAAACATATGTTCATGTACACATTGACTCAGTCTGCCAAATAGACTGTCTCTGTTATAGATTTGTGCACTAATAAAAATGGTCTCAGAACTCAGTTATTCTAAGAGATAATTTTTTTCAAAATAGATTCTTGAGATGCTTAGTTTCATTTATGGAATTACTAATCATATCATTGAACATTTAGGAAATTTTTTTATAAGACTGTTTTTCAACCTGAACTCCCGACACTTTGTAATTGTTATTTTTTTACTATTAACTTATTTACATTTTCATACAAGCATATGACACATATATCCATGCATAATCATAAAAACAACCATAAGTGGGGCCTTTGTTACAAATTATATACAACCATAGAACATCAAAAATAAAAATAAATAAATAAATAAATAAATATGTATGTATGTATGTATGTATATATATATACAGCATGTATTATATATAATACATATATATAATATGTATATTTATTAATAATATATTAATAAAATAATAATAATAATAATATATGTGTGTGTATATGTGTATGTATGTATATGTGTATGTATATATATATGTATATATATATATATATGTATATATGTATGTATTGATGATGATGATAATATATATATATATATATATATATATATATATATATATATATATATATATGTATATATATGTATATATATGTATATATATGTATGTATGTATGTATGTATGTATGTATGTATTTATTTATTGAGCATATATATATATATGGAACCTTGATTGAGCACATACTAACTTGTCATAAGAGATTTCTTGTCACTTGTTGAGTGCAACTTGAATAGAAGCACATCAATTCTTGCAGTTTTAGTTCTAAATTAATATTTTTTCAAATTGTTGATTCTTATAATATTCCGAAGCCATCTATTTCTTGTTAAAACATTTATGATTGTTTATGGTAAAGTAAATTTAATATTCTTCTGGGCACTCTTGTACAGGTTTCCTCAAGAAATTACATTCCACTAGTTTTTCTTGCATTATTGTTTGTTGTATAATATGTTTGTCGTTATATACATGGAAACAGATATACCTATAAAATCAAGCATAATGTTGTATAAGTTTCCATGTTGAGCCTCGCTTCCACACTGGGTGTGTCCAGATTTCTAGCAGAATAATTATTATACACAAAAATAGCAGAAAAAATTAACCAAATACTTGTAGATTTTGTCCAAATCTACTTTATCAATTACTGTGTTCTTGTATTCAATTACGTCAATTATTTAGCTTTGAATACAACAAAAACTAGAGAAATCAAAGTCATCAGGCTCTTGTCTTAACAAAAAAAGTGTTTTTAGAACATATGTTTCATTTCCATCTCGAGCAAATTTCATGAGAATTGCTTTTCTAGAAATTGAGTACAAAGAGAAAAAGAAAACAAATGCGTTATTTATACATATCAACTACAAGGACAATGCAATGTTCCACATAAATTCAAAATAGTAGACATAGTTGATTATCCCTTCTTTACTACTGCATCCCTAATCTTGCAATTACTCCATAAATTTTGTTCACATTTTCTCTTTGTATTATCCAAATAAACATGGCCCTGAATATTTTCCTTATACCACTAAATATCAGGAAGCGTCTCCTTTACACCATGAACCAATTAGCCTTTAATGCCTATTTTCAACCTCATCTCTATTATTTACACAATAAACTATATCATCCTAACCACAAATTCTGCATTCCTAGTTTCACAATCCATGTCCTCGGACTTGTTGTCCCTTTTTTTTCCTATTATTGAAAATATTGCATAAAATGTACATTATTTATACAAAGAAACCCACATCAAAACCTTGGTTCAAATTTTCACATAGACAGTAAAACTCATGAACACTAATAATCATGAAAGGCCTTTTCTACTTTCTATTCTTGTTTACTCATTTGTTTTAATAAAATGCATTTTCTATCAATCAAACAAAGTCCTACAATGTTTTCTCTTTAATATACCAATAAAAATATCTTAAACTCGAAAAAAAAAATTAAAAAAAAAAAAAATATATATATATATATATATATATATATTCAAAAATTCATGTTTTTTTCTTTAATTAAGAATACTCGACAAAATCAAAAATAGAAATTAAATTTTAATATTTTGATAATAGAAATTGAAATGCAATAGTTTGGAATTAGTTTCAAAATATTTGAGGTTATTTTATTTTTATTTTTCATAAATTAGTTAGTACTATAATTTCCTTGTGTATATGGGCTTGAGCTATAATTTCGTCTTCTTTTACACGAATAACATTATAACTACATATATTAAAAACTAAATGCACACAAACCATGTATACATATTGAGCAATGACATGCCACCATGTGGCTCTTGTTTAAAAATTTACCCGCATCATTTTCTTATATCAATTTCACTTTAGGTTGTTCTTATTCTATTTTGTTGTTTTCATTTATAAATTAATTAAATATAATTAATTTTAATATTAAAAAAATATATGTTAATTTTATATATATAAACAATATAAGTTAGGTTTTAAGGCAACAAAAAAAAAGCACAACTAAATAATTTTTTTCTTATTGGTATCATATTTGACAATATTTATTTATATATATATATCATGGCCAGGGACTACGCTACATCAAATTATAAGCCCTTTCATTCTAATTTTAAGTGAGCAAAACATTAGATGAAACATAAGTTTATGAACTATTATATTTTATAACTATAAAATTATCTATAATATCCTAGATCTATCTTAAATTCGAGTCTACCAAGGTTCGAGAGGGATCAAGTTCAGAGTTAAGTGGATCTAAGTTGGTACTCTTACATTCCATAGTAGATTTCCTCAAGCCTTTAAAAAGGCTTCATCATAATAAATACCATGGACAAATACCAAGGGATTATGTAATATCATGGGCTTGTAAATCGAGGTAATTTTATAGTTTAATTAAATGTTGCAAACATCCGCATTGGGATAAAATCGCCAAGGGCTGATAAAACAAAAAATTGTAAAAATCGAGAAAATATCAATAAAAAACAGCAAACATCAGCGAAATTAAGATACCATAAAAATCTCGATAAAATTCGGCAAGCCAAAAAATCACATTTAGTAATCTTCTCCCGTTGAGATATTTACAACACTGGTCTAATTTAACTTTAATTTTATCGATAAATTTCTTTCAGATTAATCACATCATTAGGATTTGGTTGAAGTTTTGAACCAACTAATATGGTTCATCCTCTAGACAAGGTGAAAAAATCAATAGATCTTCAAGAATAAATAACATGGATGCATCATTGCCGAGAATTGGGAGTTAGTGAATTAGTTTAAGGTAAATAAAATAATATTCTAAATTGGTTGTCATAAATTATTTATTAAATAGGAATATATGTATGTATTAAACATAGTAAGAATAATTCTTAAGTTAAAATAATAAAATAAGGGTTAAGAATTGGTTAATGAATATTATTTATTTATAAAGTAGTTGCAAGGAGTTTATCTATTTTAATTATATTAAATAAATTAATTTATAATATTGCAAAAATAATAATAAAGTTATAGGGTTAAGAATTGGTTACAAAATATTATTTATTTATCATAATTATATATATTAATTTCTAATATAGTAAGAATAATCCTTAAACTAATTAAAATATTATTTATTTATAAAGTAGTTGCTGCGAGCTTATATATTTTAATCAAATTAAATTAATTAATTTATAAAATTGCAAAAAAAATTAATAATAATAAAGTTATAGAGTTATGAATTGGTCCAAAATATAATATATTAATAAAGTAGTTAGGAGTCTATTTATTCTTTTTAATTATATTAAATAAATTAATCTATAATATTGCAAAATTTAATAATAATAAATAAATGGTTACATAATATTATTTATTTATAAAGTAGTTGTTAGGAATATAGCGAAATATTAATAGTAATAAAGTTATAAGAGTTCAAAAATGGTAAAAATGGTAGGAAAATAATACAATATTTAGAAATAAACTCTATGAACTTAAAATATTTATAATACACTGATAAAGGGGGCAGAATCACGAAGAGAGGGTCAGAATCTAGCTCTTTCTCAATTTCCAACCATCATCCCTATTAATATTTCTAGCATGTCTCTTAATCTCAATATCCTCTCTAAGCTTCCTATGGTGGAAGTGATCAACCCTAGCAATGACTTTGGAATCCTCAATACAGACATGGTGTTTGGATTTCTCCACATGTTCAGCTAGAGCTGATGAGCGAGAACAATTGAGCCTAATGTTTGCATCCTGCTCATGGATTCTATGTTTAATGGATTGCCTCGTCTCTCCAATATAGGGAATACCACAAGAACAAGGAACGAGGTAAACAACTTTTATGTCCTTAGGTTCAACAGGGTCTTTAACAAATCTAAGAGAATTTCTAATGGTACTGAGAGCTTTGAAAGAAGAGGAGACATTATTCTTTCTAAGGATATGGGTGATCATGTATGTGTTCCCTTGGATAAACGAGAGATGAACCCTGGAGATAGGATCAACAAGAGTAGTTTTAACTCTTAACCCCTTAAAATCTCTTTAAAAGGCCTTGAGGCCTTGAGTTCTACTATACCCATTATTTTTTTTAAACTTCAAGAAGATGATATTTCTCCTACTCCGGGTGGTTTTCATTAGATATTCTTAGAGCACAGGTAGAAAGAGTGCTAAGAACACCAAATTTCTGAGCTAGGAAAATGATGAGAACTAGCATGAAAATATTGTTTCGTGTAATTTTTTTTTGTGAAAAACTTGGTGAGAAATGGAACCATCATCCATTCTAGAGAGGAGAATGACAAGGAATGGAAAGCATCCATCCACCTCAACTTCCATCATGAACTTGAAGGAGTTTGATTGGGAATTAAGGTGGCTCATAAATAGATCCAACTTCTCATGTCCATGGGGCCATATGATGCAAGTATCATCAACAAACCTCTTCCAGTTTTCAGGGTGAAATTGAGTTGAGGCTAAGGCCTTGGTCTCAAAATATTCCATAAATAAGTTAGCAACTATAGGGTAAAGAGGGGAACCGATCGCAACATTGAAATTTTGCTCATAGAACTCACCTTGGAAACTGAATAAAGTCGAGGTGAGGTAAAGGCCAACTAATTTGGCAGTGTCCTGGTCTGTGATCCGATTTATGACACCAATGGCCTCTTGGATGAGTATTTTGGCATATAAGGAAACAACGTCAAAAATTACTAAAAAATCCCCAAGGTCAAACCTAATATCCTTCTAATATTTAAGAAAGGATTTTGAGCCATTAACATAAGAATAAGTGCGAGGCATAAGACGTTTAAGCTTTTGAGCCAAGAATTTAGCAAGAATATAAGCAAGAACTAGATTTATGAATCTTTAGAAGGCCATAAATTTTGGGGGTAAGGGGATTTATCTCCATAAGCTTTCTAGAAAGAGGATTAAGAGAGATATTCGATTTAATGGTGGTTTCTACCTCCTTAGAAACAGACTTAATGGGATTCTTTTTAAGCTTGATGTAACTACCACTATTAGTAATATGGTCAGTGATTTTTTTGACATATTCAGACTTATCAAAAATGACAACAGCCCCACCTTTGTTAGTTTTAAGGATGAAAATATCAGGGTTATCCCTTAGGGATTTAAGGGCGATAAACTCTCCTTTGCTAAGGTTTCTTTTAGGAAGCTTAGCATTCCTAAGTGATCCAGGTAAATTTCGCTACCCTTTAAACCAAGACCTTTTACTTCTGTTGATGTGTTAGAATTTCATTTAATCAAAGCATTAATGAACATAAATGAACATCCACATGTTGTAAAGAAGAGTAACATAACAAACATTAGCAACATAAGATATTGATAACAGAGTTCGTCTAGGAGGGACTACGTCTGTGGGCCTCAGTGTCAAGATGGTGTAGGTCGCTACATTACGCATTGTAAATAGTGATGATGTACATGGATGGTGTTTTCTCTGTCATACAATGAAAATTCCCTCACGCAAGGGTGGCTGGATCTCTCCACGAAATGTTTCATTACAAGAACTGTCACTCTCAAAAAGGACTCCTATCAATATGACAATCTCACTCATGACGACTATGAGTATCCTGCCAACATGGCAACAAAGGGATCTCATTCAAACATACATGGTGACAATGAGTATCCCTCCAACAAGGCATCAAAGGGATCTCAAAAATAAATAAATAAATCCATGATAGAAATCACATCTCACATCAAGAACAAAAACAGGGTCCCACATCAAACATCAAGCAGGGATCTATATAGCACAATGCATATCATACTAAAGAGACAAAGAATTTCATGATCACATTGCATATACCTCACATCCTGGATCTATATGAAGAACAGGATGATAAACTACGAGATCTAGTTGTACCATCAATCTCGTGGCGTCGAATATCCTGAAAATGACTGCTTACACATTAAATGCTGACACCTGCAACTCCACTTTTAAAAGTGGCTAAAAAACATAAGGCTTAGATGCAAAATATGACTACACCATTGAACTCGTGTTGCCGAGAGGTGTAGGATCGACTGTCAATTTGCTAAATTTTTACACTATCGAAATCTGGGCCTTATGGAATCTTTAAGATTCCCCCTAGATTCCTCAAAGATACTGCTCCACAAGGAATCTAGAAATTTGCAACTCAAAACAAGAATATAATCTCACCATTGAGATCCTTGCGAAAATATGAGAATAATGAGTATAAGGTTGACCTCATTCTGACACCAGCAAATTTTGACCTCCAAGGAATCTGAAAGATTCCCTCAAGATTATTGAAGATTCTCCTCCACAGGGAATCTGCAAAACCGCTGCTCAAAAGGTGAATCTGACCTCGCCATTACGGTCCCTGAGAAATTCTAGTTAAAATTGATATAAAGTTCAATACATTCTGACACAGGAAAATTTTACCTCCTTAGAATGTTCATAGGCATCAAGGAATATTCTACGTCGAACTGTGTGGCATCATTCTGCCTTCTCTGCCTCTGCCTCGAAATTCATGCACGCACTACCTACCCTGGCCTGTCTTGGGTGAATCTACGGATTGAGATTTAAATATAAAGTGATGGGTGGACTTTACAAAGTCTGTCAATTGGTTGCAATGGTTATGATGCTTAGTTTGGAGGAGAGGGGTCGGGGGATCAAATCTTGCCCCTCCATTTTTTATGAAACATGTATTAAAGTAATAAAATGTGGGTGGGCGGGTCCGCTCCACGTGGCCCAACCCTACCCATTCCAAAATTCGTGCACCGTTCAATGTGGTAATACATGTATATGGTATGAGGTATGGGTTATTTGTAATGTTTAATGCATATTCTAACCATGCCACTTAAACGTATATCCCCAACTCACCATAATTTCATAAATATTCATTGATTTGTTTTAACATGGTTTGATTTTAATAACCATATGTTATATTTAACATAAGGTTTGTTATATGTTTATTATAACCATTAAATTTTTAAAATGATTTTTTAATAACCCTTTTAAATATGATTTTAATGATTATTTTGTATTTTTTGTTTTGTCTTTTGTGTAGGTGTAAGGGCTACTGCTGGAGTGCCATGTGTCATTAGCTGAGGGGCTTCTATGTGGGTCCCATGTGCTCACTAGAACGCCATGCGGCACACAATGGCCCCACGTTCCCTGCCTTAACAAAACTTCAAACTGCTCTAACTTCATCATAGTGAGCTCAAATTAACGTGTCGTTCATACCATTGTGATCAGGGTGACGAGCTCTTCAATATTAAGCCGAGTTTGCCACATTTTCTCCACTTTCAATTTTGAGCCTTTTTCCAAGCCACTAGTATCTGAATATCCACCTAGATCAATCCTCCCTACTGAGGAGATTTTGGTCCTTCAAAAGCATCGACAATAATCTGCAAATGCTATGTACAATGTTTGCACCACAAACGTCCTGAAAAAGGTCACCCTTATATCTCCTTCACCTTTTTTCTTTGAAGCCTTAAGCAATGAGCCGACACATGCATCTCCTGCAAACCTGTAGTAAAATCTCTTGCAAATTACATGCTCAAATATGACCAACTATGACCCAAAAATTCCCATACTTGCCACGAGTTTATAAAATGTTTTTGGTGGTCGAGCTTACATCAAAATGGAAATCACACCCCAGCTATCATTACATGGCCAAAACATCATTGTCACATTTCAAAGTGATGGAAAACACATCATCACTTTTACATGAAATAAATGCATCACATGATTTACAAGACAAGGCAAAAATATCATGGTTGCTTAACAAGTGATGGAAAACACATCATCACTTTTACAGTTAAAAAAATGCAACATATGGTTTACAAACACGACCATGACACACTACCACATCTAGAAAAACTATCTCTCACTTATCAAAGTGAATGGATCATCTCCCTATGGCACGTTTTCTTGTCAAACAACTGTTTCAATTGGTTCATGCACCGAAACTTCCTCCTTAAGGTGTTTCTCTGGATGGAGCCTCGAATATGTGGCTCTTTGATGGCCACTTTGCTTGCAATGGCTACAAAAGGTATTATTTCTCTAGACATGCTTAACCATTTATTTTTCTGCTATGGAGAAGGATTTCCACGCCTCATCCTCCTTTGGGCTACCATTCTTTTCCAACACTCATAAATGACATGGTTATGTAATCCACAAAAATAAAAAGTTTTCTTATGGCATGATTTACGTTCATGATTATCAACATGATTATAATCAAAATGAACTTGTGAATATCAAGACTTATTATACCTTTCTTGGTGGTCTCTGGTGTGATCATGGTGATGAGAGCTTGTCTCAGCTCTTCTACTGTGACATGGACTTCCATGGGATGATGGTGTAGTCTTCCCATCAATCCTCTTCAATGGTGAGTTCAACATTGTCTGTTTTCCTTTCATGTCCTTCAAAGATCCTCCTTTAGTGTATCCCAAACCTACGTAGTGACGTCTCTACACAACCTCCAATGGCTAAGTTATGCCTTGCCCATGAATGCCAAGTCCTCCTCCTTTGTAACCCATCTTGGTGAGGAGTCTCATGCTGGTTCCTGTAATGGTACCTCCACACTTCCAACAGAAATGATATCATGTGAATATGAAACTAAAGAGAAATCAACATTGTTTACCTTATTTTTTTATTTTGAAACAGTTGAAAAGGGCTTCTCTAAGCCTTCGTTGTGCTTCACTTCCTCCAATGCCTCTGTCGCGGCTTGTAGATGAAGCTACAATTGTTGCTTCTCCTCCTTCTCTTCCTGTATAAGGGTCTTTAATGGATCATGATCTGCTTTACGACTTTTGTCGTTGAACTTTAATTCTTCCAATGCCTCTGTCATGGCTTGCAACTAAAGGCACAATTGATGTTTGTCCTCCTTCTCCTCTTATAGAATTTTTTTCAACTCAACGTTATCTGTTGCTTGTTTTTCATAAGCAAGGTCTTGTACATGTCTTATTTCTCAGACACCCTGAGTAGGGTCTCGTACATGTCTTTGACATCCTCCATTGCTCAACTCAGCGAACGTTCAATGGTTCACGCCTGCAATCAAAATCAGCAAGAAGACCGCTCTGATACCACTTGATCCGGTTAAATTTCGCTACCCTTTAAACCAAGACATTTTACTTAAGCTAATGTGTTAGAATTGAATTTAATCAAAACATTAATGAACATAAATGAACATCTACATTTTGTAAAAAAGAGGAACATAACAAGCATTAGCAACACAAGATATTGATAAAGGAGTTCGTCCAAGAGGGACTACGTCTCCAGGCCTCGGTGTCAATATGGTGTAGGCTGCTGCATTAAGCATTGTAAATAGTGATGATGTACATGGATGGTTTTTTCTCTGTCATACAAGGAAAATTCCCTCACGCAAGAGTGGCTAGATCTCTCCACGAGATGTTCTGCAACAGGAACTCTCACTCTCAAAAAGGACTCCTATCAAAATAACAATCTCATTCATGACGACTATGAGTATCCCGCCAACATGGAAACAAAGAGATCTCAATCAAACATAAATGGTGACAATGAGTATCTCGCCAACAAGGCATCAAAGGGATCTCAAACATAAATAAACAAATCCATGATAGAAATTACATCTCACATCACGAAATAAAACAAGGTCCTACATCAAACATCAAGCGGGGATCTATACAACACAATGCATCTCATAGAAAAGAGACAAAGAATTACATGATCACACTGCATATACCTCACATCATGTAACTATCTAAATAATAGGATGATAAACTGTGAGATCAAGTTGTACCATCAATCTCGTTGCGTTGAATATCCTGAAAATGACTGCTCACACATTGAATGCTAACACCTGCAACTCCACTTTGAAAAATGGTCGAAAAACCTAAGGCGCAGATGGAAAATCTGACTACACTGTTGAAATCGTGTCACCGAGAGGTGTAGGATCGACTGTCAATTTTTTGTATTCTAACACTATCGAAATCTGGGCCTTAGGGAATCTTTCAGATTCCCCCTAGATTCCTCAAAGATGTTGCTCCACAAGGAATCTAGAAAGCAACTCAAAATAGGAATATGATCTCACCATTGAGATCCTTGCAAAAATATGAGAAGAATGAGTATAAGGTTTACCTCATTCTGACACCGGTGAATTTCAGCCTCCAAGGAATCTGAAAGATTCCCTCAAGATTCTTGAAGATTCTCCTCCACGGGGAATCTACAAAACCACTGCTCAAAAGGAAAATCTGACCTCACCATTCTGTTCCCTGTGAAATTCTAGTTAAAATGCATATAAATTTCAATACATTTTGGCACAGGAAAATTTTACCTCCTTGGAATCTTCATGGGCATTAAGGAATATTTTACCTCGAACTATGTACCATCATTTTGCCTCCTCTTCCTATGACTCAAAATTTGTGCCTGCACTACCTGCCCTAGCCTAGCATGGGTGCATCTATAGATTGAGGGTTAAATATAAAGTGTTGGGTGATATTTACAAGGTCTATCAGTTAGCTGCAATGGTTATGATGCTTAGTTTGGAGGAGAAAGGTCGAGGGATCTAATCTCGCCCCTCCATTTTTTATACAACATGTATTAAAATAGTCAAATGTGGGTGGGCAGGTCCGCTACATATAGCCCGCCCCGACCCATTCCAAAATACGTGCACCGTT
This sequence comes from Pinus albicaulis, assembly GCA_034641835.2. Lineage (NCBI taxonomy): Eukaryota > Viridiplantae > Streptophyta > Pinopsida > Pinales > Pinaceae > Pinus > Pinus albicaulis. The sequence goes on from CM076580.1 coordinate 1,489,483,872, forward strand.
CAACGTGGTAATTGTTGGGTATGTGTTCCCCAGGAAAAAAAAATTCGGTGGGCGGACCCACCCATGGTTTTTTGCATGGGTTTGCACATGGTTTTGGGGGACGATGGCTTTCAGCCCCTGGTATTTTGTAGATCTAGTCAAGGGAAATATGGTTATGTTCTAATCCAGGGTTAATAGATTGGGCTTTATATATGCTTCAGCATGTATATATATGTGTTATAACACCAAAAGGAATATAATGAAAAATCAAGTTGGTCGTCCCGATTTGGGATCCAGGGGAAAATATCTGTGTATATCTGTTTTATGTTTTATGCTCTCGTTATTGTTTATTTTTTGTTTTTAATATTCGTTTGTAGATAATTTTTGTACAGGGTTAAAACCTACAGTAATACATATATAAGGTATGAGGTATGGGTTACTTATAACGTTTAACTCATATTCTAACCATGCCACTTAAATGTATATCCCCAACTCACCACAATGTCTTAAATATTCGTTGATTTATTTTAACATAGTTTGATTTTAATAACAATATGTTATATTTAACATAAGGTTTGTTATATGGTTATTATAACCATTAAATTTTTAAAATGATTTTTTAATAGCCATTTTAATTATGATTTTAATGATTTTTTTGTCTTTTCTGTTTTGTGTTTTGTGTAGGTGTAAGGGATAATGTTGGAGTTCCATGTGTCATCAGCTGAGGGACTGCTATTTGGGTCCAATGTGCTCACTAGAACGCCGTGTGGCACACCATGGCCCCACGTTCTCTGCCCTAATAAAACTTCAAACTGCTCTAACTCCGTCATATGAGCTCGGATTGATGCGTCGTTCATACCATTGTGATTAGGGAAACGAGCTCTTCAATCTGAAGCTGAGTTTGCCACATTTCCACCATTTTCAATTTTGAGCATTTTTCCAAGCCACTAGTGTCTAAAGATCCACCTGGATCACTAAGAACAATAGCACAATCTTGCCTAATAGACTCCTTGACATTATCTGGAAGGTCCCTAATACCAAACTCGATGTGACAAATAATTTCATTGAAGGGAATATTTTTAGGGGCAAGGGAAAAATTAAGCCCTTTATCAAGGAGACTACAAACAGAGGAATCATAATTTTTACTAGAGAGGTTAATAACATTCTTAAAACTAAGAAGGGTATTATTATTATTACTATTATTATTATTATTATTATTATTAAGAGAATAGGAGGAAATCATATTATTAATATAAAAACTCCCATGGCAGGGGAGAGGGGGACTATAAGCCTTACCATGGAAAGGAGAATGAGCGGAGCCAGATCCAATGTCTGAGCTTGAGGGGGGAACGCCATTGCTCAAGAAGGGAGATGAATTGGCACAAATGGAGAGCACACTCAAGCAAGGATATGGTTTCGAGACAGAGTGATTGAAATGGAATGAGAGGCAGATCGAGGAGCTTGAGGGATCAACTTCAATTCCAAGCTTTGATTGAAACAAAACTTGACTTGGCAATGTTGAGGATTGATGAGTAGAGATTGATTCTGAAATTTTCCTGCAAACCCACATGATTAGGACGAAGACCTGCTCCTCATTGATCATGCTCAATGATTCATTAGATTTTTTCAAGAAATATTGATCAGAATGGAATGAGACGTAGATTGAGAAGCTTGAGGAGCTTGAGTGATCAGCTCCAATTCCAAGCTCTGAGTCAAATAGAACTTGATTTGCTAGTGCTCAAGATTGATGAGTAGATTATGATTCTGAAACTTTCATGCAAACCCACAAGCTTAGGGAAGATACATGCTCCTCACTGATCCTACTCGATGATTGATTAGAGGACGCCTAATAACCGGAGAAACTAGAGACATCACTCAGCATTTTATCGAACTTGGCAGAGTGCTTCTTATTTGATATATCCTCCAAACGAAGACCCTTTGCAGCCGAACCACCATCTATCACTCCCCAAAGAAAAATAGAGACACCATTTGGTAGATCCAAATGGAGAAAAAATATCTTGTGAGAAATAAAATTCATATCTCCTTAATTTTCTGATCTCTGATCTAATTAGAGCCCAACTGGTTTTAAGAGAAATATACCTATTTTTAGAATTTTTTAGGGGACGAGTAATATGCACAAATACTGGAACCAATGATGCATCCCTACATCATTTGAGAAACGTAAGATCATATTTCTTCTTAGCAACTTGTAGTCGAGCTGGTTCAAATTGACGAGCTTTATTTGCCATTTCCCTTTCATATAGGGTAATAATGTTAGATCTAAGACTTTAGTGATCCATATTGTAGATAAATGTCTTTCTAATTCATCACATCATTAGGATTTGGTCTACGTTTCGAACCAACTAATGTGGTTCATCCTCAGGAGAAGGTGAAAAAATCAATAGATCTTCAATAATAAATAGCATGGATGCATCATTGCCCAGAGTTAGTTGCTAGTGAATTAGATATTAAGGTAAATAAAATAATACTCTTAATTTGCTCTTAGGAATTATTTACTAAAATATTATATATTTAGTTATAAACTAGTTGTTAGGAATTTATTTATCATAATATAGATAGATAGATATATATATATATATATATATATATATATATATATATATATAGAGAGAGAGAGAGAGAGAGAGAGAGAGAGAGAGAGAGAGAGAGAGAGAGAGAGAGAGAGAGAGAGAGAGAGAAAGATTTTTAATATAATAAGAATAATTCTTAATTAATTAAAATAATACAATAAGGGTTAAGAATTCGTTAAGGAATATTATTTATTTATAAAGTAGTTACTAGGAGTTTATCTATTTTAATTATATTAAACAAAATTAATTTATAATATTGCAAAAATAATAATAAAGCTATAGGGTTAATAATTGGTTACAAAATATTATTTGTTTATCATAATTATATATATTAATTCCTAATATAGTAAGGATAATCCTTAAACTAATTAAAATATTATTTATTTATAAAGTAGTTGCTAGGAGCTTATATATTTTAGTCAAATTAAATCAATTAATTTATAACATTGCAAAAAATTTAATAATAATAAAGTGATACGGTTAAGAATTGGTCCAAAATAAGTAGTTGGGAGTTTATTTATTCATTTTAATTATATTAAATAAATTAATCTATAATATTGCAAAATTTAATAATAATAAAGAAATCGTTGCATAATATTACATATTTATAAAGTAATTATTAGGATTTTATTTATTTTAGCTATATTAAACAATTTAAAATATAATATAGAAAAAATTTAGGAGTAATAAAGTTATAGGGGTTAAAAAATGGTAAAAATGGTGGGAAAATAATATAATAATTAGAAATAAAATTTAAGAACATAAAATATTTATAATACAATGAGAAAGGGGGCAGAATAATGAAGAGACTCCCGGAATCTAGCTCTTACTCAATTTCTAACCTTCATCCCTGTTAGATTTATACCATGCCTCTCAATCTCAATAGCCTCTCTATGCTTCCTATGCTAAAAGTGATCAACCCTAGCAATGAAACTGGAGTCCTAAATACAAACATGGTGTTTGGATTTCTCTACATGTTCAGCTAGAGCTAATGAGTAGGAACGATTGAGCCTAATTTCTACAGCATGCTCATGGATTTTAAGAATTTGGCTTCTGTGATCCATAAATTGTGTAAGAAATTTTTCGGTGAAAATCACATGTAAGAAAAATTTTGTCGACGCGTTTCGAACCAGCCAATGTGGGTCATCATCAGGACAATATTCTCATGGATTCTCTGGTTAATGGACCAACTCGTTTCTCCAATATAAGGAATACCACAGGATAAAGGTACCAGGTAAACACCTTTCATGTCCTTAGGGTCGACAGGGTCTTTATCTGATCCAAGAGAATTTCTAATGGTACTGAGAGGTTTGAACGAAAAGGAGACATTATTCTTTCTAATGATATGGGTTATCATGTCCATGGTCCCTTGGATAAATGGGAGTTGAACCTTGGATATAGGATCAACACGAGAAATTTTAACTCTTAACTCTTTACAGGCGCTTTGAAATGCCTTAAGAACTTGAGTTCTACTATACCCATTATTTTTAAAAACTTCAAGATATTGATATTTCTCCTGCTTTAGGTGGTTTTCATCAGAGATTCTTAAATCACAGGTAGCAAGAGTGCTAAGAACACCAAATTTCTGAGCAGGAAAATTTTGAGAACTAGCATGAAGATATTGTTCTGTGTGAGGATTTTTGCAAAAAACTTGGTGAGAAATGGAACCATCATCCATTATACAAAGGATAATTTGAAGGAAGGGAAGGCATCTGTGCACCTCAACTTTCATCATGAATGTGATGGAGTTTGATTGGGAATTAAGGTGGCTCATAAATAGATCCAGCTTCTCACATCCATGGCGCCATATGACGCAAGTATCATCAACAAACCTCTTCCACTTTTTAGGGCGAAATTGAGTTGAGGCTAAGGCCATGGTCTCACCTCACCACAATTTTTCTTATAGAACTTGCCTTGGAAATTGAAGAAAGTAGAGATGAGGTAGAGGCCAACTAATTTGGCAGTGTCCTGGTTCGCGATCTGATTTATCAAATCAATGGCCTCTTGGATGGGGATTTCGGTATATAAGGAAACCGCGTCAAAACTTACTAACAAATCCTTAGGGTCCAACCTAATATCCTTCCTATATTTAACAAAAGAGGTCTAGTCCTTAACATAGGAATCAGTGCGACCCACGAGAGGTTAAAGCTTTTGAGCCAAGAATTTAGCAAGAATATAAGTAGGCCCACCTATTTTGTTACAAATAGGTCTCAAGGGGGGGCCAGAGTTATGAATCTTTGGAAGGTCATAAATTTTGGGGTAAGGGGATTTCTCTCGATAAGATTTCTAGAAAGAGGATTAAGAGACATATTCAATTTAATGGTGATTTCTACGTCCTTAGAAATAGACTTAATGGGATTCTTTTTAAGCTTGATGAAACTACCACTATTAGAAACACGGTTAGTCATTTTGCTGACATACTGAGACTTAACCAAAATTTTGACAGCCCCACCTTTGTCAGCTTTAAGGATGACAATGTCAAGGTTATCCCTTAGGTTTTTAGGGCAAGAAACTCTCCTTTCCTAAGGTTTATTTTTGGAGGCTTATCCTTCCTAATAAAAATAGAAAAATATTTCCTAATAGCCTCCTTGACATTATCCGGAAGCTCCCTAATACCAAACTCAATGTTACAAATAATATCATCGATGGGAATATTTTTAGGAACAAGGGAAAAATTAAGCCCTTTATTAAGGAGACTAAAGAAAAAACAATCAAAAATTTTACTAGAGAAGTTAATAACATTCTTAAAAGTAATAAGTGTATTATTATTGTTGTTGTTGTTGTTGTTGTTGTTATTATTATTATTAAGAGAAGAGGAGGAAATCATATTATTAATAGAAAAACTCCTATGATAGGGGAGAGAGGGACTATAAGCCTTACCATAGAAATGATATTGCGTTGAGGCAGATCCAAGGTTTGAGCTCGAGGGGGGAACACTATTGCTCATACAGGGAGATGATTTGGTGCAAACAGAGAGCACACCAGATCAAGGACAGGGTTTTGCAACATAGCGATCATAATGGTATGAGACACAGATCGAAGAGCTTGATGGATCAGCTTCAATTCTAGGCTTTGATTCAGAAAGAACTTGACTTACCAGCATTGAGGATTGATCAGTAGAGTTCGATTCTGAAATTTGCCTGCAAACCCACATGCTTAGGGCAGAAACCTACTCCTCATTGATCATGCTCGATGCTTGATTAGAGTTTTTCTAGAACGAGTGATCAGAATGGAATGAGATGCGGATCGAGGGGTTTGAGGAACTTGAGTGATCAGCTATGATTCATACAGAACTTGATTCGCCAATGCTTAGGATTGATGAGTTGAGTTTGATTCCATAACTTTCCTGCAAACCCATGAGCTTAGGGCAGAGACCTACTCCTCACTGATCCTGCTCGATGCTTGATTAGAGGACGCCTGATAACTGGAGAAATGAGAGACAACACTCAGCATTTTATCGAACTTTGCAGAGTGATTCTTCTTTGAGATCTCCTCCAGACGAAGATCCTTCACAGTCGAACGACCATCGATCACTCACAAAATAAAACCAGACACACCATTTTCCAGATTCAAATGGAGAAAAAATATCTTGCGAGAAATAAAATCTAGATCTCTCCTTAATTTACCAATCTCTGATATAATTAGAGCCCAACTGGTTTTAAGAGAAATATACATATTTTTAGAATTGTTTAAAGGATGAGTAATACGTGCAAACACTGAAACCAATGATGCATCCATACATCGTTTGAGAAACATAAGATCAAATTTCTTCTTAGCAACTTGTAGTTGAGCTCGTTCAAATTGACGAGCCTTATGAGACATTTCCCTTCCGTGTAGGGTAATAATGTCATATCTAAGACTTTGTTGATCCATATTGTAGATAAATTTCTTTCAGATTAATCACATCATTAGGATTTGGTCGAAGTTTTGAACCACCTAATGTGGTTCATCCTCAAGACAAGGTGGAAAAATCAATCGATGTTTAAGAATAAATAGCATGGATGCATCATTGCCTGGAGTTAGTTGTTGAAAACTAGTCGTTAGTGAATTATTTATTAAGGTAAATAAATTAATTCTAAATTGGCTGTTAGGAATTATTTATTAAAATATTATATATTTAGTTATAAACTATTTTTTAGGAATTTATTTATCATAATTATATATATTAATTTTTAATATATTGAGAATAATTATTAAATTAATTAAAATAATACAATAAGGGTTAAGAACACGTTAAGAATTGGTTAAGGAATATCATTTATTTATAAAGTAGTTGCTAGGAGTTTATCTATTTTAATTATATTAAATAAATTAATTTATAATATTGCAAAAATAACAATAGAGTTATAGGGTTAAGAATTGGTTACCAAATATTATTTATTTATCATAATTATATATATTAATTTCTAATATTGTAAGAATAATCCTAATTAAAATATTTTTTATTTATAAAGTAGTTGCTAGGAGCTTATATATTTTAATCAAAGTAAATTAATTAATTTTTAATATTGCAAAAAAAATTAATAATAATAAAGTTATAGGGTTAAGAATTGGTCAAAAATATTATATGTTTATAAAGTAGTATGGATTTTATTTATTCATTTTAATTATATTAAATAAATTAATCTATAATATTGCAAAATTTAATAATAATAAAGAAATGGTGACATAATATTATTAATTTATAAAGTAGTTGTTAGGTGTTTATTTCTTTTAATTATATTAAACAAATTAAATTATAATATAGAAAAATTATATTAAACAAATTAAATTATAATATACCAAAATTTTAATAGTAATAAAGTTATAAGGGTTCAAAATTGGTAAAACGGTAGGAAAATAATATAATGTTTAGAAATAAACTCTAAGAACTTAAAATATCTATAATACAATGAGAAAGGGGGCAGAATCACAAAGAGACAACCAGAATCCATCTTTTACTCAATTTCCAACTAGCATCCCTGTTAAGATTTCTAGCATGCCTCTCAATCTCAATAGCCTCTCTAAGCTTCCTATGGTGGAAGTGATCAACCCTAGAAATGACTCTGGAGTCCTCAATGAAAAAATGGTGTTTGGATTTCTCCGCATGCTTAGCAAGAGCCGATGAGCAAGAAATATTGAGCCTAATGTCTGTAGCATACTCATGGATTCTTTTTTTAATGGACCAGACCGTTTATCCAATGTAAGGAATACCACGTGAACAAGAAACCAGGTAAACAACTTTTATGTCCTTAGGGTAGATAGGGTATTTAACAGATCCAAGAGAATTTCTAATGGTACTAAGAGGTTTGAACAAAGAGGATACATTATTCTTTCTATGGATATGGGTGATCATGTCCGTGGTCCCTTGGATAAACAAGAGATGAACCTTCAAGATAGGATCAACACGAGTAGTTTTAACTCTTAACCCTTTACATGCTCTTTGAAAGGCCTTGAGGCCTTGAGTTCTTCTATAACCATTATTTTTAAAAACTTCAATAAAATGATATTCTTCTGCTTCAGGTGGTTTTCATCAGAGATTATTAGAGCATGGGTAGCAAGAGTGCTAAGAAAACCAAATTTTTGAGCAGGAAAATGATGAGAACTAGCATGAAGATAATTTTCCATGTGAGTTTTTTGGTGAAAAATGTGGTGAGAAATGGAACCATCATCCATTCTAGATAGGATAATGTCAAGGAAGGAAAGGCATCTTTCAACCTAAACTTCCATCGTGAACTTGATGGGGTTTGATTGGGAACTAAGGTGGCTTAGAAACAGATCACACTTCTCACGTCCATGAGGCCATATGACACAAGTATTATCAACAAACCTCTTCCACATTTTAGGGAGAAATTGAGCTAAGGCTAAGGACTTGGTCTCAATATCTTCCATAAATAAGCTATAAACTATAGGGGAAAGAGGGGAACCCATCACAACACGGAAATTTTTCTCATCGAACTCACCTTAGAAATTGAATAAAGTCGAGGTGAGGCAGAGGCAAACTAATTTGGAAGTGTTGTGGTTCATGATCTGATTTATGACACCAATGGCTTCTTGGATGGGGATTTTGGTATATAAGGAAACAATGTCAAAACTTACTAACAAATCCCTAGGTTCCAACCTAATATACTTCCAATATTTAATAAAGGAGGTCGAGTCCTTAACATAGGAATAAGTGCAACCCACAAGAGGTTTAAGCTTTTGAGCCAAGAATTTAGAAAGAATATAAGTAAACCCGCCTATTGTGTAAAAAATAGGTATTAAGGGAGGCCCATATTTATGAATCTTTGGAAGGCCATAAATTTTGGGGGTAAGGGTATTTCTCTTAGTAATATTTCTATAAAGAGGATTAAGATACATATTCGATTTAATGGTGATTGCTACCTCCTTAGAAACAGACTTAATGGGATTATTTTTAAGCTTGATGTAACTACCACTATTATAAATATGGTCAATCATTTTTCTGACATAGTCAGACTTATCCAAAATGATGACGACCTCACCTTTGCCAACTTTAAGGATGACAATGTCAAGGTTATCCCTGAGGGCTTTAGGGGAAAAAAACTCTCCTTTGCTAATGTTTCTTTTGGGAGGCTTAGCCTTCCTAAGAACTACAACACAATATTACCTAATAGCCTCCTTGACATTATCCAGAAGGTCCCTAATACCAAACTCGATGTTACAAGTAATTTCATTGATGGGAATATTTTTAGGGGCAAGGGAAAAATTAGGCCCTTTATTAAGGAGACTAAAAACAGAAGAATCAAAAATTTTACTAGAGAGGTTAATAACATTCTTAAAACTAAGAATTGTATTATTATTATTATTATTATTAAGAGACGAGGAGAAAATATATTATTAACAGAAAAGCTCCTATGGCAGGGGAGAGAGGGACTATAAGCCTTACCTTAGAAAGGAGAATGCGCGGAGCCAGATCCAAAGTCTAAACTTGAGGAGGGGACACCATTGCTCAGATAGGGATATGAGATGTCACAAATGGAGAGCACACCTGAGCAAGGGCAGGGTTTCGAGACAGAGAAATCAGAATGGACTGAGACATAGATTGAGGAGCTTGACGGATCAGCTTTAGTTCCATGCTTTAATTCAGACATAACTTAACTTGCCAGCATTGAGCATTGATGAGTAGAGGTTGATTCCGAAATTTTCTTGCAAACCCACATGCTTAGGGTAGAGACCTACTCCTCACTTATAATTTTAGATGCTTGATTAGAAGTTTTCAAGAAAGGGTTATTGGAATGGAATGAGACGCAGATTGATGAGCTTGAGGATCTTGAGAGACCATCTCCAATTCTAGGCTCTGATTCAGACATAACTTGATTCACCAGTGCTTAGGATTGAAGAGTAGATTCTGATTTTGAAACTTTCTTGCAAATCCAAGAGCTTAGGGCAAAGACCTGATCCTTCTTGATGCTTGATTAGAGGATGCCTGATAAACAGAGAAACGAGAGACAACACTCAGCATTTTATCGAACTTTGTAGAGTGCTTCTTCTTTGATATCTCCTCTAGATGAAGAGCCTTTGCAGCCAAACCACCATCAATCACTCCCCAAAGAAAAACAGAGACATCATTCGCCAAATCCAAATGGAGAAAAAATAGCTTGCAAGAAAAAAAATCTAGGTCTCTCCTTAATTTATCGATCTCTTATCTAATTAGATCCCAACTAGTTTTAAGATAAATATATTTGTTTTTAGAATTGTTTAGAGGATGTGTAATACATGCAAACATTGTAACCAATGATGCATACCTACATCATTTGTGAAATCTAAGATCAAATTTCTTCTTAGTAACTTGTAGTCGAGCTCGTTCAAATTGATGAGCCTTATCAATCATTTCCCTTCTATGTAGGGTAATAATGTTAGATTTAAGACTTTTGTGATCTGTATTGTAGATGAATGTCTTTCGGATTAATCACATTATTAGGATTTAATCGACATTTTGAACCAACTAATGTGGTTCATCCTTAGGACAAGGTGAAAAATCAATCGATCTTCAAGAATAAATAGCATGGATGCATCATTGCCCAAAGTTAGTCGTTGAAAAATAACCATTAGTGAATTAGTTATTAAGGTAAATAAAATAATATTCTAAATTGGTTTTTAGGAATTATTTATTAAAATATGATATATTTAGTTATAAACTAGTTGTTAGGAATTTATTTATCATAATTTTTAATATAGTAAGAATAATTCATAAATTAATTAAAATATTAAAATAAGGGTTAAGAATTGGTTAAGGAGTATTATTTGTTTATAAAGTAGTTACTAGGAGTTTATCTATTTTAATTATATTAAATTAATTAATTTATAATATTGCAGAAATAATAATAAATTTATAGGTTAAAAATTGGTTTCAAATATTATTTATTTATCATAATTATATATATTAATTCCTAATATTGTAAGAATAATCCTTAAACTAATTAAAATATTATTTACTTATAAAGTAGTTGCTAGGAACTTTTATATTTTAATTAAATTAAATTAATTAATCTATAATATTGCAAAAAACTTTAATAATAATAAAGAAATGGTTACAGAATATTATTTATTTATAAAGTAGTGGTTAGGAGTTTATTTAGTTTAATTATATTAAACAAATTAAATTATAATATAGCAAATGTTAATAGTAATAAAGTTATCGGGGTTCAAAAATGGTAAAAAAAGTATGAAAATAGTATAAAATTTAGAAATTAGCTCTAAGAACTTAAAATATTTATAATACAATGAGAAAGGGTGCAGAATCACAAACCGTAGCAATGACTCTGGAGTCCTCAATATAGACATGGTGTAGACATGGTGTTTGAATTTCTCTGGAGTCCTCAATATAGACATGGTGTAGACATGGTGTTTGAATTTCTCTGCATGTTCAACTAGAGGCTAATTTATTTTTGACTAAGTCAAAATATGTATGTTGAGATTATAACATCATTACCATACTAAAGAATATTTCTCATTATCATGTTACTTGTAGAGAATTGAACCTAGGTGGAGAAGATAACAACCATTCTAACCACCCACCCAAGATAACCCAATTAACTTGTGTGTGTGTGTGTGTAATATTATTTATATTAAAAAAATATAAAAGAATTTATAATAATTTATAAGATGGATCTAAGTTGGTACTCTTATATTCCCATAATGAATTTCCTCAAGTTGCTTAATCTTAACAAATACCATGACTATGCAATACCATTTAATTTAGCTTTGTAATTTTATAGTTAAAATTATAATAATAATTTCATTTTTTATTTTTATAACTTTAATTATCTAGAGATTTCTTCCTCTTATTTTTAAATTTTGTTTTTTTATTTTGTTTTTTACTAAGTCAAAACATTAATGTTGATATTACGCCATCATTTTTTTCAACAAAACGGTTATGGGTTTACCCAGTCAAACTTGTTTGAACGAATTTTTTCACAATTTTCACCAAGTAGAGCATGTCTCCAAAGATTTGAACCCACCACGGCCAAAAAATGATATGTGCCTCCACTGCTTGAGCTTATACTTTGAAATAAATGTTTCTCATCATCATATCACTTACAAGGAATTGAACTTGGGTAGAGGAGATAACAACTATTCTAACCACCCACCCAAGATAACCTAATTAACTTATTATTATTATTATTATACAATTTTTTAATAATTTTTAATAAGAAAATATTATTTTTATTAAAAATATAAAAGTAGAATTTATAATATTATCTAGGATATTGTTAAATAAATCCATTATAATAAAAAATTGAAAATTCTAAATTTATATAATAACGCACTTTAATTCAAGAAATATATATATACATAACTAGAAAAAATAAATATTAATATAAACCAAAGTTTAAAATAAAGTATGTATCTCTAATTATGTCAATAGGCATCTCTTCTTGAAAATGGTTAGGCCAACCTTTTTCTACCGTTTTTATCTATGTGTGACATTTTTGCACCATATGTGGCATTCATCTAAGCGTGACATGTGTGAACCATGTGTGACATTCATCTAAGTCTGACATATGTGCACCATTTTTGATATACGTTGAGCACAACCATTGAAGATGTGTAGTAAATCCTCCATGACCGTGAGAATTGTTTGTGTTTCATATGCCAGGTATCTCATGCGAACATGTGGGGCCTCCACAACCTTCTTCCCCTTGTTGTGCATTCTTCTCCTTGCAGTGCAAACAAGACCACATCCTCCATGGGTAGGTCATGTCTCTGGAGGTTTTTTGTTGGTCAGGGACTATGTATTGGTTCCTTTTCCTTGGTAGTTGTCTCATGTTGTTGCGATATTGAGACAATTTCTTTGCATCAGACTTTTTTGTAAATCGGGAAAGAACAATACGAAATTCATTGCAATAGGTAAAATTCTCTCCCAAGTATTTTCATTGATATGTTAATGAGTATACCTAGCTTTACTGATTACTAAAATCATTTTAACAACTCCAGGTGTTTCAGTTGGAGCAGTTGTGTTGACAGTAGCAGGAATATTATGGGTCTAATTTGATATAGGAGAAGGAAAATCCATTTTTTTAAGAAGATTTGAGTTGCTCACAAAGTTAGAGACAATGAGGAAAAGTGTATGAAACAGGACTACCCATTTTCTCCTACAAAGTACTAAAATAGGCTCATAAGAATCAACTTGGAGATAGGGGATTTGGTTCGGTCTATCTAAGAAAACCCCTGGTGGTCATGTTGTGGCAGTGAAGAGATTCCATCGGGATAACTCATTCTAGAAGAGTTGAATAGTTCATCAATTAGATACAAATTTTTTCAAGTGTTTATCATCCAAAGTCTAAATTTGGATACTCGTCTGAATATTTGTAGAGAGATTTCTCATGCTTGGCATTTCTTCATAGCTTGAACCACTTATATTCCACATAGATGTAAAGTCTACTAATATTCAGTTGGATGAACACTTCCAAATCAAAGTGGCAGATTTTAGCTCTCAATATTTGTTCCATTAGATACAACCCATGTTTCCACTACTCCCTAGGGCACACCAGGATATATTGGCAAATAAATCTCTCACTTCTTCAACAAATTCTTGTTGTGTCGCTTGTTCATAAACAATTGACGTGTGAATTGGTACCAAGTCTTCAAAAGGAAAAAAAATAATGGTGTATATTTTTAAGCTAACATTGAATTATGAATATGACTCTTCTCAAATTCACAATTTGAAGCCCAACTCGTAGGATGGAACCAATGTTTTCCATTTTAAGAATTATATTTCACACTTTTGAAAAATCATATCATAAGCCCTAAATCAACATTGGGTTATGGTTATCTCTTCATTGACTTTAGTTACAAAGAAACGAACTGGAATGAAATTTTAGATTAATTTTGTACTAAGTAATAGTGAGACCCTAATTTATGAATAAATACACAAAGATAACCATCAGATACATTTGTTTTAGCCATTGTAGCTTTGGTTTCTATATTCATGTAGAGAAAATTATCCTTTTAGGAATCCCTACTTCATTTTTTCAAGAAGAATATGAAAAAAAAATTACCCAAAGAGAATATATATTGTTGTTGTTTCATTAGGCTCTCACTAGGTTCATCGTGTATTCAAAATAGAGGAAAAAAAAATTTAGGTTGTGCACTTGGATATTTTTGTATAAGTAGAATATGAACTTTGTGATGATATCATTTGGATAAATATCTCATTTTTAAGTTCAAATTTGGCATATTTACCAATTTGCATAAAAGAACCCTGATGTCATATTTTTGAAGGTGAACTATGAAGAAAACAATTCTATGTGATACAGTCTGGTCATCGATGTTTTACCCTTTTTCTTGTTCTACAGAGGGGCATAGGGATGTCTTTAGCTTTGGTTGTACTAATGCAACTATAAGTCTTTGTCCCTGAGTATTAGGGGAGGTCGAACTACTGGCCTTGTCAAAAAACAATTCTTTGTCTTTATTTATTCCAAAACCTGTCGAGACTTGTAGAAAAGAGGCACCATTTGTTATTAGATCTGATCAAAAGGCATAGGATTTTCCACTTGTTCCTCCTAGAAAGAATCCAAACAATATGGCACCTGTAGGACTGAGTTGCAAGTCATATCTACAAGAGCTTGTGGGCTCAGGGAGATTGCGATTCTCTTTAAATGAACTCCATGCAGACATCCATTTTCTTGTGCATCCTATAGAGGCTATGCAATGCAATATTAGAATTAGATCATTTGTTGTGAAAATGAGAAATCATTTGAGTGTTCATTAAGTTTTTGTCATAATCTTTCAAATTGATAACAAATGAATTTTAGATAATGACTATCCACCCATTTAGTTGGGGTGCATTTATTTGATTAAACGGAGTTTGAGAAGACATTTTTAGGAATATTAGGATGTGAGAAATAAATTTTCCTATTGGATCTAAGGTTGGTTTGCAGATTGCTTAGAATAGTAAAGATTTCATATTGTTGGAAAGCTATTGTTTAGTACAAAAATAGGAAGAAAAGGTAGAATAATGTCTTGTAGTGACAATCTCACTATAAGTGGAAGGCTATATTAATAAACTTATAGATACTAAACTTCATCTTAAAGGGGTATAACACTTGAATTTTTAAAATGATGCTACATACTTGAACAAAAGCCTTTTTTTCTCTTTTTGGATGAAATTTTAATAGATTTTAGATGTCAGTAATGCATTCTCTTTATTGGCCCATCCAACGAGGTTGCCATAGGCTTATATTTTGTTACAGTTGATGATTTATATTTTTCAATTTCCTTACATACAAGGTAAAATTTGGGGTATCCTCATTTTTGACAAGCAGTTATTAAATATGCATTTTGCTGATGACTACTATTATTCTGAAATTATGTTCTGATTCCATCAAAAGTACAATGCATTAAATTGGAACTTTTTCAACAGCAGTAGGAGTTGTGATGTTCGAGGAGAAGGGGGGGCTCATCTTAGGTCAAGGATATTTGTTTTTTTGGATTAAATGGAATTGTAAATTCATTGTGCTAGGATTGATTGTGCAGTATATAGTAATCCATTTTGGATTTGAAATGCATATCAAAACCTCTTATACCACTTAAGGAATCTCTCTTGTAGACTAATTCACTATAACAAGTACAATTCTGATTGCGAATAATGTTTTCCACTCATATTTCTTATTCGTGTATCTATTAATTGTAGCTAGAAGTGCCCTTTTAGAGATTTCTTTGGGGGAAGTAGAGTGTGTGTAAGGAATTTTTGTGGATATCTGAACTTTGCTAAAAAAGGACAAGGACTAGGCATGGAAGTCATATTTGCCAAGTTACATGGAGGACTTAGCATAGTTGTTACATGTGCTAGTGTTATGAATATAATTCATAACAAATATAATAAATATATTTATTAATAATTAAATAAGGATTATGTAAGTAGTCATTAAGTTAGTGAAAGGGCATATCTAAAAGACATGCCCAGTCGTAAAAGGCCACCTGCCTAGGTATATAAGCAGGGCCTCATTATAACATTTTATCATCGCTTATACATTTTATATATAATAAATTATTATTACGAATACCTCTTGTCTATTTTACAATTAATTCAACAAGCCTACAGCTTTGTTGCTCCATTTGGTATCAAAGGGGTGATCTTCTTGCCTGGAAGAAAACACCTACGCCACTGCTACTGGCTGCCTTCAGTTGTTACATGTGGTGCCTCAAAATCACTGCCGCTCGATGCCTTCATCAATGTCGATGGTCGATTTCAACAAAAAGTTGATAGATCTTGAGATTAAGATCCATAATTCCGATGAATTCACTAAAATATTAATCGAACTTGAGGATAAGTTTACAGGACATTCTGACGACATCAAAAAACTTCAAGACACGACAAATCGAATAGAAAGACAAATTTGGAAAAACCATAGTGAGTCCACAGACAATCATAACAAAGAAATGTAGAATATAAACACCATTTGGGATAAGATTAATCTGACTCAAGAACCAATATTTCCGAATATCGGACATAATCAACAGAACAATTCAGATGATTCAGAGAATTCATAAAATAATCATGAAGAATCACTACATTCTGCAGAAGATCAAGTTATGAAAATTTCAAATTATGATGAAGGTGATATTAAAAACAAAGATGAGCCTACTAGCCAAGAATCTGTGGAAGTAGTTGATCATGATTCAGATGAAGATGATATGAAGGAAGACTATTTTGAGAAACAAGAAGATGAGCAATATCATAACAATGAGGAAGATGTTGAAAAATACATTTATAATGATGACAAAAGAACTCCTTAGGGTGATATAGATAATATTGTTGAAGAAGATGACAAAATTGATGTTGCAAGCCAGGAAATTGCGGATTCTTATCTAGTTAAGTAAAATTCCAATACAGCTGATCTGCAACGGACAAAGGAGCAGGAAATTCATAAAAATACATCACCTAAAGATGTAGAAACTATAAATGAGAATGAATCAGAAGTAATATAGGGTGAAATAAAAAATATCTTGCAACTGATCATAACAGTGAAACATGAGGAGCGACAAGGAGGTCGGCGGATACCCTAAGTTCTTCACCTCTGAACTGTTGACTATTGTGGTGGTGGTATTCCATGGTGGGATACTAGATGAGATAGTCACAATTGCTATGCAGGCTCCTGGCCTTGCATTTGAGACATATGGGTGGTATTTTGGGCGAAGTTTTACCCCTTTACGCTCGAAGGCAGATCTTATTTGCACCAGAGACCTCTTGGACCACTGGCCTCGACAATGGACGGTTGCTCTACACACACGATGGGAGATAGAAGCTAAATACTTATATCTGTCCCTCTTTTAATGTGGGTTGGCTGCAATAGGTTGGACATTACCCACGCTGAAGATTTTCTACTAGAAATGGCTTCTATTTCCACTGGTTCGAAGCAGACCTATTGGGTTTTGTTGGACAGAACCTGCGAGGGTGTTTTGCAGCGGGTTATGGAGACAGTCTCCACCATTGGGCGCTATTATTGCATCTCAGTGTGCCAATTTCTATAGATCTTCATCCAGGAGACCAAAACAGGTGACCACTGGAAGCAACAGAAATATCGATGGAAGCGATATTCAAGTAAGTTCTAATCATTTTCAAGTTTTTATAAAGCCCCCTGTGGGAAATAGTTTTACTGTTTGGATACGGGACACAGACAGAGTATCACAGCTTAAGGAAAAGATCAAGTTTGGTGTTGGTTACCCTCACCATCATCAGTCATTGATACACGGGGGCAAATATTTACTAGATTCCAGAGTTATCAAGGATTACCCCATTGAATCGGACTCTACCATTACCCTCAACCTAAGACTGAGAGGAGGTAAAGCAGATCCAAACAGAACTCAAGGACCAACCCGGGGAGCCAGCACCTCCAATACTGCAAACCCAAAAGGACTCTCATACAGAAACGCACTGGAAGGAAAAAACAGAGCAGAAACAGCTACAGCATAAATAGAGAGTACCCCCAAGCCTTACATTGTGGAGCAACAAAACAGTGTGCCAGAATTGAATATAGATAGTCCAGAGATAAATGAGCATCGAACCGCCTATGAATCACAAGAAATAATTTGCAGATTCAACTGCTTTTGGCCCAAACCAATGGAGCTTTTTCATTTGATATTTACCAATTGGACTATGGATTGTGAAATCCATCTTTATTCAAAGGGTTTCCTCATCGTCAAATTCACATTAGTGGAAGACAGAGAAACCATTTTGCAGGAGGGACCGTGGTTCTGGGGATCCACCGACCTCTTCATCACACCATGGTTTCCTGAATTTGATGCAAACACAATGGAGGTTACTAGCTTGTCGGTTTGGGTCTAGCTATACAACCTTCCGATTCATTTTTGGAATGAAAGTGTTCTAGGAGCCATTGGAAACACACTTGGTAGATATATAAAAATAGATACCCAACGTTTGGAGGAGCGTATATACACTTTTGCACGAATCTGTATAGAAGTGGATCTTAGCAAAGGCCTACCAGAGAGTATTCTGCTGAATCACAAACAACAAAGATGGACACAACACTTGGACTATGAAAACATAGCTTTCCAATGCAGAATATGCAGAAACACAGGACATCTCCAAAACACATGCCCGGAAGCAAAATGAGATAACAGAAAAAAGAAGAAGCCAGTGAAAGCAGCCAAAGGATGGAAATTCCCATCAGAGGATTTAGAGTAGGAGACAAACGAAGTGGAGGAAGACACCATCCCAGAGGCGAGTATATAGCCAACAACCGCACCAGATTCACAAGATCATAGAATGCAAGATACTTTGGACAACACCACCATGGCGCGGTCGGTATCAGAACTAGAGGCACCAGATAATGGGGGGAATAAAAGACTACATACTTTAGATACTTTGGACTCAGATAAGGACATTGGAGCAACCACAGAAGAAAACTAGCTCGCCCTTATATCGGCCATGCCAACACAAGGTGGTTGGTGAAAGGTTGAAAAGAAAAAAGGGAGAAAATATTAATTTCTACCCGTGTATTTTTTATTTGCGGCATACTAGCCTGTTTTGACTGACAATTACTAGCAAATGTAACATGTAATTTTATTTTCAGTAATAAAATTACGAATTTTTCCTTTCTGAAAAAAAAATACAGGGTGAAATCAAACTTCAACTAGAACTAAATATGTGCCCAAATTCTAGTCAAAAACATGTATCTTCAGATATTTTTCAAACAAAGACTATAAGGAGTAAAGGCATATTATAAATTTCAAGTAAATTTTCAAAAAATCAGCATTTAACTCTAATCATCCCCCCTTCTAATTTGGTAGAAATACATCGCAATATAGCTACAATAGAAATTCCCACCAAAGAAAGGAAAAAAATATTGGAAGAAGAAACCCATATGGAAGAGAATGAAGATCAAGTTATGAAAATAGAAATATATGTTATTGGATCATTTGCATTAAATGTAAGTGGCCCCAAAAGTGATATAGATGCGGTATGTATAGGACCATCCTATGCAAATATAAAGATTGATTTCTTTGTTCACTTTTACAATATGTTGGTAGCCAGAGAAGATATTGTAGCCATGTTGGTGCCTATAATAAAATTCAAAATTAATGGTATTTCTTTTTATTTGAGTTATTCAAAGCTCAGAACTCATCTCATAACTAACAATGAAAGGCAACTGGATACCAATAAGAAAAAGATTTCGTCTTATTTTGAATATAAGGATGGTGAGAGTAAACATAACCGTTTCAAATGGCTAACACATTGCAAAATTATGTAACTTTTTCCAACCAAGATACAGGGAACAGACATACGTCCTCTTAGAAACTTTAGATATACTCTCAGATGCATTAAGATTTGGGAAAAACAAAGAGGAATAAATTCTAAAATATTGTGAATGTTGGGAGGCATCAACTGTGCCATATTGGTTGTGAAGATATGTACACTATTTCCCAGGGCTCTTCCTAATAAACTGGTATATTATTTTCTCAAATTGTATTCTCAGTGGAATATTATAAATCTACTTCGGCTCAATTTCCAGTACAGTGATGCCAACACAAGCCTGTTTCATTCTTTCAATGGATTCCAAACCCTAATTGAAGCACTGAGCATTCATTTTAATATATATGGGCTCAAATATGAAGAAGAGGTTGAGGTGACTGAGAAGGAGGGGACTTGAAATTTTTGTCGAGAGATTATCCAGCTAGCTAATATTACTGGTTTGAGTTCAGAAGACTCACAATTTATTACAGAAAAAGAGGCCAACGCCCATGCTTTATGTGGTATCCCGCGTCTTTTTTACTTTGAAGGTAGCTACAGAAAAGAAATGGGCATAATTGTGTGCATAACACGTGCAATTTTTAATGATGTGCAGTTGCCCTACTTCAATTTTTACTTCAAAGTCATACTTTATCACTTGTGGAATCCTGAGGCTACCAGTGACGAGCTCAACCTCTGTGCATATATTTCTAATGGTGTTCTTGGTGTGGGAAAAGAGAGAATTTTCCTATATTTGTCAATATATCCCCGGTTTCAAGCACTGAGGACTCTTGTTTCTAGGTTTTATTACAATGGGGATGAATATGGCGATCGTTTCACAACGCTGGAGAATGTAATGAAGGTTATGTGTTTGGAGACAATTGAATGGATGTGTTTGGAGAAGGACCTTGTTGTCATCTACCCCGTAGCCAATTTCCATTGGCTGACCACCAACACCGCATTCTTCTTCCAATCTGCGGGTGGCCATAACATACCTATTCTTCCTATTCTGCAGGTGGCCATGGCACCGCGTTTGGTTGGCCCTCGTGGCGTGACCTCTGCTCTACCTCTGCTAGGTGTGCAGCACATGGGAGGATACATGTTTATGTTGATTCATACGAAGGCTTGATGGAAACTACTAAAAAGTGACCAATATAGAAAGACACGACCGTACGATGGTACCAAAGGACTTACACTTATTTAAAAAAAAATTATAAGTCTTTATAAAATGATTATAGTGTAACATTATTATTATAAAGTTATATTATGATAAATTTTATAAAGTAACTTATTAAAAAAAAAGATAAATGTCGATTCCAAGATAATACTACTAAAGACTTATATATGTCGAAATAACGTGAGAAAGTGAAAGAAATTGTTAGCAATTAAGGTGAAGAATTTTATTATCGATAAAACTTTGAGGACAAAATTTCTGAAGGGGCAATGTTATGAATATAATTCATAACAAATAAATAAATAAAATTTGATATATTATAAGTTGGGAGTATCACATTAAAGGTTGGGCAAGACATTAAAAGTTTGGTTCGAATACATATAGTAAAGTTATATTATATAGTAATTTAATTAATTAGATTAATAAAATTATAATTAATTAAATTATAATAAAAAATGGGTTTCCAAAAGGGGTGTGACAACAATTTATACATGTTGAGGTGAAAAACATGAATAAAATAAAAATTGTGACCCGTTACACTTATAAAAAAATGACGGAAGCAAATGAAGAAAATGGTGTGTGATTGAACTGAAGAAAAGTGTCAACTATAAGCTTTGAGGACAAAGATTTTGAAGGAAGGGGCAATGTTATGAATATAATTCATAACAAATATAATAAATATATTTATTAATAGTTAAATAAGGATTATGTAAGTAGTCATTAAGTTAGTGAAAGGGCATGTCTAAAAGACATGCCTAGTCATGAAAGGCCACCTGCCTAGGTACATAAGCAGGGCCTCATTGCAACATTTTATCATCGCTTATACATTTTATATATAATAAATTATTATTACGAATAACTCTTGTGCATTTTACAATTAAGTCAACAAGCCTACAGCTTTGTTGCTCCAGCCAAGGTACTTTTCTTGTATCCAAATGGATTGTTAGGACTATGTGTATTATATTGAATTCCAATAGCTCATATGTATGGTGTGAAGAAACAAATGTGTTATATGTATTGCATTGATGGAAGAATTTATGTGTTTTTTCTGTCCTTTTGACATTTCCATGGAATATATTAAAATAAAAGCAAAAAAAATATTTCAATGTACACATTTTACTATGCCTTTTCGTTTCTTTATTTATAAAATTTTACTGTCATTTATACTTCTGGGAATTCTATTTAAAGTATTTAGGGCTCCCTTGTTCTCCTTGAAAGTAAAGTTATTGTATTGTGAATGACCCTAGAAGGGGAACTTCCATTGCCTTGCCCTTGAGAAATCCAAGACCACCAATGAAAGCCTTCATTCTTTATCTTTTTATAATGCTTTAAACCATGATATTGCTAATGTCTCCATAGTACTTCTTATAATATTTAAAGTGATTGTATAACATATGAAAATTCATGTTGCAACATTTATGTTGTATAATACAACACCTATTTTGCATAAAGATATATTGTTTCCCTCTTATATCTCATATCAATCATATTTTGCAAAGAATATATGTTTTACAGTGAATTGTTCAAGTGTGATCACTAAATCAAGGAAATGAGATGTATTATAGATTCGATCACAATATGGATAGAAGCATTGAATGGTGATAATAAAAACATAGAGAAAGACAAGTTAAACAGTGTTTAGTTGTTAGCATCAACCAGAAAGAATCAAAGGAAAACAAAGATCAGTGGTTAATTTTATGCTCATTTTTAATCCTTAATACTAGAGCACATCTGAGAACCTTTGGATATTGGAAATATATTTCTTCAAATCACCCATGGATCTATCCAATGCTGTATGAATCTAATTTATTTCTAAACTATCCATCATGGAAAATTTTAGGGGCCAATTTTCACAAGTGGGCCAATTTTCCATGATTTTTCCAAAAAAACAATATTTGCCAGTTTCCATTGTTTATAAAAAATATTCGCCAAAATTTTACAATATAAAATTATTTTACATTAAAAATCGCCAAAATTATATAGAGAGTATATATAAAATAATTATAAATTTGAATATTTTACAAATATATCAATAAACATTTTATAGTTTCAATATTAGGGACTACTGAGATTCACCAATGTTTTTAAACTTCAAGATAATTTTCCATCTTTAAATTTTTCCTTATTCAGTATAGATCAAATTCAATGCATCGACCCATGGATATATCTAATTTTATATGAACTTAATTTATTTTTTAAAATAATCCTAAGCAGCATAATATGGAGGATCTCCACCACTGGATTTCAAAACATGGGAGGGTTGGTGAGGCTAAAGTAGTGGACATCCCCTCAAAGAGACAGCATGTGGATAGTCAACATGGTGAATTTCACTGTGGCCCTAGGAAAAAATATGATGATCGTAGACTGCAAGACTTATATAGGGATTAGTTACAGCAAGGTATGAATCATAGTAGTAGGTGATTTCAAGGTAGGATTCAAGTAGAGTCTAGTGGCTTCAAGAGAGATCCATCTGACAATATAGAAGTTGATCAAGAAGGAAAGTTAGAGAGGTCTTGGTCAAAAATCTCACCAAGCAGACATGGCTTAAAATATCATTTCAGAACCAAGTATCATGAAATGAGAGGCGGAATTCATGTATATGGTTCTATATCATCAAAATCTAGGGTTCCTAGAGGTTAAACTTTTAGGAACAATGAAACAATAACACATGCCATATATTTTGTTGGAAATACAACTCTTGCAAAAATAAAACAAGAAATGAAATGTGAGAGAAGTGAAGAACCTTATACTACACAATCCACAGAGCATGGATCCTTATAAAATCCCTCTATGAAGAGTCAATACAAACACAGACAAAATCTTCCCTGGGAAGAAAGGAAGATGAGATTGGGAAAGGTAATTAATGATTCAAGTGAGGAACCAGAATTTCAGGCTCCAAATCCATTAAGTGATATTCTAAATAAAAAATGGAAATTGACTCAAGAAAATGGAGACAATGAAGGAAATATACCTACATAAGGGCAAGGTCAGGCCATTCAAGGATTCAATTTGAGCAAGGGAAATGATGTCTTGCCACCACTTGAAAAATATGTTAAAAAGGGAAAACTTCCAACATGTGACAATTATACATCTAAACTTCCCACTTTTACTTCTGGAGTGGATGACACTAAGGCATCCAATTATGTGGATAGTTGTTTATAGGAAAAACCATCAGCCTTTTTAAATGGAGCAAAACCTATTGTAATGGATGACCAAGAAGATGCAGTAATGAATGATGTTGCTCAAAACAATGAAGATGAATATGTTGGCCATGAAGAGTATGAATTCGAACCTGCAGAGCATGAGGACAATGAAGAGTGGGAAAGGAATTAAGATGAGCAATAATATGAAGACTATCAAGAAGATGATGATGAAGACAAATTTGCTAGGAAACTTGGTGGAATCTTCTCTTGATTAGTGACTTTTATTAGAACATATGTTGAAAATTGTTTTCAAATTTGTGCATGTATTGGAAAGCACAATGGTGGTTTTCTCTTATAGTTTTTCTTGGAATGTCAGTGTAAAATGCCAATTTCATGTGTTGCTTGACATGATTTTGTCATATATATTCAAGATAATTGTTTCTTTGCCTATATTGAATCTTGTTAATGATGATATAGATCCTATTTATTTTATATTATACAAGATCCTATGCATAAGCAAATATCATAACTTAATTTTAAAGCATATTATGATTCTCAGCATAGGTTACAGTCATGCCTTTGAATCAATTATCTCATTGGCATTGCAACTAATAGAATTTGAATAATGTAAACCTGGTTAAATATTCTTAATTATATGAAGACTATAACACTTTGCAACTGCAACTGTGAACAAAAGGTGATTCCTCCTATAATCTATGGAATTTGAAGGCATTGAGCATAAATTGATTCTTTTTTAGTTTTGATATTCTCATTTCAATGTGACCATTTTATCTTGGAAAATTTTATAGTTGCTTCTCATCATTACAAAATTTCAATCATATTTAAAATACATCAAAAAAAATTTCTATTCGAGTAACACCATGGGTTAATTATTTTGTTGTCTCTATTGTTGAAGATACCTTTGTAATCCTTTCTTTTTTAAAATTTATAGTGGATATGAAATGGCTATAGAGTATTGGTACATTTATGATTTTTATGTTATGTAAAAGAAATTGTTGCATTTAGAGTTTTTTTTGAAGTATCTATTACAATTCCTTTATTAAAAAAGCCATGATTTCCATTAAATTAAATGGGATAATCATCCATTGAATGACTAGGAATTATAGGCCCTTGTTCATTTCTATTTTTGGGGAGCTCTAGAAGGTGGTGGCCTCATTGCTATTGCATGTAGAATTGATCCATTGTTTTCTTATTCAAAGGTTGAAATAACCCTTGTTTCACATAAAGTTTATCTAGGTGGATATTAGTGTCCACCCGCCTATTCCACCTAGACCTCCAGTAATTTTCATCAGTTTCCTTGATTATAGCAGAATTTATTATTTTTAGCAGTTTTTGGGGTCCTGAACTTCCGAAGCAGTTTTGATTCAAACTGGTTAAGTTGTCAAAACTTTTTTTGGAAGCGTCATGTTGTTTTAGGAATTATACAAGATGCATGTATATTACCACACTCCCTTGATCTAACAAATTAATCTTATGTTAAATACAGAATCCTTCCACTTAATTCTTTGCGGAAATTAAACCGCCAATTTCAAAACACATATGAAGCAAATCAATCGCACATAAACACGGTTGTTTAACGAGAAAGCTTAAAGCTAAAAACCCCAATTATCATATATTATGTATATCAATGGAACATGTAACAATATCTTACAAATATTAGTACATCAAGCTCTTAGTACAATCAAAAATCATTACACACTGTCATACAGAAATTTGCATATCTATGCACCAATTTCTTGCCTCCTGACAGCCTGCCTCCACTGCACAATCCCTGTTGAAGAAGACCCCTAATGAATTTGACATGGCCTTGCCTTTAATTGGCAATCCTCATTGGCATCTCCAATGTGTGTTAGATGCATTGAATGCATCACTATAGTCACAACAGATAGTCCATCTCACCCTTTCACCTATCTCTCCACTGGGACTCCACTGGAACTAACATGCAAGTAGTTAACTGATGTATTTGTTCAATTGCAAGTGAGTCTCTAGTTGTGAATTAATTAAATAATAATTCACTAAACTCTCACTTGTGTATCTTCAGTTAGAACTAGATACAACTAGCACAACTGATTTTAACTCACTTAACTAAGTTAAACTAAATAACATCTCACATAACTACTCTTCCAACTCTGTCACAACTTGCCACTATCAGCTATAACTGAGTCCTCCATGCATGAGTCACCAACCACCCTAGGAATTGTGTAATTCCTTCAGCCCACTGATTTTCCAAATCTATTCACTGAAATAAAGTGCTCCAAGAGAATAAGTTTATATTTATTGTCGGATTATTATTAAGGGCTAATAATAATAGACATGCATCTATTTTTAGACTATCGATATATAAATAGGCTTTGCCCAATCTTCTAAAAATAGAATCTCATCTATTTTTCCAACTTTATCAACCATCTACAAATAGCCTCTTGCTACTTATAGAATATGCTCACCATGTCTAAAAATAGACATACACCTAAAAATAGCCTGTGGGCCCCACTTAGTGAAAGTGCTTAATTTTCACTAAGCTCATCATCTTGTTGAATCTCAACACTCCCTCTCAAGAAGATATGGATTATCCTTCACCCCGATCTTGCCTCTATGGTATTCGAATTTGCTCCTGGTAAGCGCCTTCGTCAAAATATTTGCATCCTGATCTTCCGTAGGAATGTACTGAAGCAACATGATCTTCCACTGCACACAATATCTGATATGATGATACTAAATATATATATGCTTAGATCTATCATGAAACATAGGATTAATCGAGAGTTTTATGCAACTCTGATTATCACAATGTATCACTATAGGATCTAAATGAGAACCAAACAAACTGACCAAGATCTTCCTCATCCAAATAGCCTCACATGCAGCTTGACTTGCTGCCATGTATTATGCTTCCGTTGAACAAAGTGCCACGGATATTTTTTTCCTATTGTACTAAGAAACTGTTGTAGATCCGATACTAAAAACCCCTCCTGATGTGCTCTTTCTGTCCATTGGGCTGCCTACCCAATCTGCATCCGTGAAGCCATGCAACTTCACCTCATCCGTCTATTCGTACCATAAGCCATACTCAGATGTGCCCCTGAGATATCTCAGGACAAGCTTTCCTGCCTTCCAAAAGATCTTGGTAGGCTTAACCATCACTTGACTAAGCTAGTTCACCGCATAGCATATGTCTGGTCTTGTATTAATTAAATACATGATCGAACACACCAACTGTCGATAGACAGTTGCATCCACTACCTCTACCGATGTAGCATCCTCTTTCCTCCAATTTCCTAGAAGAGGAGTATCCATGGGCTTGCAGTCCTGCATATGAAACTTACCAATTATCTCCCGAGCATACTTGCTTTAAGACACAAACAGTTCACCTTTTCGCTGCCATATTTCCAATCCAAGGAAATAATGAAGGAGGACCAAATCCTTGATCTCAAACTCCTTTGCAAGATATTCCTTGCATGATTCTATCAACTTCTCATCACCCGTTAGTATTAAATCATCAACATAAAGAACAATGATTAAAATCTTATCCTCCACCACAATTTGGTATAGGTTTGCATCTTCCTCACTCTTGGTGAAGCCAAGTCTAGTGAAATAGATGTCGATCCATGTGTACCAAGCATGAGGTGATTGCTTCAGCCCATACAACGCTCTTTTGAGTCTTCACACATGCGACTCACTATTGAAGATCTCAAATATTTCAGGCTACTCCATGTACACTTCTTCCTCAATGATCCCATTAAGGAACACATTCTTCACATCCATCTGATGAATGTGCCAACCCATTTGTGCTAAGAGAGCAAGGATGGTCCTTATGGAATAATACCTTGCGAAAGGTGCAAAGGTTTCTTCATAATCAATCCCCATGATCTGTGAGAAGCCTCGGGCAACAAATCTTGCCTTATACTTCTTGACGCTCCCATCAGCAACTTGCTTTACGTTGTAGATCCATCTTTAACCTACCACTAATTTACCAACTAGCCTTGGAACAATCTCCCAAGCATTGTTTCTGACAATGGAGTCATACTCCTCCACCATGGCATCTACCCATGTGGGCTCCTACGCTGCTTCCTCAAAGGAAAATGGCTCTGTCATGATACACTTGCTCATGAGAACCATGTATCCAGTGAATTGGTCAGGTGACTGTCTCTGTCTACGTTGTGATGTAGGGACTCCTACATTCTGTGCCACATCAGGCTTAAGCCTCTTAGCTTTTCTGGTACGCCTTCTACCTATTATGATGTTTGGATCTACATGACTGGACTCCTCCACTCCATGATCCTCCTCCTGTGGCTAATCCACATCTTGAGGATCATCTTTGGGAACAAGAATTTCCTCCTATGCATGCAAGTGGAGATCCCTCTCAAGCAACAACTTCATGGCTTTCTCCTCATTTAATTTTATATCCCGTCGCACCATAGTCATCCAACTATTTGGAAAATACACACGATAATTATGGGGTGTTTCTGTGTACCCCACAAATATCCCAACTTTTGCAGTCGGCTCCAGGTTCTTCCTGGCATCCTTTGTCACATGAATGTAAACAGATGAGCCAAAAATATTCAAATGATAAATATCAGGCTTCCTACCTGTAAAAGATTCTTCAGGTGTACTCATTCCAAGTACTCTATGAGAACAATGGTTTTTCACATAAACTGCAGTGTTGCATGCTTCCGCCCACAAGTGCATCGGTAAGCCCTAGTCATGCAACATAGCTCGTGCAGCACCCACAATAATTATGTTCTTCCTCTCCATGACCCCATTCTACTGTGGGTTATGAGGCGCTATGAGTTCTCTTAAAATTCCTTCTATGCTACAGAATTATTTGAATTCGTTCGAGATATATTCACCACCATTATCGCTCCACAAAGCCTTCACTTTCTTCCCTGACTCCTTCTCCACCAATGCTTTAAACTCATAGAACTTTGAGAATGTTTCACTCTTCTTCTGCATGAATAACATCAAGCATATACGATAATATTCATCAACAAATATAACATAATAATTGTGTTTTGTTGTTGAAGCAACGGAGAAAGATCCACACACGTCTATGTGAATTCTCTCCAGGATCACCGAAGCACGGTTCTCCTTCTCATGAAAGGTGGTCTTCACAAACTTACCCATAGTACGTCCCTTTCACTGATCTAACTGTGCAAGAGTACCCTTGGGAATTCCAGTAGAAATCTGCTACAAAATCTTCAAGGTGCCATGGTGAGGATGGCCCAATCTTCTATGCCATAATTCGCCCTCATCCCGGCTCACCACTTCTTCCGCTTTGCCCATGATTTCAGCGCAGCCATCTACCTCCAGCTTGTAGAGATTCTTAACTCGAATCCCTATCCTCTTGGTTTGACCCATTTTTTTATGTTGCAGGAAAAATTTTCTCTCGCTGAAAACATCATCATAACCTCTTTCCTCCGACATCGCAACCGAGACTAAGTTCTTCTTCATACCTGGAACCTGCATAACATCTTTCAACATAAATGGTTTACCTGACTCTCTCTCAAAGGTAATGGTTCCAATGTCGGTCGTGTTAGTCATCCATAATTTGACTTTATCCAAAGATGACTAAATGTAACAAACCCAAATTTCTGGAACAAAATTGCAAAAAACATTATGAATTCTAGAAACCTCACAGCCTTCATCTTTCTAAGTCTGTCATTTCACAAAAATCTCCATCTATTTTTCCTAAAAATGTTATCCTACTGTTCCTTAGCATTGTTGTCCCTTAAAAATGTTGTTCCTTAGCATTTTTGTTTCCTATTGTTGTTCCTTAACAGTGATGTTCCTTAAGCCTGTTGTTCCCTTCAAAATACTGTTGTTTCCTTAAAAATAAATCCACCAAGTAAGCCTGTTGTTCCCAAAGAAGTTGTTTTCTAAGGCCCCATTTTCAAAGATCCCTTTTTCCCTTCTCATTTCATCCTCCGTTTTCCCTAAAACATATTTTAAATCATTAGAAAACCCTTTTATGGTTTAAAAATGCCCCTTTTCACCTATCAGAACTCTTAAAAGATTGGCCTAAAAACCCATTTTTTCCTAAAAAGTGGTCTTTTTCGAATAAAAAGCATAAGCCCCCAAGGGCTTAAAAATATTCCCCCCATTCCCCCATGTGTCTGAGCTCTATGACCAAGCACCCAAACACCTGTTGCATCGGCTTTTCTTCTTTGAATCTGCATTTCCTTTGAAAAATTTTACTCGTCGATGTGATTAGCACCCTATCCTTAGACCCTGGTCACATTTTCCCCCACGGGATCATGCCCCAGTGCCCAGTTATTAGCCCCCCATCGCATCGGCCTTTTCCTCGCTTCTTCTCCCCTTTCCTTTGTTCCACTGCCGATGTGATAAATTCCCTTACCCTGGCCCCTGGTCACTTATCGTCCCATGGGACCATGTCCTTGCACTTGTTCCTAAGCCCCCATCGCATCGGCTTTTCCCAATAGAACCCTCGTTTCCTTTGCAAACTTTCCCTCTCCGATAACGATACCCAGATAAGATCCAAGTTGTAGATCTATATGATCTGACAGTGATCATTAACCCTCTCCCCTTACCTTTTTGTTTTATCCATCCACCCTCCGCATCGATCTCTGTCATTGATCTACATGATCCAATGGTCCTCGTTCATCCCGACAACCCAACTCTTCCGGACCCACCATCCATTGCGCAAAGCCCTCCTCCAATCACCTCTTGTCACCTGTCCTCCACTAAGTTCTCCCCGCCATGCACTTCTCTCCATCACGCTCCCTCGTAGCCGTTGGATCTTCCCCCCCCAAAACCGATGGTCTACGATCAATATCACGTGATTTTTGCGTCTGTGGTTTAACGTTCCAAAGCCATGCGAAATAGGCAATATTGTAAAGGCAACATGGCACATTATAATTGGATCGCGTTCCCTCCGGACAAAACTACTAACAACCCAACTACAACGCGCAAACCACCAATGGTTTTCCAAAACCACTTTTGCTCAAATTTCACGTCAAGACTATTTTAAAACCCATTTCTTCGTGGTTTTCTCCATAAAACCCTTCTGTGCATTCATTTTCTCCTCACTGCTCCTTCCGCTTCCACCCGACCTCTATAAAGCAGTTTATCCAACACTCACAGGTTTTATTAAATATTTTTGTCTTGTGCAGGTTTAATGGTAGTTTAAGGGTAAAACTCTTCCCACTGTCTGTGAGAGGACAAGCTCGAATATCATCATCCAGGGAAGACTGTTAAATGAATAAAAGAAATTTCCAAGGCATAAATTCGGGTCTTTAAATCAAATATTGCATGAATATTTGTTATTCAAATCAAACCCCTGCGCATTAAGGTCTTCTGTCCACAACAGCGAAAGGAAAAGCACAGTGGAAGAAATAAAGAGTTAAAGACTGAGAACCAAAGAAAGGGGATTAAAAACTAGTCCAAGCCAGCAGGAGAAGTGTTAAAGTACAGCAAAGAAGATTAATTTAAAAAGGCATATCAAGGCTAAAAATGCCTTAAAACACAGTTTTATGATTAAATCAAGAAGACTTAGGCTTAAAGATAGCCTCAAATACATCAAAAGAGCAGTTATTCACCTAATAACTCACAAATTTGACACCTTTCACTTACTTTATACATCAAAGGAAAAATTGGCAGTTATTACACAAAAATATATTTTATTATCTGTCAAACAGTTATTGTAAAAAAAAGAAAGAGCCTCAAAGTCAATCTTTTCAGCTATTTTATCTTCAGGAAGTAAAGACAGATTTAATACACAGAGAAGTAGTTGAGAAACATTCCTACCTTATACCTTGCATGGTTTTTAAGGATAGGAGTGCATTTACTGTGTCATTAATAACATTTTGAACCCTAGATAGTTCCACCTTCTCATTTGCAACATAAATACTGCATTTAAACTCATTGTATGGAGGCATTTGATAACTCTTTGAAGTAATACATAGTTCTGCTGAGATTGAAGAGAAATTGATGTACTGGAACCTGTGGATGTTTTTACCTATTTGTGGATGGATAAATCTCTATCATTGGATCCCTAAGCTTGGTTGTTGGTGAAGTATTCTAAACTGTTTAATATTATTCCTATTTTCATTTTGTTTTCATCATCTCTTGCTTGCAGTAGAGTAAAATTTTTAGGCTAAGAAATTTCTCTTGGAAGCACCTTAGACCTATTTACTCTTCACTGTCTTTATGTTTTTCATCTGCTGAATGTTTTATTGAGTAGTTTCACTACTTTTCAACCCTTAAGCTTGTTTATTTCAAGAATATTTCAATACAGTGGCCTCAAGAATGATTTATGGTTCTCCCTGCTTGCTTGTTGTCTCTTAAAAATTGTTTTTGAAGTCTCCCTTCAAAGTACCATTATCCAAAGTCTGCCAAAGAGGTCTGTTTTGATCATACCCTTTGTACTTTCTCAAATAATTGTTTTGAAGGTATTTGTAGCTGTAATCACAGATGTTTAGGAGTTCCCTCTTCTATGAATGCATTTATTTTTTTAGCTTGAATGTTTTCTTAACCTTGAAAGTGAAATCTTTGATGAAATAGAGCGTTCCTCGACTCTTAGATTTCATTTTGAAAGTTTGTCTTGAAATTATTATTTTTTGGAGTGTGATTTGTATAATTCATGGTTAGCCCTATCTATAAAATACTTCTTCATGTTCAAATGATGCTTTAAGTCCCTTTGTTGAAGAGTACATATAATTAAGGATTCTTAACTTCCCTTAGTTCTACTTTTCATTCTAAATCCCTTAATGTTCATTCCATTTAACCTGAAAACTTTGTTGATCTAATAGCCAAGTTATATTTTCCTTTTGATACCCCTAATTCATCTACAAACTTGTTACAAACTTCCATTTGACTCCATTTCCAAATGACTTATATTTCCATTTTCTATCTATGTTGCCTAGATCATCATGTCCCACAAAACAATCAAACAAACTCAAGCTTAATAACTAGCCTAAAATCAACCCTTTACAAGAAAACAAGACATTTCTTTGCAAACATATTGAGATATCCCTCTCTGAGACTAGGAGGGCTAGATCCTAGAGCTCTAAAGACCGGTTTACATGTTGCCTTGTCATTTGGTTTACCAGTCAGACAAATTACAGGATCCCAACATTCTGGCGATCACGGTGGGACCTCTGAGTATATAGTTTCCTAGAAAGCTCTTATAGACTCAGTAGTCTTTCAAAAAACCATATAAACTCAGAAAACCCCAAAAAAAATTCAGATTGGTTTTCAAATAAACCATTGGTGGTGGACCAAAAGACATTTTACCTCTTGAAAAGCTAAAAATTTCCACCTGGCGACTCCACTAGCCCTAGGAGGCCTATTACCACACTAGATCTTAAAATTTCCTTAGGATTGTGTTAACCAGCCTTGAGGAAGTTTAGAAGCCTATTTATCCTATTATAGAAATCACTGTGGGAGGAAAACTTCTGAAAAACAGTCCTAAAAACTTCTTCCTCTCTAAATTTTGAAAAACTGAAATCTGGCTTCACATAGGATCAACACTAGATCCCATCCAGATCCTAATCCCCCTACCATAGTTGACAATCCAGAGAGGATTTTGTGGCAAAATTTTAGACCTGGAAAACCAACTACTGATAGGACCATTCCAAGAACAAGATCTGTCCCTGAAAACCTCATAGTCTTGAAAGATCCTCACTTTGACTTACCTCACACAAAGAACCTCTTTAGTCAGATTAATTTAAATCAAGTTGATTTTGAAACCATAGATTTGTAACAGAGCTTTAGCAAAGAGGCCTCACCTTCTACTCCACCTGATTCTCAGCTTCTCCATCATTTCAGCTCCTTCCACAACAAATCTACTCATTATCAGTTTGTTGGCCCAAGTTTTTCTTCCACTCCTATCCACACATCCACTATTCAAAACACTCCATTTCAACCCACTTTCCCTCTTGTAAACCCAACTCTTGTAATTCCCCCATTATTTCCAATCATGGCAGCATGGTATGCTCCACCAGTGTTACCACAACCCATTGTTCCCTTACCAAATGATTACCAATCCAAAATTCCCCATTTCACTGGAAATGAACCTACTATTGCCCAACAGCACGTAGATAAAATGAATGATGCCTTTGATTACATGGAAATAGAAGAATAGACTATTAAGATGAGAATTTTTGCTCAAAGTTTAAGAGGAGAAGTCAAGAAATGGATTAAAAACTTAGCTCCTCACAGCATAAATGACCTCCCTTATTTATATCAAACATTCATAAACAAATGGGAAATCAGAAAAAACCCTCTCCAAATCCTTTCAGACTATACTAACCTCAAAATAAATACTAGGGAAAGTGTCCATGATTACTGCACTAGATTCAATAGTGTGTATAATGCACTTCCTCTAGACATGAAACCTCCACTAGGCTTAGCCTTGGCTAAATTCCCAGAAGGCTTTGACCCTGAAATGGCCTATCAGCTAAGAGAAAGAGACCCTTCAACTTTAGAAGATATGTAGAGGGGAGCCATGAGTGTGGAGGCAAATCTAATTGAGAAAAGAGCTAGGTTGAGAGTAGAAAAAAAGTTACATACAAAGATGATACAATGGCTTCAACCTCATCATCGGATATCAAGATTGATAACTTAGTAAAGGTAATGGAGAGGATGCTGAAAAAGATAAACCTGAATGATAGAGTGCCTCCTAGAGAAAACCAAAACAAGAATAGAAACAAAACTCTCAGAAGAGACCCTAATCAAGATAGGCAGAGAGACAATGACCAGTAGATTAGGCCTCCCTTTCAACAAAACTCTGTTGATCAAGAAGAAGAAAGGGAAGTTGAAAGGTTGGAAGAAAATCATGTAAACTTGATAGGATCTGAAAGTTAGACAAAAAAATTTCTCACTGAAGAAGAACAAGTATTCTTCTCTTCAGAACAAACTGAATACAATAATGAGGATTCTGAAGATTACAGATTGGGGTTTGAAAATGCTATCATGGAGGTACACAAACAATACAATCTTAGAAGTAAAGGTAGCCCAGAGAATTCCAATGATAAAAACACTAGTACTGTTGTTAATAAAACATCAGAAAATTAGCCTAAGAAAACAGCAAGTAACACCAACACTTTAGCCAAGAAAACTAACCAAAATAAAGATAAAAACATTTAGCAAAGTGTTGAACAAAGCTTCCCTAGTACTTTTGCTGGTGGCCCTAACAAATCTGTCCCAAATAACAGTTCAAATAAAGTTCAGCAAGTCAAAATTGTTGAAAGAGTTGTAAATGACAAAACATATGTAAATATGTCAAAAACAATAGTTCCTTTCAACCTTGAAGGGGAAATTTCCAAGATTAAAATCACCATACCCTTAGCTAAACTAGTAACTTAGGATGTATATAAAAAACAAGTTTTGAAAGGTTTGAATATGGGTAGTGACACTGATACTTTAAACTTGGCGGATGATAAACCGGAATTATTTTTTGGTCCTGAAGTTGAAGGTAAATACCAAGAAGGCACTATCCCTCCCTTCTATGTCAGCTTGAATATACATGAGAAAATCTTACACAATTCCATGCTAGACTCAGGTGCCTCGCACAATCTTATGCCCAAAGCAATAATGGAAAGTCTAGGCTTAGAAATTACTAAACCATATAAAGACCTGTATTCTTTTGATTCCATCAGGGTCAAGTGCTTAGGCTTAAATAAATAATTGTGTGTTAACTTATCTCAAATTCCTGCTAAGAGTCTAGTAATGGACATAGTGGTAGCTGAAATCCCCCCTAAGTATGGCATGCTTTTATCTAGATCATTGGGAGCCAAAATTCAAGGAAGCCTCCAAATGGACATGTATTATTCCACCATCCCAGTGTTTAACCAAAATAGAAGACTATACAGGGAATCCCACATGAAATACATGGTGAGAAACATAGATAGACCAAACAATTCTCCTATCTACTCCATCCATTCATATTTGGATTCCTTTATCTTATATAATGAAGATGAAATCAGTCAACAAGAAAAGGAAAACAAAAGAGAATTTAGTCTACCAGAACAATCAAATCTGCTATCAATTCAAGAAAAGAACAGTACAGATTTTAGCAGCCTTGAACAGCAGAAAGAAAATGAAAAGGAAATTGAAATACCTTGGAAAATAAAATTTGATGGCTCTTGTAGTAAACTAAGTGCAGGGGCTGGTGTATGGATACAAAACATAAACAAAAGATTCTCCTCCAAACTAGATTTTCCATGCACAAACAATATTGTTGAGTATGAAGCCCTCCTTATTGGCCTACACTTACTCAAATATTTAGGAGCCAAAAGAATATTAGTCCAAGGGGATTCTGAGCTAATTATCAGGCAGATTAAAGGGGAGTATTTAACCAAAAACCCAAAATTCAGAGAATATAGGAACGCTGCACTTGACCTTTTGAAAACCTTTGAAAAATATGAACTCGTTTTCATCCCAAGAGCTCAAAATCATCTAGCAAATGAACTTACCTTTGCTGCTAGTAATTGCCAAATACCAAAGACCAATGAAAAATTTGATGTAAAGGTAAAAAACAGACCTGTAATACCTGAAAATGAGGATTATTGGAAATTATTTGAAGGAGACAAACACATAGATGATTTTCTACAATCAAAGGATGATTTTTCCATACCAACACCTTTTTTAAGCCATGAAGAAAACTATTTTAATGAAGAACAAAACCCTGAAACAGAGCTATCTTTTTCTGTTGATATAAACCATGTTGAACATCCTTTTAGAGTAGAAATAATTAACAATGCAGATCAGAAAGACCTGGAAGTTTTACAATGTAAAAATGATACAATTCCAAGAGGTCTTACACCATTAGAACAACTTTTTTATTTTAATGATGTAGCCAAAGAACCAAGGATGCACCCTATAGAAACAAACATAGAAGGACATAACATAGGCAGCCCAACAGAACCCAAAATAATCAAGTTGTCCAGCACTCTCCTAGCTCATATTAAACAAAAATGCATAGACCTGTTCAAAGAATTTAAAGATATATTTGCATGGGGATACAAGGATTTAAAATCATATGATACTAGCATCATTCAACACAAAATTCCTCTTAAGGAAAATCAGAAACCTTTCAAACAAAAACTCAGAAGGATAAACCATGTTTTATTGCCTTTAGTTGAGAAAGATATTAAGAAAATGTATGAGGCTGGGATCATAGTTCCTATCAGGTATTCAGAATGGGTTTCCAACTTAGTATATGTTAGGAAAAAGATTGGGGAAATTAGACTTTGCATTGATTTATGAAATCTAAATAGAGCCTCCCTTAAAGATAACTATCCCTTGCCAAAAATGGATCATATACTTCAAAGGGTGGTTGGGGCTAAAATAATTTCATTGTTGGATGGGTTATCAGGCTACAATCAGGTTTTAGTACTCCCAAGTGACCAACATAAAACTGCTTTTACTACACCTTGGGGTACATTCATGCATGTAAAAATTCCATTTGGTTTAATGAATGCAGGGGCCACCTTCCAAAGGGCCATGGACATAGCATTCAAGAAGACATAGGCTATTTTATAATCATTTACCTTGATGACATTAATGTTTTCTCTAAAACTGATGAAGAACACTTGATTCATTTGAGAAACGTTTTTGAGAAATGTAAGAGATATGGCTTATCTTTAAATCCCAAAAATACACTCTTTGGTCTCCAAGAAGGAAAACTTCTTGGCCACATTATTTCTCAAGAGGGAATCAAAGTAGACCCTAAAAGGATTGATGGCATATTGAAGATCAACCATCCTAGAAACCGTAAGGAATTACAATCTTTAATTGGGAAGATAAATTTTTTAAGGAAATTCATCCCCAACCTTACTGAGCTATTGAGAAATATCACAAACATGCTTAAGAAAGAGGTAGGTGTTAAATGGACAATACATGCTAAACAATCATTTAAACTAGTGAAACAAACTTTAACTCAAACACTAGTTCTTATTAGTCCTGATTTCACCAAATATTTTTATATCTTTTCCTTTGCATCCGAACACACAATAGCTACAGTATTACTGCAAAAGAATGACATGGGGCATGAATAACCAATATCCTTTTTTAGTAGGGCTTTGAGATATGCTCCACTCAAGTATAACATCATGGAGAAACAAGTCGTAGCCTTGGTAAAAGCATTGAAAGACTTTAGAGTCTACATTTTGCATTCTCACATCATTGTTTTTGTCCCACACACAGTTGTCAAGGATATTCTAAGTCAAGACCCTGATGGTAAAAGGGGAAAATGGATTGCTATTATTCTAGAATATGACTTAGAAATCAGGCCTACCAAACTAATCAAAGGGCAGGGATTATCAAAACTTATGGCTGAATCAAACTTCCAAGCACTTGATATGAACACGGTTGATGTCTGAGAAG
Source organism: Pinus albicaulis (assembly GCA_034641835.2). NCBI lineage: Eukaryota > Viridiplantae > Streptophyta > Pinopsida > Pinales > Pinaceae > Pinus > Pinus albicaulis. The sequence continues at coordinate 1,489,522,317 of CM076580.1, forward strand.
AAATAGAGGAATTCACATCCCCATTCATTGAAGAAAAATTTGTGAATTCCCCTTGGTATGCTGACGTCATATATGTGTTACTTTATCTAAATGCCCCTCCTTCTTTGTCTAAAACTAAAGCTAGATTTTTGAAACAAAAGGCTTTGAATTATTTCATATTAGATGGGGTTTTATATTGGAAAAATGTTGTTGGAATATTTCTTAAATGTCTACTTGAGGTTGATGCAGGACAAATCATGCATGAGCTGCATGAGGGAGAATGTGGAGGACACCTGTACTGGAAGATTATAGCAAATAAAATCCTCAGATCTGGTTACTATTGGCCCACCCTTTTCCCAGATACTCAAAAAATTGGCATGACTTTCCATAAGTGTCAATTTTTTTATGGCAAGAGAAAACTCCTACCTTTACCCTTACATCCCATCAGTGTTGAGGCTCCCTTGCAACAATGGGTTTTGGACTTCATTGGGGAAATTCACCCATCTTCTTCAGCCCAGCATAAGTGGATCCTCACTGCCACTGATTATTTTACCAAGTGGATAGAAGCTATGCCCTTTAGGAATGCTACTGACTCTGTCATTATCAAGTTCCTTGAAACCAACATACTATCCAGATTTGGTTGTCCAAGAAAAATTATCACAGACAATGTTGCTACCTTCAAATCTAAGAAAATGGTTTACTTTTTCTATAAATATCATATCACATTAGGTCATTCCACTGCCTACTATCCCCAAGGAAATGGATTAGCTGAATCCTCCAACAAAAGCCTTTTCAATATTATCAAAAAAATGTTGGAGAAAAATCAGAAATCATGGCATAGTAAGCTTGTGCATGCTTTGTGGGCTGATAAATTAACCACCAAAAAGTCAATAAATATGTCCCCCTATCAGCTGGTTTATGGCATGGATGCAAAATTCCCAACCTCACTAGGAGTTCCAGTCATGAAGCTCCTCCAAGAAGTACAATCTGAGGAAAATGATATGCAGATAAGGATAAATCAAACCATTCATTTACAACAGACTAGAGAGGAAATGTACAACAGAACACAAATATTCCAAGAAAGCATCAAGAAATTATTTGACAAGAGGACTAAAGAAAATGATTTCCAAGTTGGAAATGTTGTTCTAAAATGGGATTCCAGAAGAGAAGAAAAGGGAAAACATGGCAAATTTGAAAATTTATGGAAAGGGCCCTACATTATTCATTCTATCAAGGGTCATAATGCATTTTTTCTACAAGAGCTGAATGGAGAAGATTTGTTTGGAGGTCCTGTCAATGGCAGGATGCTCAAGCACTATTTCTACCAAGAATCCTAAATTTCAAAGTTTTAATGTCTTCCATTGAGTATAACATTGCTGTTTCAATTTTTTTTTTAAAGGAGAGAAGAAAAAAACAAAAACAACAGAAAAAGAAAAGAGGGAAAATTCAAAAAGGTACAGCCCCATACCCAAAAAGATAATTTTCTGAAAGTGAGCAAATCTAAATGCCACTGCTGATTTGAAAGTGATATATTGTTCAGTCATCTAGCCTAATAATGGTTGAACATACTTTAAATTTATGTTGATAAGTTAATAGAAGCACAGATTGATAAGATTTATTTTCAGACTTGGCTTATCAGTAGAATAGATTAGGAAAGAAAGGAAATGGTTCTAACAAGCTCAAAATCTGAACCAAGAAAAGGAAAAGGACGGCTCCAAATATATCAAAATTAGAGCTAGAAAAGGACTAGAAGGATATTTATAAATTTTCAGATCTTAAGCCTTCATCATTTTGTTTTATTTTTCTGCAAATAAATTATATGTGCATCTTGTACATACAGCCATATACATCATAGCAAATCAGACAGCTTAATCCTGGTTTGAATATCTTTTAAATTTCTGTTTCAGAAAATAGAGAATAAAATTTGTTAGACAGTTTAATCCTGACAGATAGTAGTTAGGTAGAAAATAAAGAGTTCAATAGTTTAATCTGAACTCTTGGAAGAGATAAGGATAGGATTAGATAGTTTAATTCTTTTTTCAAAAATAAAATTTCAAAGAGTTTGCTAGTTCAAATGCACTCAAAAGGGAAGAAAAAATGCTATGAAAAAGCAAGATTGGGTAGGTAGAGATGATGTTTGAAGAAATTTCATGTTGCAGATTGATAAAAGTTTCCCTTTTCAGAGAAATATCAGTAAGAAAATAAGAAATCTTCCCAATGGATAAGGCATTGGTCCACTAAAAGCCAGAGATCTATGAACTGAGGTTCTGGACACCTAAAAGGATAGTTTTCCTCCCCAAATGGAGCCATTGTTAGTCATCCATAATTTTGACTTTATCCAAAGATGACTAAATGTAAGAAACCCAGATTTCTGGAACAAAATTTCAAAAAACATTATGAGTTCTAGAAACCTCACGACCTTCATCTTTCTAAGTCTGTCATTTCACCAAAATCTCCATCTATTTTTCCTAAAAAGGTTATCCTACTGTTCCTTAGCATTGTTGTCCCTTAAAAATGTTGTTCCTTAGCATTGTTGTTCCCTATTTCTGTTCCTTAACAGTGTTGTTCCTTAAGCTTGTTTTTCCCTTCAAAATACTATTGTTTCTTTAAAAAGAAATCCACCAAGTAAGCCTATTGTTCCCAAAGAATTTTTTTTCTAAGGCCCCATTTTCCAAAGATCCATTTTTCCCTTCTCATTTCATCCTCTGTTTTCCCTAAAACCCCTTTTAAATCATTAGAAAACCCTTTTATGGTTTAAAAATTCCCCTTTTCACCTATCGGAACTCTTAAAAAATTGGCCTAAAAACCCATTTTTGCCTAAAAAGCGGTATTTTTTGAATAAAAAGCATAAGCCCCTAAGGGCTTAAAAATCGTCCCCCCATTTCCCCATGTGTCCGAGCGCTATGACCAAGCGCCCAAACCCCTGTCGCATCGGCTTTTCTTCTTTGAATCTGCATTTCCTTTGAAAAATTTTACCCGCCGATGCGATTAGCACCCTATCCTAAGCCCCCGGTCACATTTTCCCTCATGGGACCATGCCCCAGTGCCCAGTTATTAGCCCCCCATCGCATCGTCCTTTTCCTCACTTCTTCTCCCCTTTCCTTTGTTCCACCGCCGATGTGATAAACACCCTTACCCTAGCCCCTGGTCACTTATCCTCCCATGGGACCATGTCCTTGCGCTTATTCCTAAGCCCCCATCACATCAGCTTTTCCATATAGAACCCTCGTTTCCTTTGAAAACTTTCCCTCTCCGATAATGATACCTTGATAAGATCCAAGCCGTAGATCTCTATGATCTGACGGTGATCATTAACCCCCGCCCCTTACCTTTTTGGTTTATCCATCCACCCTCCGCATTGATCTCTGCCGTTGATCTACATGATCCAATGATCCTCGTTCAGCTCGACAACCCAACTCTTTCAGACCCACCATCCATTACGTAAAGCCCTCCTCCAATCACCTCACTACACGACCAGGAAATTCATGAGTTGTGATGCTGACCAAATATCGGAGGAAATTTCCCCAAATTTTTCCATCCCGCCCAAAACCGTCGGTATACCGACGTTTATAGAAAAGTGTCGCAATACTGACACTTAGAAAAAGTGTCGCAATTGCGACGTTTGGAGAAAGACGTCGCAATTGCGACACTATGGCCCAAAGCGTCGCTATTGCGACGGCTGCCTCCAAATGTCGCAAGTGCGACCATGATGGCAATTGCGACATTTGGAAACACATCCGTCCTTAATCTCGACGCTTTTCTTTCGTCGGTATAACGACATCATACTACATAAATCTAAAACATATACGCCTTACATAGTAGTTTTATTAAAAATACGAAACTTATATCCATCGCAATATCTACATTAACATCTGATATCACGCGTGCATTCGCCCTCCGCTCTTGTCGAATAGCGGTCACTTAGAACGACATTCGCCCTCGGCTCTTGCTGAGCTTGACAATAGCTCAGGCTCTTGCGAGATAAAGAGCATTTTCCCTCGGCATTCGCTGACTCTTCACGACGACATTCTCCCTCAACATTAGCCCTCGGCTCTTGCGAAGCATTTTCCCTCGGCGACCACCCTGAGCTCTTGCAGAATAGCATTCACCCTGCATCCGCCCTCAGCTCTTGCAGAACAAAATTTGCCCTGCATTCACCCTCAGCTCTTGCAAAACAACATTGGCCCTTAGTTCTTGCAGAACAGCATTCGCCCTCAGCTCTTGCAAAATGGTAAGTTCTTACTGCAGGCCCTTCCTCCTATAGTAGGGTTGACTCTATTTGGGTTTTTTTGGTCAATTCCATTGGATTGTGTTAGGCTGTAGGGTTCTCTCTAGATTTCAAGAATCAAGATTCAATACCCTTTATTATCTTCATCACCCAATACAAGATTTAAATTTTTCCCAAAGAAACGCTTATTAATTTGGCAGCCATTATTTCTCCCTGCTTTAAAAATCGTACATTTAAATGAAAACAAGCATTGCATTTCAACTACAAAAATCTATTAGTGTTCAAATGTACATGTGTGCATCACTTGTGTAGGGTATTCCTTTTCCACTTTCACATTATCCAAGAATGTGTGCAATATAGTTCATATTTTTTGTGATTTAGATTATCTTGAAAAAGGAAAGGTAAATTATTTCCCATGGAAAAAGAAGGTTTTCCCTTTTTACTACTAGAAATGGTACAACAAATTTCCATTTCTACCCGAAACTCCTATGAAACAGGAACCAAATAAAGTCCATGTCCTCAATGGAAATCATTTGGCTTTGAAAATGGCCATTGCACCGTGTTGTTTCTTATATTACATCACGATAGTTTCTTAGGTCATTTCTTGTTTCTTGAGATGAAAAACAACCAAAGAAATTGTGAAGATCCTTTCAAGAAATAAATGACCATTTCTCAATCATATCTCAACTATTTTTTTATTTTATTCAGTGGTTGCTTACTTTGAGAAAAAATTGACACTTTTATAAGGAATATAACATAAAAACACAAAATGGGAAGGAATTGATGAGGTAGATGACCTTTAGTTGTTGTCAATTAAGAATTGATAATACACGATGCATGTTCTGTACTACAAACTAGATTCCTTCCTAGAGTTAGGACACAAAGTATTGAATCAAAGTTGTAGTTTCTAACTTCTTGTATTGGTTCATCAATCTTGAAATTCCATCATATCGTACAATAGGAAATTAGGAATTATGATTATTCTTACTTTATGGATCTGTTAAGTTACTTTTAAGTTTGCATGGTTTAGTGTGAAATTATTCTAGTGTGCCCCTACGCCCAGGTGAAGGAATGCCAAGGACTGAGAACCCTAGATTTTAAATGGTATTGTTTCTTATACCCAAAAACCCCTTAACATCAGTTCTTACTAGTTCTTAACAATAGTGTTGTAAAAAATTTGAGAATTGATATAGAAAAATCTCGCACTAGTCAAGATAAAGTCCTAAAGCTAAAGTGTGATACCATGTGTAATTCAATAGCCCCATTGTCACCTCACCAACCTCTTTTCACTTCGGGCTAGCTCTCCTCCAACTCAAGGGGGGTTCTCCCTAGTAGATGCTAGGGATCTAATGGCCCAACCAAACCAATTCAAGAGCCCCCTAACTCTCTATGTTTACTACTATCAATCAAAATATTGAACAATAGGGTCAGACATGCATCCTGAAGATAAAATTGCCAAGGTATTTTTGGGTAATTACAAAGGGAAAGTCCCCAAACACATATAATCAAGGAATTATAACGTGATTTCAAACATTAAATATCAACAAAATCATTTAACAGATATTGAAAGGAAAAAGGTGATGGAAGATATAAAGTGCCTTACTTAAATGCTCTAAGGATTTTTCAATAGTTGCTCCAAAAGCTTCACTTCAAGGCCCTTCAAGATCGTCTCCAACAATGCTATACCATCAGCTTCAACAATGTTGCTCTAAAAATGTCCTCAAGGTCTTCACAACAAGTTTACTAGAAGTTGCTCCAACAATATATTCAATAAGGTCTTCATTGTCAACTTGTCTCTTGTTTGGGTGCCTTAATGTGCAATGACATGTTTCCAGGACTGAATTCAATGCAAGGCATATTTGAAACTCTAACTCTGTCTTCCGGTGTCTTATTAGAAATTATTTCAGTTTTCATTTTGTTTTTTCAAGTTAGATATTGTTTTCAAGTTTTTACATTTATAATTTTATTGCAATGTGGCAGACTGATCAGAGCAGTGCAGGAACAACCCCGAGACGAGATGATCGTGGAAAGAGGCCAGCGGAAGAACATGTAAAGTGCCAGCATTGCTCTATCTTCAGGTATTTTAGTTATTTACATAATTGAAATAATATTAATTTTGTTCAAATATGCAGAGACCTAGCCATGTTACGCCTGATGATTCCCTTTTTGAGGAAGAGCTTTCTTCATCCCTATCTCCAGTGTTCTTGTTGCGAAAAAAGGCACGAGATGCAAGGTCGAAATTTAATACTTTGATAGACGTGCCTCAAACACCTGAAACAGAAGAGAAGATAAAACAACTTATGAGCCAGCTAGAAAGATATCAGGTAATAATAAAAATTCAAAAGGATATTTTTTTTGTTCTGCATGAGATGAATTGTGATAGTTTGATTTTTAATTTTTACATTGACTAAAATAACAAAAATTTCTTTTGCATGTAGCGTTTTCTGGCACTTGCTGAACCTGGTGTTGGTGGTAGTGGGACACAAGGGTAAGAGATTGCCCAACAACCCTCTCGTACACCTTCTACTCCTTTAGGTGCCAGCCAAGAAACACACCCTGCCCAAGCAGACACCCAGCCAACCGCTGAATGTGTTGGCAATGATGAGGCTGATATGGCCAACTACATTATTGCGTTTCCTAGAGCTACACATGTCAGCTCCACAGGGACCATTAATGGCACGTTGTTGGTGAACGATGAAGGTGTCCCTATAAAGCACGTAAAACTACCAGGTAAATTTTAATATTTTAACTATTTCATGTACTTTATCTAAAACATACTTATCATGATTTCTATTTCTAAATTAATGATAATATCTTTTTTTTTCTTTGTAGGAAACAATGATTTCTACAAGTTTTTGCAGAGCCATGCGTTGATAATTTTTGGCCCAACCATACACACAGGGTGGAATTCCCAGAATTCCAACCTGAAAAAAGAACTTCTAGATTATCTAGAAGCCCTTTTTGGGGTTGGCACATTTGACAGAACAGCGTTGGCTCGGGTAGCCGGCAAATATTTGAAATATACCAAGGACATCTATAGGACGCAATTGCAATTTAACCCTAGATACGAGCATCCTCTCACAGTTCCAAAGAGTGAGTGGAGAGCACTCATCCATGATGGAAAAGAGAAAAGGGCAAAGAAAGAAGGAAAAATGCCAACTGGACCCGCAAGGTAAATTACAACTTTAATTCAATAGCTTTAATTTTTTCTATGTCTAAAATAAAAGTGTGCTACGTCATATCTGACTTCAATCTTTTGATGCTAGGTTTCCTGACACCTCAAAGGCAACCAAAGCTAGGATTGAAAAAAGGGCCATCACAAGCTAGGCCAGGGCGGCTACATGAAATTAGCCACAAGAATTGTAATTAAGTAGCTAAACATCTTATAATTAATTGTATCGCCTTCCAACATTTTTGTAATCCTATCAAATATGATTAAAAATACACAATCATATGTAATTTAGGGTGATGACTTCGGAACAGAAACTACATAGGAAGATAAAAATATCGCTTTCCATTTCGGCTATCAAGCCGTAGTTGAACGTCGCATAAGCTTGGGGCAGGTCCCAAGATCCAGAATGCCTGATAAGGTAAAACATTAACCTTTCAATATGTTTATTTTTTTTCCATAAATTTAATGTCTAAAAACATGTTTAATCGAGGAGCAACACTACTGACAAGGCAAATAACCGATTTTAAGTATGTAGACAGTGACAATGCTACTATCGATGGGGAGCCGTGATGATGATGGTACCACTTATACTTTTTTCTAATTATACCTTGATGTTTTCATATAACTTTTTTATTTGGAAAATAGCGGGAGAAATGTTTCCCTTGGGGATCTTACCACGAAGAGGGAAAACGAACGCGGTCTATGGCGACAATGATCACACCAGGTAATAATCTCATTGCAATTTTTTATTAATATTACCAAACTAGTTCAATGATATTCGTAATAATTAAATTTAATATTATATATTTTTGTAGCGATGCCAAATCGCTGAATGGGCCAGGACATGAAGCGATTACGCAACTAGGTCGGCGGTGTTAAGCTGATTACCAATTAAAGTAATCTCATTGCAAATTTTTATTAATATTCTTAAGAACTAGTTCAATGATATTTAAAAAATGACAATTAAAATTTAATATTATCTATTTTTGTAGGTGATGCTGTCACTAGATGAGACGAGAGATCGTGACTATGCAACTAGGTCGGCGGCGACAAGCTGATCTGCAATTGACTGTCTCATTACAGTTTTTATTAATATTTACGAATAGGTTCAATGATATTTAAGCGACAATTAAAATTAATATTATCTATTTTTGTAGGCGATGCTACATCTGTGGATGAGACCCGAGACATCATGAATACACAACTAGGTCGGCGGTGCGGGTCGAAAGGCATGTAAACGAGCCCAGAGCACGATGATATTGATGATGTAATTAGGAGCTTTAGAAATTGGAAGAAGAAAAATAAGAGGTGATATTATAAAATGTTGTATTATAAGACAAACGTTACCATACTTGGAATGTTTTGCGTTATATAAAACTCATTTGTCATACACTATTTTTATGTCAAGCATTAATTTAGTAACATGCATACTTTTGTGAATTGTTTTTTTATTAGTTATTGAATATTTTTTTATGCTCATGAAAGTAAAAAATGAAATATAGATTAGTGTTGGGGAATTGAGAGTGATGTGAAAGGGGGGGAGGACCTAAGAGCTTCCACCTTCCTTGGATGACACCATTTAGGCGAGAATAATTTATTGAACGATTTAATCTTAAGAAAACATCCTCAGTCCAGTACAATGAGAAACAAAAAAGTCAATGTTGACTTAGTTGCTACTCTTTAGGATAAATGGAAGCTTGTTCCAAGTTCTGCTGAAACTCTAATAAATTGTTCTTGAAAAAAAGGAGGTTATTCGAGGGTATGTTTTGAAATTTTCAACATGTGTTCTAACATTATCATAAGAATGCATCTTAGAGTAAAAAATACTACATCAGTACTTGTATTTATTGTATAGATAATGATGGATTTTTGATTGACTTGTGATCATAGGTACAAATCTCTTGCATCATGAGCAATGCAACTTGTCCAACTAGGGTCATGTCGAGGATATTTTTGCTTGTGTGTAGTAGTTTATGTAATGTCACATTTTGTAAGTTCCTTTCTGAGTTCATAATTTCAATAGCTTGTTCATGATTATTATCTAGGTTTTTTGTGTATGCGTTTTTTCATCTATTTGATTGTATGCAGCTACACGCATGTTCTGTTGTTCACTATGATTTCTCCCATTACCACTCCCAGGATGAATGCGACTTCCATGCACATAGGTTGCTTTATTGTTACTATGATTTCTCCATTACGATTTCATAGGTTACATCATGTAAAGTTGTCATCTCGGGTTGGTGATGAGCTTTAGTTCTCGATTTGGGGCTTGCCTGTATATTTTCTCCCTCATTTCATTCCTACATCACCTTGTTGTTTGAGCATGCCAATTCTCTACCACTTGTACCAATTGGCACATCGATCTGCGGTGGTGCCACATTTCACCTATTTTAGGTGAGGTTGGGGTTTTCTCTGTATGGCTTCGAAAATCGATTCGAGTGCACGATTGAATATCGTCACATAATACTCATGGTTTGGATTGATGAGCATGTTACGAATGGTTGTTTGATTCATAAAATACCCATCGCAGTCATCTTGAGATATTGAGAGATTTTCTTGGGTTTCCCTTTTCACCGTTTTCTAGTGGGTGGGATGGTGTGGGGTGATCCATCAATATTGGTGCTCTTGTAGTAGAAATTTGTTTTGGGGGATATAAAGGAGCATTTGATGTAGGTATCATTGGATACATTCATATATGGTAGCGAGAAGTCAGAATTTAGAATTAAAAATATGTGACCTCTGTTGTGGCAACACAGGCCATGATTTAACTGGTTAAAGATTTGTTTTGTGCGGCCTTAATGGTCGTGATTTCTTTCTATTATCTTCTTGCAAATATATAGTCTAGTCTCATTAAAATGAGGATTGACAGTTTGCACGTGAAACACCAGCTGAGGTGGATCTTTCCTTGTCCACTTATATTCGATTTTAATGTGTTATTTCAATTTTCATGGAGGGTTGCTTTGGCATATGGTACGACATTCAATTGTACACTTCTTGAAAGCATTGTCAATTGTCTTGTAGGCGGTGTGAATACGTGATGATCTTGTTGAGTCACACTTCCAGGCGAGGAAAAATGTTATTGTCTTGGAGAGAAAGCATGGTTCTCTTAAAATAGTTAATGATGGTGTGATGGCTAAGGAGGTAATTTGTAGATGTGTGCTACAGTTTTCTTTTTAACATTGTATTAGTTCCCCCACTTAAATGTCTTAGATTTGGTGACATAATTTGAAAACTCAAGGTGAAAGGAAACATATTTGTTACCCGAGTGGTCTACTTAGCCTATGGACTAGCCATTAGAGTAATGTATAAAGCTTTTCACAACAATAAAAGGAAAGGAGTTGTGGGTAGAGTCCAAATTTATTGTTATCGACGGTGTAATGAAATGTATCTCAATATTATGGTTTTGGCCTTTATTGGTGGAAAGAGTAGAGGACCAGGTTGAAAATATTGGGGCCAGGACAGTAAGGTATGAGCATGGCAAAGAAAAATGATTTAGTGGGGATGGAACCACAACATCTCTTGTTCTTGCACATGTTGGAATATTGAAAAATTCTAGAACAATAGATAGAGAATAAATCTCCCTTCTTTTAACAGAGAAAATAAAAATTTCTTTGACGGAGACAAAGTTTCAATATTTTGAAAACAAACTGCCCTTCAATAACAAGAAAAAGCTATTGCACTTCTTCCTCCTTTGAGAGGGATTACAAAATTATGACTCCTACAAAACGCGATTACATAAACCAACTCATTGTCTGTTCAAAACAAACATACTCACATCTCTACAACACTCCTTTGTTTTCATTTCACACTGCATTTGTGCACCATAAAAAAGACTGCCTCAGTCACTACTTTCTGCTGTTGATATGTTAAAAAAATTGTCTATTTATAATACCTTAAGGCACGTCCTTTGTTTTATGAACTGTATACCATAAAACATGTACAGCAAACCTCTTTGAAAAAAGCTGAACAAAACCTACGTTCTTGTCTACTTTCATTTGTATTATAGTATCTTCTCTGTATGTAATAAAACATGTGTATGTTGTGTCTTGTATAAATTCATTATCACTGTGTCTGAACACTGCCAGGACTTCAAATTATACGTGATGATTTCAGGTAATTCATTCAAAATGGGATGTTGAGTCTGCCTAATTTGTCACGTGAATTCTCAATCTAATGTGCACCATAAAAATGGTCAGTTCAGACATGATTCTAATTTCTTTGCAATCCCAATAATTAATGCTCACGTGTCCTCTTTTGAATTCTCATTTAAGGACAATTTTGTGTACAAACCTGGAGGAGCATATTTTAAAATGAATTATTTAAATGCTGGACTTGTGTTTAAATGCAATCACATGGAAATATGGGCATGGCCATCTACAAAAAAAAAACTTGTAGGAATTTTAAATGTTGAATTAAATTTACGGATGGCATACAACCTTTCAATTTTTTTTTTTATTCTTTGACGATTGAAGTTAAAATTCAACGACACGGGGTTTAATAAGTGAGGGTGTAAAGGTAACTTTTTTGTGTCGATAATATGGATCAAGATCATCTATTCATTTTTGTAGGGTCATACACAGTGCTTCTTTTTTAGTTTTGGGATGGGCTTATTGAGTCTAAGATATTTTTTGAGTGAAAAAAATTGCTATTAGGTATTAAAAAAAAAAAATCTTTTGTCGAAATTTATGAGCTTGTTAGGAAATACAAAAGCTGACAATGGTTGTATCTTAAATTTATGGAAAATAATTTGAAATGAAACCTTTTTTTGGGTTGTTACTGACGGTGCAAACCTGTTCAAAATTACTAGGGGCATTGAAAAGACAATAAAGGCCTACATTTTGGAACTCAAAATTTTGTCAAGAGAGGTAAACGCTTGCCTTTTTGAGTAGGTTTGGTTTTCCTTTTTCTTTGATGGTGTGGTGTATCTAATTGAATTAGTTTTGCCTAAGGTATTTTTGGTTGCAAAATCCTTTTCATTTTTCATACGATATTGGCCTTGTGGAATACATTTGATTGTATTATTGGTCTTGTTAGATCTCTTAACATTTGTAGTTGTTTAGTCTTATGGCGAGATGCACTTTTATTACAGAATAGTTGATGCAATATTGTCATTGATACACAGTGCTGTGTTGAGAAGTTTCTTGTGAAACATTTGGTATTCAAAATGGCATATGATCTATACAACATCATGCACTTGACTTCAAAATTATTCAAAGTGTGCTAGACAATTCTTGTGAAAATTTCAAATATTTATGTTGTTTTAAACCATTATCTTTTTATTGTATTGGATCACTGAAAGTAGAAAAAACTTTGGTATGAAACCAAGCTGGTGAATAATTTCGACAAAACAACCACTTCCAAGACATGATTTAGAAGTAGAACATGTGTACTTGTAGGCATAGGAGTATCCTTGATGCATTGTATGAGTATTCGTACAGATTATTTTGGAGAAAATAACTCTGTATTCCTAGACAATCTTGATGGTAAATACAGGAGAATCTCGTGTGTGTATTTTCTTAAACCTATTAGCAAAAGTGAACATGGAATGATTATTGATTATGTGCATACTAAGTTGTCAATGATTTTGACTATTTGTCTTTAACATGTAAAAATGTTAAATTCAACACATCATCGTGGTTTGGCATCATGAGCTTGACTAATTGTCCACCATGCTCATAGTTTCATGTTTGTCTTCTGTATCTATAAACAACGTTCCAAATAATAATAATAAGCTTCTATATGAAAAATCCAGGACCTCCATGTTATTTCCCGCTCCTTGTGAGACAAAGTCAAAATTGCATTACTACAATCGACACATAAGAATCCTATATCTGGGTGGGTATTGTCAAATTATTATAATAGTGTCTTGAAGACTTATGTTGACATTACCCCGATGAGATATTTAAGCAATGAAATATGGAGCCTTCTTCATTGTTGTATATATAACAGGTCTTTTATTAATATAAATATTGATGGTTTTTATCTTTTGGCTAAGAAATGCCAAAAATAATTTATTGTAGTCCAATTGAAAAGTTTTTTTAAATCTTTTCTACCATTGTGGAAGGAGCAACATAGATATATGCCTTCTAATTGAAATTAGGACCTGCCCTTCAAATTTGATCAACGTAGCAGGACCTTAACAAACAACAAAACTTCTGTGCATTATATAAAGTATATAACAAAACCTTTGTCAAAACTTCAAAACTGATACCACCATTTGACGTTATTTCATCACCAAAGAATTGATCATTTTACCATGTACACCTTCTTCTAGCGGAATATTCTTCACTTTTGATTGGGTGCTTTGTAATGGTTATATGTCAAGAATCTGATATTTATCTATAACTTTTTATGGTTTTTTGAAATCAACTTTCATTCTTCATCTAATTTTGGAAGTTCTATTTACATTGGCATATTTTTTCCCAAAACCTTTTTTGAGCCCAATAGTCTTTTTAAAAACCTTATGAATGAAAGAAGAAGGAAAATATAACTTCTATGCCACTTGTGCAATCCTATGAATAATTATTTAGAATACTAACGTTTTTGAGTTAATTCTTTATTCTTCTTTTTCTTGGAAGTAGAATTGCTTATAATGCTATAATCTAAAAATACAATTACCTCTACGAATTATCTTTCACTTCAGTGTTGTTCCTTGTTTTTATCATGTTTGTATATTGAAAGGTTTTCATATGATAATTTCAAAGTTTCTTTAGTATTTTTTCTGTGTGACCTCTGTTTCTACTTTGGACTTATCTTGCAAAGTATGAGATACTAGGGTTGGATATCCATAAAGGGCAGCAAGTAAGGAAATTTTAGTAGATGTGTGATATGGCATGTCTATATTACACAATTCTTCCTTGACAAACCCTTCATCCATTAAGATTTCTTTTCTAAGAGGAAATAACATTTATGAATAACAAAACATTTTGTTAACTATTTTTGTTGACCATTTGATTGTGTTTGATATGTAGAACTCATGGCGGCTAGTGTTTCTCCACTCATATTAAATAATTATTTCCAAAAGTTTCTTGTTACTATTACTTTAGGAAAACCATTAAAGACTATAAATTTGCTGGACCTTCTTACTTACACTTGGGTTGTTGTTTATGTACTTTGAGCTCTCTGAAAACTATCTACAAAATTTGTACATATAAATGACCACAAAATGTAATACTTACCTTTATATTTCGGTAACACATATTAAAGTCTATTGATATACATATTACAGTCTTTGAATATGTATGTGGAATGATTCAGTAACCCTAGAGATTTTACTATCTCTCTTTTATTTATTATGCAAACACGACCTTCTCTTATAAAATTTTGAATGTCTTTCTTCATTCCTTCCAAAAATGTATGTTTTTTACAGTCTATTTTAGGTGTTTAGGAACATGGCATTCTTTCTCTGTCGAGGAGAGACATGAGACTCCATTAATGTTTTTATTGGAAAATGTATTGCGTGCATAAAATATTCTACATTTTTAAGTATATCTCTCTTTTCCTCCCAGTACTCCATAGAGTTCTGACCATCCTTGCCATTGGTTTTTGTTTAGTACTATTGTCATTTTTCCATTGTAGCTTCTAGCCACCTAGGAATAGAAAATATGATTGGATATAAATTTAGGTACTCTTCTGTGACATCATGTCATTCTCTTATACTTGCAGTTATCTCAAAATTAAAAAATTTGCATTTTTCTCTCATTTTGTTAATCTTCGATAAAATCCATAGCCTCCATGCTATATAGTGTATATGACTTTAAAGTACCTCCCAATGATATACTATCCCCATTTTTTATTGCATGTAATATTGCTTCCATTTATTTTTTCATAAATGAATTTCACCAAATATTCTCTTTAAATTTATTGCTTTTAAAAAACCAATGATATCCCTTATTGTGTTAATGTTACATAAATTCACTTTTCTAGTGCCTCACACTCTACTATGAATGTTTTACCAAAGTAGGTGTAATGATGTTAATTGTAAAGACATGGCATCCATTAAAAGTATAAAGTAGCCTCATCATTCCATATAAATGATGTTTTCTTCAAGAGATATGTGAGTGGACTTGAAATGCATATTTCTTAACAAATGATCAATAATATCATGTAACTCTAAAAACTTCTAAGAACCTTGATTTTTTGTTAGATAGGTCATTTTGTAATAGCTTGTATTTTGAGAATGGTGAAGATGTTTGGTATGGTGATATAGACAATATAATTATTATTATAAAAAACATTTGGATATTTTTGTAGTAGTTGTTCTCAATAATTTATAACTTTTCCACATATTTGGTATTGGTATTACATGATTTATTATAAATATGTGTATTCTCAAAAGAAAATAACACAATTTTATAAGATAAGATCCAATAAAAATTTTTCTTAAGTAAAACCAATAGGATTTCAAGCTGGCGATAAACCATAGTCCAAATAAATTAGCGTTCCAGAAATTTTTTTTTCTTTGACATTAAAGCCAATTTTGTTGACAGAAACCAAAGTAGTTACGCCTAATATTTTTCGGGTCCAAAGTTGGGGTTTGGTGTGCGGAGGGAGAGTTGTGTTGTAAATTTCTTATCAAGTCGCCTAATTTTTCGGGTACGGATTTCCAACGCGGCCGGCGCCCGAGCAAAGATGCATGGGTCAATTTCGCACGTATTATCGATCACTTGCCACGCTCACGTTGTGGGTGCATTCGATAGCGTTTAAGGCGATGAGACATGGATGTGGAAATTTCATATGCGTGCGCATTGGTACACGTTGTTCAATTAAGTTCAAGGTTTCATCAAATCCCATTAATTAAGTTTTAACAACATTCGAATCGAACCTCCTCTGATAGCCGATTCCGCATGCTCCAATATGGTCACGGCCATCGGCTCTCGACAATCGAGAGATTAATTATGATTAGGCGTCCTTCGATTGCATTGCAGTCGGGTCGATAAAATGGCGTTTCGCTATGGTTTTTGAGATGGTAGTTCTTTGAGTTCTTCTTCTCAGCATGAGAGAATGTTGTTGTGACTGTGCTTAGACCTTGCTACATGTCTGCATTTCTCTCGGTCTCGTCTGTGTCTGTCTTCCTCTGTTTCTTGGAATTCTGCTTCTTTGTCTCTTCTTTTTATATTTTGGACATATCACACTCCTCACTTGATTAGTGTTAGCGTTTTTCTCTGTTCAAGGATTTTGGGTACTTTAATTTGTATTTGGAACAATGGATGTCGGTACTCTCTCTGTTGCTTTACTATTCTGTCTTTGCTATTTCACTTTCTTATAGATGCCTCAAGCATATTTGGATGCTTTCTCAAATTTGTCGATAATCTCCATGTGGATCGTTCTGCGGGTTTTATGTGGGGGGTATGTGACATGAGGTTTTCTATCATTGTACGGTGGGACTTCCACTTTTCTTGATGGATATTTGGGTTCCAATCTTTAGATGTTAAATGTGATGACTTCATGGACTATTTTACTTCATATAATATGTTCAAAACAACGTTTTTTCTCTTGTAAAGAAAAAAAAAAAATTATTAATGTTTATCACTCTACCTTGAAAACTAGCGATCTTTGGTCTATGTTGGTAGTTTATTGATATGGTACGATGGTCTTTTTATATTTTGGACATCACACTCCTCACATGATTGACGTTTTTCTCTGTTCAAGGATTTTGGGTACTTTAATTTGTATTTGGAACAATGGATGTTGTCTCTCCCCATTGCTTTACTATTCTACATCTTCCTTTCTTCCTTTCTTATAGATGCCTCGGTATATTTGTGGATGCTTTCTTCGAATTGTCGATAGTCTCCATGTGGACCGTTCTTTGGGTTTTATTTCAAGTCCACATGTGACATAGAAGACATTTTTCTATCTGTCTCGGTCAGGACTTCCACTTTTCTATAGATGGATATTTGAGTTCCAATATTGAGATGTGAAAATATAATAACTAACAGACTTTTTACTTCATATAATATATTCAAACAATGTTTTTTCTCTTGTGAAAAAAAAAATGATTAATGTTTATCACTGCGCCTTCAAAACTAGCAATACGGATGCAATGATATCGGTACGATGGTATTTTTATATTTTGGACATATCACCTCCTCACATGATTAGCGTTTTTCTTTGTTCAAGGATTTTGCGTTGCTTTAATTTTTATTTGGAACGATGGACATATAATTGCTCTACTCATTTGTAGATTTCGGTTATGTGGTGAGGTTTAGAGAGTTTACGGGTTGATCTCCACGATCGAACATTTTTGTGTCA
This sequence comes from Pinus albicaulis, assembly GCA_034641835.2. Classification (NCBI taxonomy): domain Eukaryota; kingdom Viridiplantae; phylum Streptophyta; class Pinopsida; order Pinales; family Pinaceae; genus Pinus; species Pinus albicaulis. The sequence goes on from CM076580.1 coordinate 1,489,539,947, forward strand.
ACGTTTGGGGTCTAGAACAAGACCCTCTTGTTAGGATAGATTAAGCAAAAAAGGGAGAAGAAAGATAATTTAAATATCTATCAAGAGTGTAGGAAAAAATGATGGGTCCCATTACTGAACCCGAAACGTTGACACAAAAATGTTCTTGATAGATATTTATAGTATCTATTCTCCTCTCCTTTCTGATATCATTGATAGATATTTATCATGCCTTTCTCCTCTCCCCTTTTGACGAATCGTCACGATGATGGAGTCTTGTTCTAGACTCGAAACATTGACACAAAAATATTCCTTTGTGGAGGTCCCCGAACCTAAGAAACTCTAAACCTTATTTGTTTTTTTGTGGTGAATAGCCATTAAATTATTCATCGAGATTATCTTGATCACACATTATTTGAGCTTCATGCATAATACATAACCTCTTCTACTATTGATCGTGCTTTAACGAAGTATAAATAATCGCGTAAACACATTAAAACCATAAAAAATCTGCACATAAACACGGTATTTATGGGAAAGCTTAAGTGAAAACCCCCCAACTATACGTATATTATAATGATAGAGATCATGTAACAATAATTGTACAAACTCCTCACAAGCTCTCGGTACAATCTCCAATTTTTACACTACACAAGCTCGAGGATCTGTGAGAAGCATGCTCTAATCTGTATCTTTTTGTTGCTTTGTACTCTAATACGTAATCCAAGATGAATAATAGCCCCAGTAGTTTGAATTTACAGTGTGCTCTTTGCACCATCCTCATTGGCCATCTCCATCAATGTGTGGTGCAAACTCATGCACCAGTATAGTCACAACTGATAGTCACACTGCTCTTTCACCTATCTCTCCACTGGTCTCCACTGAAACTATCCATGCACTGAAGTTCACTAATGTATTCTTTAGTTGATTAATGAGTTATTAATTAGTGAATTAATTAATAATTTATTCACGCCACTCTCACTAGTGTATCAATTAGTTAGATTAGATACAACTAGCTCAACTATGTTTAACTCAGTTAAACTGAACACAACTCCATCAACTTCCTCAATCAACTCCACCAAACTCTCTCACATGAGTTCTAACTGAAGTCTCCATGCAATAGCTCCACTTAACCCTTAGGAATAGCGTAATTCCTTCTATTAGCTTCTGTGCCACATCTGTGCACTTAACTGAAGTGCTCCAAGAGAATAAGATAATGTTTATAGTCCAAATATTATTAAGAGCTAATAATATTCGACATATCTATTTTTAGACTGTCAATCTAAAAATAGATTCCACCCAATATGTCTAAAAACAAAAGTCCATCTATTTTTTCCAACTTGACCAACCATCCACAAATAACATCCTGCAACTCATAGAATATGATCGACATGTCTAAAAATAGCCATAGTCTAAAAATAGACTTGCGCCAAAAATAGCCTGCGGGCCCACTTAGTGAAGGCGACTCTTTTCACTAAGCTCATCATCTTGTTGCAATCTCAACACTCCCTCTCAACAAGATAAGGATTATCTGCCACCCCTATCCTACCCCTGTGGTATTCGAATTTTCTCCTGGTGAGCACCTTCGTCAAGATATCAGCATCTTGATCCTCTGTGGGAATGTATAAAAGTAACATGATCTTCCGCTGCACACAATCTCTGAGATGATGATGCCGGATGTCAATGTGTTTAGATCTATCATGAAATACTAGATTAGCCAAGAGTTTGATGCAACTCTAATTATCACAATATATCACAATAGGATCTAAGTGTGAACCGAACAACCCAACCAGGATCTTCCTCATCCATATAGCTCCCCGCATGCAAAGAAAATCGCCGCTATATACTTCTACATTTCCCGCCTCGAATTGAGTGCCACGACTGCCTCATAGACCAAGAAACTGCTGTCGACCCGATACTGAAAATCCCTCCATATGTGCTCTTTCTGTCCATTGGGCTCCCTACCCAGTCTGCATCCGTGAAGCCACACAACTTCACCTCATCCAACTTTTTGTACCATAATGCATATCCCGATGTGCCTCTGAGATATCTCAATACATGCTTGTCTGCCTTCCAAAAGAGCTTGGTAGTCTTAACCATAGCTTGTGAAAGCTGGTTAACAGCGTAGCATATGTCGGGTCGTGTATTGACTAGATACATGAGCGACCCCACCAACTGTCGGTAAACAGTGGCATCCACTACATCTGTCGATGTAGCATCCTCCTTCTTCCAACCACTAGGAAGAGGAGGCATCAACAGTTGCAGCCATGCATGTTGAACTTCTCCAGTATCTCTCGGGCATACTTTCCTTGAGAAACAAATAGTCCATCACTGCACTGCCAAATTTCCAATCCCAGGAAATAATGAAGGAGGCCTAAGTCCTTCATCTCAAACTCCTTTGAAAGATCAGCCTTGCATGAGTGTATCAATAGTTCATCACCTGTCAAAATCAAATCATCTACATCAAGTACAATGATCAACAACTTATCCTCCACCACAATCTGGTATAGGTTCGATCCGCCTCACTCTTGGAGAATCCAATTCCGGTGAAATAACTGTCTATCCGTGTGTACCAAGCACGAGGTGCTTGTTTCAACCCACACAACGCTCTCTTGAGCCTACACACATGCGACTCACTACTGAATATCTTGAAACCTTCGGGCTGCTCTATGTACACCTCCTCCTCAATGACTCCGTTGAGGAACGCAGTCTTCACATCCATCTGATGAATGTACCACCCCATCTGCACTGAGAGAGCAAGAAACGTCCGTATGGAAGAATACCTTGCGACAGGTGCAAAGGTCTCCTCATAATCGATCCCCTCAATCTGTGAGAAGCCTCAGGAAAAATATTTCTTTGTACTTCTCCACACTCCCGTCGACTACTGCGCCCACTTTGTGTATCCATCTCGAACCCACCACCTATTTTTCCGGCTCGGGGGACAATCTCCATGCAATCGTTTTCCCCCGATAACTGAATCATACTCTTCCACCATGGCATCTACCCATGCGGGATCCTCCACGCCTTCCTCGAAAGAGGATGGCTCACACGATACACTTGCTCATAAGAGCCATGTATCCATGGTACCCCTGGGCCAGGTGACTTTCTATTTGCGCCTCGTGATGTAGGTGCTCCTACAACCTTCGCATCTTGGAGCCGCCGCCCCGCCCGTAGTGCGCTTCTGCCCTCTGATGGTTGGCGCTGCATGAGTGGTCTCTTCCACTCCATGAACCTCCTCATGTGGCTGATCCACATCCTGAAGCTCATCCTTAGGAACTAATAGCTCCTCATTTGCATGCAAGTGTGGCTCCCTCTCAAGCGAACACTTCATGGCTTTCTCTTCATGAAATTTGATATCCCGTCGCACAACAGTCTTGCGACTGTTTGGAAAATACACATGATAGTTGTGGGGCGTATCAGTGTACCCCACAAATATCCCAACCTTTGTGGTCAGCTCCAGCTTCTTCCTGGCATCCTTCGTCACATGAATGTAAACAGGTGAACCAAAAATCCTCAAATGGGAAATATCAGGCTTCTTATCAGAAAATGCCTCCTCGGGTGTACTCATGCCAAGTATCCTGTGAGGACAATGGTTTTGCACATAAACTGCAGTATTGCATGCCTCAGCCCACAAGTGTATGGGAAGGCCCTGATCATGCAACATTTCCCGTGCAGCACCCACGATCGTTCTGTTCTTCCACTCAGCTACCCCATTCTGCTGTGAGTTATGAGGCGCTATGAGCTCTCTTTGAATTCCTTCTACGCTGCAAAAGTCCTTGAATTCACCAGAGATGAATTCACCACCATTGTCGCTCCTAATAGCCTTCACCTGCTTCTCCAATTATTTCTCAACCAGTGCCTTGAACTCACAGAAATTTGAGTATGTCTCGCTCTTATTCTGCATGAAGAAGATCCAACACTTACAAGAAAAATCATCAACAAATATCACATAGTACCTGTGCTTTGCTGTCGAAGCTACTGAGAAAGGTCCACACACGTCTGTGTGAATTCTCTCAAAGATCGTCGTGGTGTGACTATCCTTCTCTTGAAAGGTGGCTTTCACAAATTTTCCTAAGGTACATCCCTTGCACTGATCTGACTGCGCAAGAGTACCCTTAGGAATCCCAGTAGAAATCTGCTGCAGTATCTTCAAAGTACCATGGTGAAGGTGGCCCAATCTCCTTTGCCACAGCTCTCCATCATCCCGGCTCACCACTCCTTTTGCCTTGCCTGCCATTGCTGCACAACCATCTACCTGCAACTGATAAAGGTTCTTAACTCGAACCCCTATCCTCTAGGTCTCACCAGTTTCCTTACTGCGCAGGAAATCCTTTCCTTTGCTAAAGACAACATCATATCCCTTGTCTTCTAACATGGCCACAGAGATCAGATTCTTCTTCAATCCTGTAACATGCATCACTTCCTTCAATACGAAGGGTTTACCAGACTCCCTCTCAAAGGAAATGGTACCAATACCGGTCGCACTATATCTACCATCATCGCCCATCTCGATGTGCACTCCAAGATCTTTCTCATCCAGATCAATAAACAAATCTTTGTCTCTGGTCATATGAAAAGACGCACCACTGTCAAGAAACCACACTGAACCCATCATACTTGAGACCAAGCATGCGATCAGCGAAAAATCCAGCTCAAACTGTGAGGTTAAGCCCTCTCCAGCTGCAGATCTAGCAGCCTGCTTATTTTTCTTCTTCTGTGGACAATTAGTGGCGTAATGTCCATGTTGGTGATAGTGAAAGCACTTCACCTTGGACATGTCTTGCTTCTTGCCTTTCGCACCGGATTAAGAAGCATTCTTATTGCTCTTCCCTTTCCTTGCTTTGGAAGCCAAAGCACAATTTTCTTCATCTGAGTTATTTGATGAAGATCCTTCCCTGGTACTTTGCCTTATCTCCTCTTGCACAAGATCCGACCAAAGTCACTCCCATCCTAGAAATTTCTCCCGACCATTAACAGAGTCCTGATAGGAATGCCAACTCTTCGGAAGCCCAAGGAGAGCCAAGCTCACCAAGTCCTCGTCATCTACAGTCACCCCCACACTTCCCATCTCATCCCTGCATTGGATGAACTTTGTGAGGTACTTGGACATACTATCACCTTTCTCCATTTTTATGTTCCTGAGTTTATCCTTGAGCGCCAACTTCCTCTAGTCGCTCTTGCTTTGGAATAAGTCTATCAACACTTTCCACATCAAGAATGGAGAAGCCTTACCATGAAGGCTAGACACTATGTGATCCTTTACACCTTCCAATAGAATTCTTCGACACTTTGTTGTCTTCTTTTGCCATGCGTCAAGTGCAGCAGCATCGCTAGAAGCAGGTTTTGGAATTTCTGCATTTATGAACTCCTTCAACCCATTGTCATCCAACACCGCCTCCATCCTGTCCTTCCATGCAATATAATTAGAGCTTCCCTCAATGGCATAATTCTATCGCAATCCGTTGAAAGACATCTCAACTTCGACACCAAGAAAACACTACTGCAAATTCGAATTCCACCAACACAAAACTCAACCGCTTCAATGTTTTGCAATTTCTCCAATGATCAATATCGCTGCGATCGCCATGAAATTTGAATAGCGATATGTTCACCGAGATTCTCTGATCACACACTATTTTAACTTCATGCAATATAAAATCTCTTCTACCATTGATCATTAAGCTGGAAATAAAAACAATCGCATGCGCACATTAAAACCATAAACAATCACACATATGAACACAATATTTTGTAGGAAAGCTTAAAGATGAAAACCCCCAACTATACATATATTATATTTCATAGAGATCATGTAACAATCATTATACAAATCTCCTCACAAGCTCTCATGCAATCTCCAATTGCTACACACTAATCGGTGCGATCGTAAAACTTTGTGCTCGATCTCTTGCCACTGTTAGCACACCGCCTCTCTGCGCAATTCACACTGAAGAATAGTGACACGAATGAACTCAAATCCACCTGGTATGCACTGCGCAATCCTCATTGGCATCTCCATCAATGTGTGGTGCAAACTCATGCACCAGTATAGTCACAATTGATAGTCACACTGATCTTTCACCTACCTCTTCACTGGTCTCCACTGAAACTGTCCATGCACTGTAGTTAACTGATGTATTCTTTAGTTGATTATTGAGTTATTAATTAGTGAATTAATTAATAATTAATTCACACCACTCTCACTAGTGTATCAATCAGTTAGACTAGATACAACTAGCTCAACTATGTTTAACTCAGTTAAACTGAACACAACTCCGCATCAACTTCCTCAATCAACTCCCACCAAACTCTCTCACATGAGTTCTAATGAAGTCTCCGTGATCGCTCACTTAACCCTCGGGGGAATAGCATAATTCCTTGTCAGCTCTGTGCCACCTTCCTTGCACTTAACTGAAAGTGCTCCAGAGAATAAAATAATGTTTATAGTCCAAATATTATTAAGTAATAATATTCGACATATCTATTTTAGGTAATGATCTAAAAATAGGTCATAACATGTCTAAAAATAATTCCATCTATTTTTCCAACTTGACCAACCATCCACAAATAGCATCCTACAACTCATAGAATATGATCGACATGTCTAAAAATAGACATAGTCTAAAAATAGACTTGCGCCAAAAAATAGCCTGCGGGCCCACTTAGTGAAGGCGACTCTTTTCACTAAGCTCATCATCTTGTTGCAATCTCAACAACACCCAGGAAGGTGTTATCCTCTAGGGGAGGAAGATGTAACACCCTCCAGTAAGTGTGAAATTTTTAGTAAATATAGTTTATTTTGTATGATGTAAATACAGACTTAATGACTAAGTGGAAGCCTGACGTGAACCTGGATAACTAAATGTTATTATGTGTTTTAATTTCATTTTCTTTTAATTTTAAAATGATGGGAAATAAGGAGGAGGGAATATTGAAATCCATGGGAAAATACATGAGATAAAAAGAAAGAATTCTTTTGACCATACAGTTATAAAAATCAGTTTCCACCCTCTGCTTAAGAAGATAAGAAGGATTGTTTCAGGGAAAGGGGGGTTCTTGGTTTTTTGGAAAAAGAAAAGAATACACAGAAGTGACTATGGAAAGGTAGGATGTTGTCGAGGTAATTTCAGAGTTGGACTCAGAGCCAGTGGAGACCTCTTGAATTTAGGTCGAACAATGTGGTTCTGGTACCTGAAAAGTCACCCAGATTACGTTACTGACATTTTTAACTGTGTTGGAATGAGGAAGCTCAGGGGAGAGAGAAGGAAGTAATTTCCATCTCTAATAGTTGGGTGGTATGGAAACCTCGTGGATTTCTTGAGACCCGAATCCAGATAAGTATCTAAATTTTTAGAATCTGTAATAACATGCTAGGAATAAATGGAAGATCTATGTGCAAGATTATTGACAACACAATTTTTATTTATTCGTTGTACTTTACTTTTTGACTGCAATGAAATAAAAACCATGGTGTCTATTGCTTGTTTTGTTAAATGAATTATGGTTTGATTGAACAGTAAATTAAGCCATTACAGTAAATATGTGAACAATTTTAAGGGATATACCAGGCTGTAATAACCCAAATCACCAAGTTAATGAAACAACTAATTTATAGAAAAAAGGGTTAGAAATAAATACTATAACTTAAATAAATAAAATGATATTTTTCTTGTTAACACAAATTCGGCTTACATAGTCCAGGAAGTGGTTTATTTAACCAAAAAAGTAATGTACCATGTTTGAGGTTAGTTTCCAGGTAAGGCTGCAAGAGAAGTCACCCGGAAATAGTCGTGGGAAAATCGGGTTGGTACCAAACCCTTACAATTTTGGAGTTACGCAACAAAGAATTACTTTAGCAACCCTTGTGAAATAAACCGAGAGTTCAAACAAAATATACATACAATATTCATTCACAATGAAACACCAATAATAACCTCGTTAAGATAACAAGAATACTGAGTTTCTGTAAAGAGATATAGAAATCACACCTTCTATGAGATTAGTTATTCACGGTATTCTATAACCAGCAAAGCTTAAATCACACATTCCATTACAAAGGAAATTAATTGTTTACAGTTTTCATAACTAGTAAGCTTAAGAAAAAATCCAACAACAAAGAAGTGAAACCAACTTGCGTTTAATCGAGGGAGAAAACTTAAAAGTATTTCTTAAATAGAGAATCAAGGAACCCTCTGGTCTTGCAATTAAAAATCCAAAAAGAATCTTCAAACAGTACCCAGTAACTAGTATTCTTTTACAGGTATATGGAATAAAAAAACTACAACTCAGATCTAGTAAACAAGAAGCAAGACGGTCATATTTGACCCTAGTTTCTGCGTAACAGGCCAAGCCCTTTTGTGATGTCAAACCCTAGCCAATAAGTGTGTCATACCTTTTAGTGCTAGGAAAGTAATTTCAATTAAGGCACCTCATTATTTCTGCATGGTTAAGCAAGGAAAGAAACAATTAAAGAACCTGTGGGTACGTGTGTCACCAATAAAGAAGTGTTAGCCCGAATTTGATTAAACTATGTGAAAATAAACGAAAATGATAATTGGAAAAGTGAAGAGAGACTACCTGTACAGTATGCACCTCAAACCATGTTGTGGTGGTATCCCATAGTCAAGAAAATTCATGCAATTAACCTACTGTGCCAAACAAAATTTGGGAATTCAGGGTGACTCTATAAAAAAGTGAATTTTAATTTTTTCCTGAAACCCAACACTAGAAACCCTTGGTTGCAAAGGAGCTAGACTAAGATGGAGGAAAACCTAGATAAATTTTAAACCCACGACAGTGAGAGCCAATCCAGAACCTTATTGTAATGTTGGGGTTTCAAGGGCAGGAGTCAGAAGAACCAAACCCTGGAAGGAAATGCAATTGACCCGAGAACTAGTTTTAGAGTAGTTTTGGATCTCTTCCATCAATAAATGAGAGGCTAACTTCGTGAAAGAAGCCCGAGAATAGTCCTTATCCCGAAACAAAGAATCACAACCGTGGATCTGGGAACCTGTTTGATCCATGGTGGACATGATTCCAAGTGCCATAGTGTCAAGATTGAGAATGAGTACTAGAGGACAACTAGTGCCCATGCAACTCACCAACACTGAGTTAATATAACCATAACAATAAAAACACAGATCTTCCAATATAATTTATAACTTTACCCAAAAACAATTTAATAGAAATTAGTCCATCAATCCAATGAACCATCATTGAGTACCTTAGGAACCTTGGGAAACTTTAATTGAAATTAATATGGGTATGTCATTAAAAAAAAACAATAAATACATACATTGAAATTAATATGGATGTGTCACCAACGAAATTCAATAAATATATACAATGCATGAGTGAGGTGTGATCCTAATAATTAGAATACTCTTTAATGCGTGTAGTAATATGAATAACTATGTAAAGAGTGATGCAATTAGTATTTAATATACTATGCTGACAGAAGTTATATTAAAAAAAAAATTAAAGGGTCATGTAGTGATGTATGGATGTCACACACCATAAGATTATTACTCTCAACATCTTTCATATGAAAATTATAATAGTTTTATATATTATAAAATATCTTTCATATGAAAGTTATAATGGTTATATATATTATGAAATTTTCATATTATTTTGAAATATATATATATATATATATATATATATATATAAACTGGAATTATATTAATGTAAAAATCAATGCTAATACCCATCAATTAAAATCATTAACAACCAATCACAAAACACTACAGGGAAAAATATTTCAAAACTAATCAAATAAGAAAGACGATTCCAATGTTGTTGATGTGATAAGCCTATTTCAACATTTGAATATTTTAACTTTGAAAGTTACGGTTCATTTTGTTTCATTGTCATTTTTTTTATAAAATATGTTTTCAAATCTATTTAAAGTTTGTTATGTTGTTTTACAATCTCCATATTCTAAATGTAATTCAAAAATGTTATATTATTTGGAAAAATATAGTTTTATAAATTTAAATATTTTTTCAAATATTGTAATGTCTCAAATTTTGCAATAAAGTATTTGGGACATTAATTTTACTTTTATGTTAATAAAAGTGAATAAGTGGGTGAGGGAACCCATGTAGCATTTTAATAAACACTCTTATGGTGCAAAAAGTCGCTTAAGTGGCTTAAGTTAGCAGTCCAAGTGTGAAAAGGGGCCAAAAGCAAGTGAGCTAGACCATGGTTGACTAAATTCAACAACGTACCCTAAGAGGGGAAGCTTGCTCAAGAAGATTGCGTAGTTGGAGTGGAGGGAAAATTTCAAATGAGAGAAACCCTAATGTGAGTGGGGTCCATGCATGCTTTGCATAAAATATGAAGGAGAGCCATTGTGAAGTTTAGTTTTTTGGAGATAGAATTCGAAGTTGAAGCTCTCTTCAACTTGTTGTTTAGCACAAGAGCGATTCTTGTTTAGGAATGCCCTTCTCTTCCATGGGAGGCCATGGAGAGATTGTTCTTCATCTTCCTCACATCATGGCTTGAGGCCAAACTAGTCATTTACAGCTACTACGTTATTCTTGCAGCAAGAGAATGCTGGAGTTGCTGGTGTTGCAGTGAGGGACCATCACCATCTCACTTCCGGAGTTGTTCTGTAGGAGAGAAGCCATCTCTTCCTATAGGAGATCAGCAAAGGAGATTCCAGAGCCTTTTATTGCAGACCTTGGCATTGGGCCATTGTTTCTTCTCATGTCCAGCGCAGTTCCTTTCTCCTACAACGTTATTTTCTGAGAGGGTTTGCAGGAGGAGTTCATTTGGTGCACTAGTGAGTGCAGTTTTCAGTAAGGGGATCAGCCCCTTCCCTTTTGAGTACATTGGAGGAGGTTTTCACATCCATTGCAGCATTTCCCATCCTCTCCATTGTTGTATTATATTTGAGCTGCAGTAGCTGCCCAGCTACTCCAACATTTTCCTATGTCATGTATTTTAGCCAATCCCTTGTAGGATTGTTGTAATAATGTTTTATGGGGTTGAGATCTTGCTCCCCCTTCTTTATTTGAGCTCTCAATGCTATATCATCATATGTATATCAGATTGCAGTTATTTTCCCCTATGGACTATGCAGTTATAGAGTAGTTGGATCATGTAGCAGTGTATTCTCTTATTTCATGTACATTTCCTATTGAGGCAGACTTGAGCTCACCTTGAGAGGCATTTTCCTCAAGGAATTTGTATTACATTTGTTGCTGCATATTAGATATCAGATTTTCTCTCTTTTGGCATTATATGTTGCATTATTTCACTGCTGTTACATGTTGGAGTTTTCATGTTGCTGAAGATTGTCTCATTGAGCATTATTTCGGTACACTTGTTGGTGGGAGATCTGAATAACCTGCTTAAGGTTATTTCTTTGAGCTTATATTTTGCAGGGAGTTTGTACCAGACATATTCTACGACATCCCAGTATTGGATTGCCTTATTTTCACATGGGCTTCCTTATACAACGTCCTCATGGATAACTGGAGCAGAAATTCCTTGAAGGGAATTATTAGCTCTTGACAAGTTCTATTGGCAGAGTCTGCTAGAGGGCTAGGTAGCCTCTGGATCTCATCCTTCCTTGTGAAGGTAAAATATCCAGTAAATGCCCCTGCAGTCAATCTCTGAAATAGTTCAGTGTTGATTGTTAATACTCCCAGAGATGGAAATCAGGAATATCTGAAGATATTCCCGACAAAGAAAAATTTCCCCATTTGGGACATTACAGTGGTATCAAAGCTTCGAACTTGGCTCAGCTTGTGAAGTTCGAATTTCAAAGAAGAAGAGGCCAGAATGATGCAGAAGATGAGATCAATCTCATCAGTTTTGGTCCAGCAAAAACTTCTCTAAGGAGGTTGAGGAGATAGAAGAAGGAGATGAGGAAGGACCATGCACTTCCTATTCTCACAGAGGAGCAGAGCAAAAGCATGGAGAACACTTGGAATTCGAATTCTAAGTGAGTATTTGCTGAATATGGAACAAACCCTAGAGTCTTCCAAGAGGCTCTATCTTTTTCACACTTGTTCAACAGAAAGAGGGAAGAACTTGGTGGTTCAACTATGGGAGGAATGCAAGGGTTTCTACTCTTGCTGATCTTTCTCAGATCTTGATCAGAGGATTTGGCCAAAGGAGGGAGGAGCCCTCACCACCAGAGGCACATGCCAGCGCTGTTACATTTATGGAGGAGCAGCCTCCACCTTCAGTTATTAAGGCAGTCAACACACTAGAGGAATAGATTCTTGCAGCAAGATCTTTCTAAAATCTCTCCAAGGTATGCATGAGTTTGCATCTATCATGGAGGATAGTATTTTATTGCATGTTGATTGTCTTGAGAAGGGTACTTTTACTACGCTATGCCATTTTGGAGGAAAGAAACCCTCATCATCTTCATGCACTATTGATGAGCCATGCATCACATGTGAGGATGGGGTTTTGAAATTTTGTCATGAAGGAGATTTCATTTCAATGTCCCATGAAATGCAAAAGAGAAATTTGTTTTGGGACAATGGTAGCTCTCATGGAAGAGATACCAAGTGGCAGGATACTTACACCAAAGAACAGAGCTTTGTGGATCATATGTGCTCAATGGAAATGTGGAGGATCCATAACCCATAGGTCCGAGGATCATTTAACACTCATTGCTTTTGATGGACAAAGGGGAGAGTATGGGTGCATCATGATGGAGTGGCATTTCTCTTTCCACTCATTATGTTCCCATTTCAGATTGGGTATGGTGGAAGTATAGGGGAGCAGCAAACATTTTTGTTGCTCAGATTTTGTTTGGATGTTGCGGGAGCAAGAAGAAGCACTAGCATGGTGCAAGAGGATTGCTCTTTGATCTTGGATGCCAAGTAGCACCTTCTTCATGGGAGGGGCTCTACATTTGCAGCAACATGATGGATGATTCTTTGGCAAGATTCATGTCAAAGAAGGGAGCTTTGAGATGACAGTGGCCCTACTCCAAAGGCCAGCAGCGCTATCACTTGAGAGCTAGAGTTACTTGTTGGAGTGTCTTTCAAGCCACTTCACAACTGATATATTTTGGAGGCATGTAGGTGATGATCATGAAGGAGTAATGGAGGAGAGCACTCCTTATTACATTTTGACTCTCTTGTCTTGGTTGCACAAGCACAAGAAGAGGGATCTACATGCAATGTTTATGGGTTCTTCTTTCATGCATTCTCATGCACATTCTTCATTGATGGAGGAGTCCACTTGGGAGGGCTTTCTAATGGATGTATATCAGCATTTGGCTAGATGCATAGCCCAAGAAATGATGAGATGGTTGGCACAACCACTCCCCTACTATGTTGCAGTAAGGGAGACTTTTCACTTGAGCCATTTTAGCTTAAAGGCCAAAGTACATAATGAGGGAGGTAACCATTTGCTTTATGTTTGGAACTCTCTTATTCTTATGATCAGCTTGTTATATCAAGGAGGATCCTTCCTTCTTACACATTATGTTCAGCTATACTTATGGTCTATTGCAGCAAGAAAGATGGCCATCTTACGGGTGGTTTGTGGGGGAAAGCCACATAGTTTTGGTGTGCACCTTGGCACCAAATTTTGGTTTTCATGATCACATATTGTAGGATGAATGTGGAAGAAAAAAAGTGGCTGACAGGACACTTGTTACCTTCTATTTTGAGGCAGGCCAATGATGCCCTGCGTTGGTTCCATACATGGAACTATATTTTACCTCCTTGCTCTCATAAGTTTATGGTTCCATGTGTTGCTGGTGGAACACTGTTCAGAGGAAGCACTATTTTGGAGGAGGGAAATACATTGAAGATGCCCATTGGGAGTATGATTCTCCCTACTTTGCTTGATTGTATGTTTCAGGAGAAGCAATGGGCAACCCATGATTGCCAAGCTTCATCTCTTTCCTTCATGTGGGAGGAGTTATTTGGAGAGTTCAAAATTTTGGAGGAGGCATTTCATGGATTGTATGATTGATGGGGTGGCTTGGGTCTCTCATGAAGGCCATTATTTCATCCATATATTAGCAGCAGCCCCATATGTATCATGAGGAGGGAGAGACTCATGGGGTAGATGTGCCCTTTGGGAGAGAAGACCTCCATTTCTTTGCAGCACATGCTCCAAGGGGAGTATGGAAGAAGATATGGTCACCATGTTTAGCCATGCATTTTTCCATGAGGTGGACCATATTATTGTTTGGATACCATATGTCGATGTATTCCAGCTCATCACATATGAGATGATTTGGGCAAGCTTGATTTGCAGCGTTGGAGGAGAGGTCCTTCGGGGATCTGGACTTCATTTTGCCTCTTGAAGGAAACACTATTGCAGCCCAAGTTCAGCTTTAACTCCACTTTCACCATGAGTGGAGAAGAAGACAGCGTGGGGTAGGCTATGAAGCTTACCAAGTTCAAAAATTCAGTCCACCTATTTCTCATGAGCACAAGGTGGAGGAGTACTTTCAGGAGTTGCCTAGTTGGAGGGGGACTCATTTTGCTTGATTGCTTGAGGATGGAGGATCTACAAGAGGATATTTTAGACTCCATGCCTTGAGTGGAGGACCTTTTTTCAGTTCATCCTTGCTCTTGCTTGAGGACAATAAATTTTTGGGAGGGGAGGACTGTAATGTCCCAAATTTTGCAATAAAGTATTTGGGACATTAATTTTACTTTTATGTTAATAAAAGTGAATAAGTGGGTGAGGGAACCCATGTAGCATTTTAATAAACACTCCTATGGTGCAAAAAGTCACTTAAGTGGCTTAAGTTAGCAACCCAAGTGTGAAAAGGGGCCAAAAGCAAGTGAGCTAGACCATGGTTGACTAAAGTCAACAACGTACCCTAAGAGGGGAAGCTTGCTAAAAAAGATTGCGTAGTTGGAGTGGAGGGAAAATTTCAAATGAGAGAAACCCTAATGTGAGTGGGGTCCATGCATGCTTTGCATAAAATATGAAGGAGAGCCATTGTGAATTTTATTTTTTTGGAGATAGAATTCAAAGTTGAAGCTCTCTTCAACTTGTTGCTGTTTAGCACAAGAGGGATTCCTATTTAGGAATGCCCTTCTCTTCCATGGGAGGCCATGGAGAGATTGTTATTCATATTCCTCACATCATGGCTTGAGGCCTAAGCAGTCATTTACAACTACTGTGTTATTCTTGCAACAAGAGAGTGCTGGAGTTGTTGGTGTTGCAGTGAGGGACCATCACCATCTCACTTCCGGAGTTGTTCTGTAGAGGAGACGCCATCTCTTCTCCTAGGATATCAGCAAAGGAGATTCCAGAGCCTTTTGTTGTAGATCTTGGCATTGGGCCATTGTTTCTTCTCATGTCCAGCGCAGTCCCTTTCTCCTACAACATTATTTTCTGAGAGGGTTTGCAGGAGGAGTTCATTTGGTGCACTAGTGAGTGCAGTTTTCAGTAAGGGGATCAACCCCTTCCCTTTTGAGTACATTGGAGGAGGTTTTCACATCCATTGCAGCATTTCCCATCCTCTCCAATGTTGTATTATATTTGAGTTGCAGTAGCTACCCAGCTACTCCGACATTTTCCTATTTCATGTATTTTAGCCAATCCCTTGTAGGATTGTTGTGATAATGTTTTCTGGGGTTCATATCTTGCTCCCCCTTCTTTATTTGAGCTCTAAATGCTATATCATCATATGTATATCATATTTCAGTCATTTTCCCCTATGGACTGCGCAGTTATAGAGTAGCTAGATCATGTAGCAGTGTATTCTCTTGTTTCATGTACATTTCCTATTGAGGCAGACTTGAGCTCACCTTGAGAGGAATTTTCCTCAAGGAATTTGTATTACATTTGCTGCTGCATATTATATATCAGAATTTCTCTCTTCTGGAATTATATGTTGCATTATTTCATTGCTGTTACATGTTGGAGTTTTCATGCTGCTAAAGATTGTCTCATTGAGCATTATTTCAGTACACTTGTTGGTGGGAGATCCGAATAACCTGCTTAAGGTTATTTCTTTGAGCTTATATTTTGCAGGGAGTTTGTACCAGCCATATTATACGACATCCCAGTATTGGATTTCCTTATTTTCACATGGGCTTCCTTATACACCGTCCTCATGGATAGCTGGAGCAGAAATTCCTTGAAGGGAATTATTAGCTCTTGACAAGTTCTATTGGCAGACTCTGCTAGAGGGCCAGGTAGCCTTTGCATCTCATCCTTCCTTGTGAAGGTGAAATATCCAGTAAATTCCCCTACAGTCAATCTCTGAAATAGTTCAGTGTTGATTGTTAATACTCCCGAATACAGCTCCAAGGGTTAGCTCAAGTGGTAGTGAGCCAATACGTGGGCCTCTCCGTTGAGAGAGGTCACGGGTTCGATCCTTGAGTCCTTTGGGGTCAGGCGCCGAAAGTCCGCCGAACGGTTTACCGCACGTACCATCCAGAAATTCTGGGGAAGTATGCCCGGGTTTCCCGTGAGCTTTCCCCTCGTGAAAAAAAAAATACTCCCGAATATGGAAATTAGGAATATCTGAAGATATTCCCGGCAAAGAAAATTTTCCCCATTTGGGATATTACAAATACAAAGTATAGAATTGGAAAAAAAAAAAAATTATATTAATATGAAGATTATATGGAACTTTTTTTAATTAATTAATAAAGTATAATAATAAAGTAGAGTAGGTGGAAGAGATATTTCAAATTATCATATGGAAGATATTAAAGAAAAAATTATAGTCAAACACATAAGAATGGATATTTATTAGATCAAATTTATTTATCCAAGTTACACATAATAGAATCTCATATTTATAGTAATGGGATAACTCACTGCAAGTTGGAATGGTAATGATATCTATGTGATTAAAACTCACGCTTCTTAGAAAAAAACTCTCTACAAGAATGCATTGTAACTCTAGTGCATTGGAATAATACATTTCTCCCATTAACTCTAACAATACTCTCTAGAAGAATGTGTTGGAACAATATTCTTATTGCATTAACTTTAACTCTCGCCCTTAATGGATATATGTATTCTCTAAAAAAACTAACTTGTCTATGTTTGGTCCAACTTAGCATTTACCAAAATGTTGACATCCATATAAAGAAACAACCATCCATTGGAATACAAGAGTAACTAGTCGCTACAATAGTCGATATACTAGGATGTCCTTTGTGTACATGGTTCTTTCAACCACCATTGAATCACATATCTTTTGTAACACCCTCTTCCCATATCTACCCAAGTAACAGGCCAACCGCGGTAAACATGCAACGAGAGGCTACTAATATGAGATTCAACCTCCTAGATGACCTTAAGGAAGTGGAACCAGCGGAAACAAGACAAAGACACTTTGCACAACATCAAAAACATGCTCAAGAGGTAACCCAACCTTCCAGGCCCCTAAACCTTTAGGGAGATTGACTTATTAACCAATTTGAGCCTTAGCCATGGGCATGCCAAGGCAAGGTAGCAGCTAAAATCCTATAGCCGCGGTTATGCCAAGGCAAGGTAGCGACCAGGACCCGGTTTGGTCAATTTTGTGCCTGCAACTCCGCAATTTGTTCCACCTTTCTAGCCCCATAGCCTAGGTCACTTCCCATAACTTCATAAAACTATAGGGGATGATGAATACCATTAAAACAAAGGTACAAAATAAATCACATAATCAAGAACCCATCTGGACCCCTCTGAGCCATGACAAGAATTTCGTCAAACATGTCACAAACATTGCATCTCCAGGTATAAACAACAAATTTATACACGAGGGTCTCTTACTTATTTGTGAATCACTAATAAACATTTCTCCCCTACATCATAAGCTACAATATAGTCTATTTGACGATAGATACATGTGTATTCATTTATAGGTAAAAACATGGATAGTTCATACATCATCATTGATCGAATACATGCTTATAACCAAGGTTAGTGTCAGTATGTGAGTGATAAAAAGTAACTCTTTCAGTTGTTTTCCTAAAAGCCATAGGTCAAAATTTTTAGTTTTTCAAACAATTTTTCAAAAAATAATTTTGGTCACTGAAGGAGTCTAAGTCAAATTTGTTGCTCCCTTATCTCATCCATGGCCATCATCACTTTCAAGGTCATATATTTCATTGTCATTTTAAAGGTTTAGGATCATGTCACTCCACCTCATCTAGGTCACTTTCTAGGTGTCATCATCTACCTTTGAAAATTGTCCAATTTGTCATCAAAACTAGGCAATCACCCTTCATTTCACTCATGAACCTTTAAAAGAGATCTAGCATGCTTAGGGAGTAAAATAAGACAAATTGTCTTGTTTTAAAATGGTTTAAATGTTAAAAAGTTTCAAAAAGTCAAATTTGTCTTATTGTTTCATTACAAGGCAAAAAAGGTCATTTCAAGGTTATAAAAGATAAAATCAAACTCAATTTGATTCATTATTATCTCTTGTTATGTGGAGGAGATCCTCTCTTACTTCATTTGTACTCTTAAGGTGATCAAAGGTTCGAATCCAAATACCTTAGAAACAAATATTCTCCTTTTATGATGTTAAGAATGAATTACTTCACATGTGAATGAAGATTTTCCAGGTTGTATAGGTACCATATCAAGATATTAGTGCATTTCACCTCTGTCAAAACACTTGATTTGCCACATTACTTGTACATTGAGTTTGATTAAGATGACTGAGAAGGTTCAGAGCAAAAAACAAGATCATC